>SJYW01003225.1:241011-253700 GCA_006410735.1 Raphicerus campestris | reverse complement strand
CTCCTATGTTGGGTGTATAGATATTTACAATTGTTATGTCTTCTTCTTGGATTGATCCCTTGATCATTATATAGTATCCTTCCTTATCTCTTGTAATCTTTATTTTAGGGTCTATTTTGTCTGATATGAAGTTTGCTACTCCAGCTTTCTTTTGCTTCCCATTTGCATGGAATATATTTTTCCATCCTCTCACTTTCAGTCTATATGCGTCTTGAGGTCTGAAGTGGGTTTCTTGTAGACAGCATATATATATGTGTGTATATATATATATATATATATATATATATATGTCTTGTTTTTGTATCCATTCAGCCAGTCTGTGTCTCTTCTCTTTGGAGCTTCAGTCCATTTGCATTTAAAGTAATTATTGATATATATGTTCCTATTGCAACTTTCTTAATTGTTTGGGGTTGATTTTGTAAATCTTTTTTATTCTGTTGTATTTCTTGACTATATAAGTCCCTTTCAGATTTGTTGCAAAGCTGGTTTGGTGGTACTGAATTCTCTTAACTTTTGCTTATCTGAAAAGCTTTTTATTTCTCCATCAATTTTGAATGAGATCCTTGCTAGGTACAGTAATCTTGGTTGTAGACTTTTCTCTTTCAGTACTTTAAATATATCCTGCCATTCCCTCTGGCCTGCAGAAAGGTCAGCTGTTAATCTTATGGGATTTCCCTTGTATGTTACTTGTTGCTTCCCCCTTGCTGCTTTTAATATTCTTTCTCTGTGTTTAGTCTTTGTTACTTTGATTAGTGTGTGCTGTGGCATGTTTCTCCTTGGATTTATCCCGTATGGGACTCTCTGTGTCTCTTGGACTTGATTGACTATTTCCTTTTCCATGCTGGGGAAATTTACAACTCTAATCTCTTCAAAAATTTTCTGATACCCTTTCTTTTTCTCTTCTTCTTCTGGGACCTGTATAATTCAAATGTTGGTGCCTTTGAAATTGTCCCAGAGGTCTCTGAGACTACCCTCAGATCTTTCCATTCTTTTTACTTTATTCTGCTCTTCAGAAGTTATTTCCACCATTTTACCTTCCTCCTCACTGATTCATTCTTCTGCTTCATATATTCTGCTTGATTCCTTCCAGAGTATTTTTAATTTCAGTAATTGTGTTGTTTGTCTTCACATGTTTATTCTTTAATTCTTCTAAATCTTTGTTAGTTGATTCTTGCATTTTCCCTATTTTGTTTTGAAGGTTTTTGATCATCTTTACTATCATTATTTTGAATTCTTTTTCAGGTAGTTTACCTATTTCCTCTTCATTTATTTGGACTTCTGTGTTTCTGGTTTGTTCCTTCATTTGTGTAGTATTTCTCTGCCTTTTCATTATTATATTTTTTTAACTTATTGTGTTTGAGGTCTCCTTTTCCCAGGCTTCAAGTCTGAATTCTTTCTTCCTTTTGGTTTCTGCCCTCATAAGATTGGTCCAGTGGTTTGTGTAAGCTTCTTATAGGGTGAGATTTATGCTTAATTTTTATTTGTTTGTTTGTTTTTCCTCTGATGGGCAAGGCTGAGTGAGGTGGTACTCCTGTCTACTGATGATTTGGTTTGTAGTTTTGTTTGTTTATGCCTCTAGATGAGGCATAAACACAGGGTGCTACTGGGTGATACTGGGTCTTGTATTCAAGTGGTTTCCTCTGTGTGAATTCTCACATTTGATACTCCCTAGGGTGGCTGGATGGCATCACTGACTCGATGGATATAAATCTGAGTAAACTCTGGCAGTTGGTGATGGACAGGGAGGCCTGGCATGCTGCAATTCATGGGGTCGCAAAGAGTCAGACAGAACTGAGCAACTGAACTGAACTGAGGGTTAGTTCTCTGATAGTCTAGGGTCTTGGAGTCAGTGGTCCCTCTCTAAAAGCTCAGGGCTTAATCTCAAAAAAGAACAGGGGATCTTCAATGGTAGGACCAGAATTCCAAAAAGGTGTCCCCACAGCCCCACCAAGTTGGTTTCTCCGGATGTGCATCTAGCTGTGCACCTCCACCACATGCTTTGTAACACACAGCACTGCAACCACTCCCATCTGGGTCCCCAAGTCAATCCTGCAAGCTCCACCTATCCAGGTTGGAGGCTCAGATCCTCATTTCAGGAGAGTCCTGGTAAGACTTCTGTTTCTAACCTTGTCTTCCGGGTTGTCATTCTGCAAGCAGGCATGTACTGGGGGTCACATAGTTTATGCCTCCAGTCCAGTTGCATCCCTTGGAGGACATCCTTGGTCCAGGTTCCTCATTTATAAAATGAAGGACTAGACTTCATACCCTTTGCAGCACCACAGTCTCTCTGACCAGTTGTTTGTTTGTTTTTCTTTATCCTGTAGTTTTATCTTTTTGAGAATGTCCTGTAAGTGGAATCATGTAGTAGATAACATTTTGAATCTGGCTTCTTTCAGTTAGCATCATACATTTAAGATTCATCCACGTTATTGCATGTATCAGTTCCTTTTTATTGGTGAGTCATAATCCATTTTTTTCAATGTACCACGTATCCATTCACCACTTGAAGGACATTTGGGTTGTTTACAAATTCTGGTAATTATAAATAGTTACCAGAAATATTTGCATACAGGTTTTTGAACAGAAGTAAGCTTTCATTTCAGTTGAGTGAATACCTAGGAATGAGACTTCTGATCATATGGAAATTATATATTAAACTTTCTAAGAAAGTGTTAAAACCTTTTCCAAAATGGCTCTATTATTTTACATTCTTGTGAGTAATGTATGAGAAGTCTAGTTTCTCTGCATCCTCACCAGTATTTGGTAAGGTCAGTTTAAAAAAAAATAGCCATTCTAATAAGAGTGTAGTGGTATTTCATTGTGGCTTAATTTGCATTTCCCTAACTCAGTGAAACTATGAGCCATGCCTGTGGAGGGCCACCCAAGACAGAAGGGTCGTGGTGGAGAGTTCTGACAAAATGTGGCCCACTGGAGAAGGGAATGGCAAACTACTTCAGCATTCTTGCCTTGAGAACCCCATGAAAAATATGAAAAGGCAAAGAGATATGACACTGAAAGATGAACTCCCCAGGTTAATAGGTGCCCAATATGCTATTGGAAAAGAGTAGGGAAATAACTCCAGAAGGAATGAAGAGCCTGAACCAAAATAGAAACAACGCCCAGTTGTGGATGTGTCTGGTGGTGAAAGTAAACTCCAGTGCTATAAAGAACAATATTCCATAGGAACCTGGAACATTAGATCCATGAATCAAGATCAATTGCAAGTGGCCAAATAGGAGATGGCAAGAGTAAACACTGACATTTTAGGAATCAGTGAACTAAAATGGACCAGAATGGGCAAATTTAATTCAGATGAACATTACATGAACTACTTTGGGCAAGAATCCCATAAAAGAAATGGACTAGGCTTCATAGTCAACAAAAGAGTCCAAAATGCAGTTCAGTTCAGTTCAGTTGCTCAATCATGTCCAACTCTTTGTGATACCATAGTCTGCAACATGCCAGGCTTCCCTGTCCATCACCAACTCCCAGAGCTTGCTCAAACTCATGTCCATCGGGTCAGTGATGCCATCCAACCATCTCCTCCTCTTGTGTCCCCTTCTCCTCCTGCTTTCAATCTTTCCCAGCCTCAGGGTCTTTTCCAGTGATTCAGTTCTTCACATCAGGTGGCCAGAATATTGGAGCTTCAACTTCAACATGAGTCCTTCCAAGGAATATTCAGGACTGATTTCCTTTAGGATTGACTGGTTTGATCTCCTTGCAGTCCAAGGGAATCTCAAGAGTCTTCTCCAACACCACATTTCAAAAGCATCAATTCTTTGGTGCTCAGCTTTCTTTATGGTACAACTCACATCCATATATGACTACTGGAAAAACCATAGCTTTGACTAGATGGACCTTTGTTGCAAAGTAATCTCTTTTTACTATCCTGTCTAGGTTGGTCATAACTTTTCTTCCAAGGAGCAAGTGTCTTTTGATTTCATGGCTTCAGTCACCATCTGCAGTGATTTTGGACCCAAGAAAATAAAGTCTGTCACTGTTTCCATTGTTTCCCCATCTATTTGCCATGAAGTGATGGGACTGGATGCCATGATCTTCATTTTTTGAATGTTGAGTTTTAAGCCAACTTTTTCACTCTCCTCTTTCACTTTCATCAAGAAGCTCTTTAGTTCCTCTTCTGCCATAAGGGTGGTGTTACCTACATATCTGAGAGGTTATTGATGTTTCTCCCTGCAATCTTGATTCCAGTTTGTGCTTCATCCAGCCTGGCATGTCTGTAGATGTGTTCTGCATACAAGTTAAATAAGCAGAGTGACAATATACAACCTTGACGTACTCCTTCCTTTCCTGATTTGGAACTAGTCCGTTGTTCCATGTCCATGTTCTAACTGTTGCTTCTTGACCTGCATACAGATTTCTTAGGAGGCAGGTAAGGTGGTCTGGTAGTCCCATCTTGTGAAGAATTTCCCACAGTTTGTTGTGATCCACATAGTCGAAGGCTTTAGCATAGTCAATGAAGTAGAAGTAGTTGTTTTTCTGGAACCCAAAATGCAATACATGGATGCAATCTCAAAAATGACAAAATGATCTTTATTCATCTCCAAGGCAAAACATTCAATATCACAGTAATCCAAGTCTATGCCCCAACCACTAATGCCGAAGAAGCTGAACGGTTCTATGAAGACCTACAAGACCTTCTAGAACTAACACCAAAAGAAGATGTCTTTTTCATCATAGGGGACTGGAATACAAAAATAGGAAGTCAAGAGATATCTGGAGTAACAGGCAAGTTTGGCCCTGAAATACAAAACGAAGCAGGGCAAAGGCTAACAATTTTGCCGAGAGAACGCACTGGTCATAGCAAATGCCCTTTCCTAACACAAGAGATGACTCTACACATGGACATCACTAGATGGTCAATACTGAAATCAGATCGATTATTTTCTTTGCAGCTGAAGATGGAGAAGCTCTATACAGTCATCAAAAACAAGACTGGAAACTGACTGTGGCTCAGACCAGATCGTGAACTCCTTATTGCAAAATTCAGACTTAAATGGAAGAAAGTAGGGAACACCACTAGGCTGTTCAGGTACAACCTAAATCAAATCCCTTTTAATTATACAGTGAAAGTGACAAATAGATTCAAGACATTAGATCAGATAGACAGAATGCCTGAAGAACTATGGGCGGAGATTTGTAACACTGTACAAGAGGTGGTGATCAAAACCATCCCCAAGAAAAATAAGTGGAAAAAAGGCAAAATGGTTGTCTGAGAAGGTCTTACAAATAGCTGAGAAAAGAAGAGAAGTGAAAGGCAAAGGAGAAAGAGAAGGGAAGATATATCCATCTGCAGAGTTCCAAAGAATAGCAAGGAGAGATAAGAAAGCCTTCCTCTGTGATCAATGCAAAGAAATAGAGGAAAACAATAGAATGGGAAAGACTAGAGATATCTTCAAGAAAATTAGAGATACCAAAGGCACATTTCATGCAAAGATGAGCACAATAAAAGACAGAAATGATATAGACCTAACATAAGCAGAGGATATTCAGAAGAGGTGGCAAGAATACACAGAAGAACTATACAAAAAAATCTTCATGACCCAGATAACCATGATGGTGTTATCACCAACCTAGAGCCAGACATCCTGGAGTATGCAGTCAAATGGACCTTAGGAAGCATCAGTACAAACAAAGCTAGTGGATGTGATGGAATTCCAGCTGAGCTATTCAAATCCTGAAAGATGATGCTGTGAAAGTGCTGCATTTATTATGTCAGAAAATTTGGAAAACTCAACAGTGGCCCCAGGACTGAAAAGGATCTGTTTTCATTCCTTTTACAAGGAAAGGCAGTGTCAAAGATTGTTCAAACTACCACACAATTGCACTCATTTCACACACTAGCAAAGTAATGCTCAAAATTCTCTAAACCAGGCTTCAACAGTATATGAACTGAGAACTTCCAGATGTTCAAGCTGGATTTAGAAAAGACAGAGGAACCAAAGATCAAATTTCCAACGTCTGTTGGATCATAGAAAAAGCAAGAGAATTCCAGAAAAACATCTACTTCTGATTCATTGACTGTGCTAAAGCCTTTGTGTTGATCACAGTAAACTGTGGGAAATTCTTAAAGAAATGGGAATACCAGACCACCTTACCTGCTTCCTGAGAAACCTGTATGCAGGTCAAGAAGCAGCAGTTAGAACAAGACTGGGGAAAATGGACTAGTTCCGAATTGGGAAAGAAGTACATCAAGGCTGTATATTGTCACCCTGCTTATTTAACTTGTATGCAGATTACATCATGGGAAATGCCAGGCTGGATGAAGCACAAGCTGGAATCAAGATTGCTGGGAGAAATATCAATAACCTCAGATATGCAGATGACACCACCCTTATGGCAGAAAGTGAAGAGGAACTAAAGAGCCTCTTGATGAAAGTGAAAGAGGAGAGTGAAATAATGCTCAACATTCAGAAAACTAAGATCATGGCATCCAGTCCCATCACTTCATGGCAAATAGATCGGGAAACAATGGAAACAGTGACAGACTTTATTTTCTTGGGTCCAAAATCACTGCAGATGGTGACTGAAGCCAAGATATTAAAACACAGATGCTCCTTGGAAGAAAAGCTGTGACCAACCTAGACAGCACAGTAAAAAGCAGAGACATTACTTTGCCGACAGTGGTCCATCTAGTCAAAGCTATGAATTTTCTAGTAGTCAGGTATGCAGGTGAGAGTTGGATGGTAAAGAAGGCCAAGCACCAAAGAACTGATGCTTTTGAACTGTGGTGTTGGAGAAGACTCTTGAGATTCCCTTGGACTACAAGGAGATCAAACCAGTCAATCCTAAAGGAAATCCATCCTGAATATTCCTTGGAAGGACTGATGTTGAAGTTGAAGCTCCAATATTTTGGCCACCTGATGTGAAGAACTGAATCATTGGAAAAGACCCTGATGCTAGGAAAGATTGAAAGCAGGAGGAGAAGGGCTCGACAGAGGTTGAGATGGTTGGATGGCATCACTGACCTGATGGACATGAGTTTGAGCAAGCTCTGGGAGTTGGTGATGGACAGGGAAGCCTGGCATGTTGCAGTCTATGGGGTTGCAAAGAGTTGGACACAGCTGAGTGACTGAAAGCAACAAATGACTAATTATGTTGAGCATTTTTCCATTTACTTATCTGCCAACTCTGTGTTTTCTTTGGTGACGTGTCTATTAAAATCTTTTGCCCAATTTTTTTTTACTGGATTGTTTTGTAATTATTGAGTTTTGAGAATTTTTTTTTACATATCCTGGATACAAGTCCCTTATAATGTGTGTCTTGCAAATATTTTCCCCTCAAATAATGAGTTGTCTTCTCTTGATGATATATTTTGAAGAAGAAAAGTTTCAATTTTGATAAAAGTCCTATTTTCAATTTTTTCTGTTTTTAATATTTATTTAATTTACTTGGCTGCTCCAGATCTAGTTATGGTACATGGGATCCAGTTTCCTGATCAAGGATCAAACTCAGGCCCCCTACACTGGGAGTGAAGTCCCAGGCACTGTACCACTAGAGAAGTCCCTTACTTTTTTCTTTCATGAATCATGTTTAGTTTCACATCTAGGAAATCTTTGCCTAACCAAATTATAAAGATTTTCTCATCTGTTTTCTTTTAGAAGTTTATAGTTTGGTTTTATATTTAGGTTCTCTGATCCATTTTGGTTATTTATTAAATATGATACAAGATATGGGAGATGCTTTTTATTTTTTGGCCACACCTTGCAGCATTCAGGTCCCAACCAGGGATCAAACCCATGCCTCTTGCAGTGGAAGCATAGAGTCCTTACCACTGGAGAACCAGGGAAGTCCCAGAGATACTTTTTATTTTTTTACATATAAGTGTCTAATTGTTCCAGCACTATTTGTTGAAAAGACTGACCTTCTCTATTGAATTGGCTTCGTACTCTTGTCAGTATATACATAAGTCTATTTTTGAATTCTATTCTGTTGCATTGATCTAGTCACATAGTAAAGATTGGTTTCTATTTAAATATGGTTGAATTGAAGATGCAGCCAAGAGAATGTACTTAGGAGCCATACTGCCTAAATCTGAGTCTCAGTTTAAGCAAGCACTTACTGTGTCACCTTGGCCAGGTTATTTAGCCTCTGGGTACCTCAATTTTCTCATCTGTGAAATAGAGATAATTATATTGATAGTGTTACAGACTAGGGTTCTTGGCCTACCCCAATCAATAGCAATTGACTAGAGTTCAGACAAGAACAGATTTGAGAGATGGACTGAAAAGAAGTCCATCTCAGTAAAGAAGTCTGAGCCCTGAAGGATTGATGCTTTTCAACTGTGCTATTGGAGAAGACTCTTGAGAGTCCCTTGGACAGCAAGGAGATCAAACCAGTCAATCCTAAAGGAAATCAACACTGAATACTCATTTGAAGGACTGATGCTAAATCTGAAGCTCCAATATTTTGGCCAGCTGATGCAAAGAACCGACTCATTGGAAAAGACCCTGATGCTGGGAAAGATTGAGGGCAGAAGAGGGGGCTGATAGAGGATGAGATAGTTAGATAGTATCAATAATTCAATGGACATGATTTTGAGCAGACTCTGGGAGATAGTGAAGGACAGGGAAGCCTGGCATGTTGCATCCATGGACTCACAGAGTCAGACACGACTGAGCAACTGAACAACAACAGACAAGAAACTCAGGCAAGGCTTTACTTGGTCCCCTGCTGTAGCAGCAGGGTGGTGCAAGAACAAACAGCAGATCCCCTTGCTTGTTTGCTCCCTGCTGGGGGTGGCAGCAAGCTTGTTCCTTATATGAGATGAGTGTAGGAGTGTATCTAGGGGTCAGGCTGGAGGGATGGCTTAGGTGTTTTGCCCACCCATGAGGTGGTGTCATGTTCAGACAGCATGCTGCAGTATCCTGCTTTTGCTCTTGGCACACCCTGTTTTTGCTGCAGGCTCTTCAAAAGTGGCAATTGAGTTTTTTGGTCTCTTTGTATATTTGGGGTCCAGAATTTGCCCTAACTGAGCCAAGACTATGGTTTTTCCAGTGGTCATGTATGGATGTGAGAGTTGGACTGTGAAGAAAGCTGAGTGCCAAAGAATTGATGCTTTTGCACTGTGGCGTTGGAGAAGACTCTTGAGAGTCCCTTGGACTGCAAAGAGATCCAACCAGTTCATCCTAAAGGAGATCAGTCCTGGGTGTTCTTTGGAAGGACTGAAGCTAAAGCTGAAACTCCAGTACTTTGGCCACCTGATATGAAGAGGTGACTCATTGGAAAAGACCCTGATGCTGGGAGTGATTGGGGCAAGAGGAGAAGGGGACGACAGAGGATGAGATGGCTGGATGGCATCACTGACTCAGTGGACATGAGTTTGAGTGAACTCCAGGCGTTGGTGATGGACAGGGGGTCCTGGCGTGCTGCAGTTCATGGGGTCGCAAAGAGTCAGACACGACTGAGCAGCTGAACTGAACTGAACTGAACTTGCATGCAGTTATTTTTTAGTCCCATGTAGTTTCTTTGTATTTTGTTGCTGGAGGAGAAGTGTTTCTAGGTGTAAGCATTGCAGCACTGCAGCAAAGAGTCCCAGGTCCCAGGCCTGCCTCAATAGTACACAACCCTCATAGGGGTTTTTATGAGGATTGAGCGAATGATTATAAAGCACTTAAATGGTGCCTGCTACCTATATAATGCTTCTTATACTCCTGAGTTTTATTTTGAGCTTCTACCAAGACCAGATTTCCACTGAAACTAACAAATTCCATTATTTCATCTCAGACTACTATGGAAATTTAACTGTGGAGATGAATAATAATGAAAAATTTCCATAACAGCTCAGTAAAAAAATAAGATGTTCACTTTTGTTTTCAGTCAGGAAAATAATATTTAACTTTGTTCAGTAGCTGTATCTGGGGAATTCCAGTTCCTGAAATGTTTCTTTGATTTTGAGAGTATATCCACTATGTTTCGAAGATTGTAGTTAGAAATATGGATTAAACTAAGCTCACTTCATAAGTAATTCTTGTGAAAAAGTAGTTTAAAAACTTGAACTTTTGTGTTTGTGATTTGGGGTACTTTGAGGACTAGTAACTTTTGTAAAAGTATTACAGTACTAAACTTCAAGTTGTTTACAACTTTTTGTTTTGAAGAGCTTTCAGGAATTGTTGAGAAAGTAAATACAGCAACATAAATCCTAAATTTCTTTTTTTGTAGATCATATTGATAGTCCAAATAACTTTATACTATAGAACTCTTTAGCTATAGGATTAATTTCTGAATGAAATGTGAGAACTGAAGTGTCCAGGTGAAATACTTAGAATAGTAAATTATATTTAATTACTCAGCATTGGCAGCTGTTATAGACTGTTTGTAGTTCCCCACCCGCACCTCCGAATTCATATGTTGAAATCCTAACTCCCAGTATGGTTGATTTTATCTGAAGATGGGGCCTCTAAGGAAATAATTAAAGTTAAATGAGGTCATAAAGGTGGGACCCTGATCTGACAGGATTAGTACTCTTATAAGAAGAGACATCAGAAAGCTTACCATGCACTCACCCAGGAAAGACCATGTAAGGATAATTCAAAAAGGCAACTATCCAAAAGACAAAAAGAGAGGTCTCTCCAGAAACCAACCCCAGTGGCACCTTGATTTTGTACTTCCCAGCCTCCAGAATTGTGAAAAATAAATTTCTGTTGTTTAACTCAACCAGTCTGTATTATTTTCTTATGGCAGCCAGCCTTAGTCTACTCAGGCCATTATAACAAGATACCATAGACTAGGTGGCTTAAACAACAGAGATTTATTTTGCACAGTTTTGGAGGCTAGGAGGTACAAGATCAAGGTGCCAACAGATGCAGTGTCTGCTTTCAGAGAATAATACTGCTAGACATTAGTTAAAGCAGTGAAAACAGATCTTGCTCAGTAACTCCTGACAGGGGAAACAGCTGAATTCCATTCCAATTTGTGCAGAGGTGATTTAAGCCATTTAAGAGAGAATGAGGGATGGGGGAAGAGCAGGGCCTCAGTAGAGTCAGAGAAGTGAAAAATTACAAAGTTGGTCCTTGTAAATGAGAATAGGCCAGCCATGTTTGTTAGCTGGCAGTTTAGAAGTTAAGATCTTATCTTCCCACAGAGACTGGTAAACAGTGACCCTGTCCTTCCTAATAATTACATTTCATAGCAATGGCTCTCAGGTCCTTGAGAAAGACACTTCTAGTAAGGAATACAGTCACAATTGTAAGCCCTTTTCAGTAAATGTTCTAAGAAAGGGAGGTCAGGGGCCTATCATTAGATATTGGCTAGAACAAATAGTAAATGTTCAAGCAGGGTTGAGCTTTCTCAGGCAGACATTTTAATAGGACATAGCCTTGTGCTACTAGAAGCCTTGCTAGAGTTTGGTCAAGTTTCTTAGTGCAAGGATTTGAATGGGCTTGCAGCGTGCCAAGATTTCTGTATTTCTCACTGGTGTAGTTAGCTGCCATCTTCCTGTGTACTCATGCCCTTCTTTTCCTCAGTGCCTGCCTGCATCTCTTCTTATAAGGCTATTAATCCCATCCTGAGGGCTCCTCCCTCATGACCTCCTCTAAACCTAATTGGGCTCCCCTCATAGCTCAGTAAAGAATCTGCCTGCAATGCAGGAAACCTGGGTTTGATTCCTGGGCCAGGAATATCCCCTGGAGAAGGACATGGCACTCCACTCTAGTATTCTTGCCTGGAAAATCCCACGGACAGAGGAGCCTGCCAGGCTACAGTCCATGGGGTCACAAGAGTCAGACAGGACTTAGTGACTAAACCACCAAACAAACCTAATTACCTCCAAAGTCCCCACCTCCAAATACCATCACATTGAGGAATTAGAGCTTCAAGACATGAATTTTGAGACAATACATTCAGTCCATAATACAGCCCAAGCCTAAAACAGCAGCTCAGTATTTTTGAAGTTAAGAATAGATTTTCTTTCTGCATTTGCAACAAGTCTTAACTACACTAGTGATATAGTGCTAGTTATATTATAATTAATATAGTTGAAATGTCTGTGTGTTAAATACAGTATGTTTATAATATATCATAAATCATTTCCCATGCCAAAAAAAATAGCTGAATTCCTTTAAGGAGTATTAACTGTTTTATTTTTTATCTTTATCCAAACAGTGGTTTGTTTCCTACTTAATTCTGGGATAAATAATGCTTGCAGACTTTTGAACTTGCTATCTATGTCTTACACAAAGATAATTTGTCCTGGATCTTGAAGCCAAATCAATTCCCCAGGAAAATATACACAAACTTTTACATAAAAATTTTAAGGAGTTTCTGGTACAGTGAGAGTAACCATACTGAAGCTTGAAGATTTCCCCTTGCTCATTGAGTTTGAGGCCTTGGTAGAGACAGGCCAACTTCTGGGCTCTTTTATTAAAAAACAAAAAAACCTGTTGGTGGCACTCTAGATCTTCTCATTCCCACTGTGGGAGGTGGACTGGTGCCAAGAGACAAGCTGAAGACTAGAGAGTGTCTTTTATTCTGCTTAAGGCCTAAAGCAGAACCAACCACTCTTGCATGTTGCCGACTAGATCAATATCCTATTATCCTGCTCCATGATCACATTCCAATCCCTTTCCGCTGTTTGTGTTTTTGTTCATTTTTCTTCATCATTCTTGACAGAAAGTTACCTAATTTTTTGATCCCCGCCCCCCGCCAAAAAAAAAAAAAAAAAAAAACAATTT
>SJYW01003225.1:216296-235834 GCA_006410735.1 Raphicerus campestris | reverse complement strand
TGTGTGTGTATATATGCACATATGCAATTAAATATTAATATGTATACACTGTGTATGTTTGCGATGTGTCTCATTAAATAGTATCTTATCGTTTAATTCAGCAGATTTTGTGGGGCTTCTGCGACATGCTAGTTCTAACCTTGGGTATATGGTGGTAGAGCTTAGTCTGTGGTAAAGACAGGCCATTATAGTGCAGTATGATGATACAGGGAAAGACAAAGTAAAGGATTCCTCTCCAAAGGCACATGGCCCAGTCTTGCAAAGAAGGAAAGCTTATTGGAAGAAGAAATGTTTAACAAGAGGACAGGATGCTGAAGATGGGTTAGGCTGAGGAGCTGTTGGGGAGATGTGTGACGTAGGATAGGGCCTGGAGGACTAGAAGA
This sequence comes from Raphicerus campestris, assembly GCA_006410735.1. NCBI lineage: Eukaryota > Metazoa > Chordata > Mammalia > Artiodactyla > Bovidae > Raphicerus > Raphicerus campestris. The sequence continues at coordinate 235,451 of SJYW01003225.1, read as the reverse complement.
GCTTCCTAGGTGGAAGGAACAGCATGTGTGAAGCCCCTAAAGTGAGAGAATGATCAGAGTAACTATATAGGGATTCACATCAGTTGAATAGTTTTCTTATATTTATGTAGTGGGTTAGACATAGAGCAACTAAACCAGTTCAGTGCAGTTAAGGGTGTGAATGCCATCTTAGTTTTGGCCAGCTGCTTGATTTCATGGCTACAAATAGCATCCTTAAACCTCTCTCCAGCCAAGTTGTTGGTATTTGTTAGTATTAATGGGAACAAACAAGCTTGGATAGATGGTTTAGTTCAAATGCCTTAATGCTGTTGGGAAAATCCTGTAAACGGACCAATAGTATCACTGAGATAAATAAAAGACAGCATTTTTCTATGTTAACAGTTCATGATTTTAACCAGGTTAAAAAATAAAAGTTTCAAAAGAGGTGGTGAAAGAAAAAGACAGCGTGCTTGTTTACGGATTAGGAGTGATTGCTTTGATGTCTTTTAAGTATGTTTTAGTGTTATATATATTTCTGTGTGAGTATATATTTTAATAATAGAAAAAGAATAAATCCCTAGGAAAGTATTTTAGTTAGCTATTCACGTAAAGCAGGAAATTTCACTGAAGTTTGTTTTTTCTTTAGAAACTTGAGTGAGTGAGTGAGTGAAGTCGCTCAGTCGTGTCCAACTTTTTGCGACCCCATGGACTGTAACTTGCCAAGCTTCTCTGTCCATGGGATTCTCCGGGCAAGAATACTGGAGTGGGTTACCATTTCCTTCTCCAGGAGATCTTCCCAACCCAGGGATCGAACCTGGGTCTCCCGCATTGGAGGCAGATGCTTTAACCTCTGAGCCACCAGGGAAGCCCTTACATGAAGTATAATTTCTTTGTGTAAAACTGAGGAATGATTCTACAAATAATTATTTTTAAAAGTTGTTTTGAACTTTGAAATTGAACAGAGCCATTAATATATGACATATATGTTATGTCATATATATATTATGTCATATATATGACATCAGATATATGGACATAATTTCTGACTTGAGTTTACAGACTATTTATTCACAGCCGTGCCTCAAAGAAGTTGTATGTGTTGAAAGACTTTGGGATTTTGGGCTAAAGCTTACCATTTCCATTTTATATTCAGATTTCACCCAGGGAGAAGATAGGCAAAAACATTGTGATAAAAAATTTAAGTACTTTTTTCTTCCTAGTAAATTAACTAGAATTTTCACCATACTTTAACTATAAATGAACATGAAAAGAAATTCAACTTCATTTCATTCATTCATTTGTTATTAGTCAACAAATATGTACTGAGGGCTTGTTTTGGGCCAGATACTTGGGCTATATCAGTGAACTAAAGAGGCCAAAATTCTTGCCCTTGAGGAGCTTACGTTTTAGTGACACACTTTTTGAGTTATGAAACACTTCTTTTGAAATGTGTGATGTTTTATTTCCACATGTCACATCTATTTGAAATGTATTTCTGTTAAAAATGTAATCAGTTAGGAATGATGGGAAAGCCCACCAAATTATTCTTTGCAGTATCCCTAAATGGTTTCTTTAATATTGTCATTATCCTGCAGAACCACTCTTTAAATTGTCCTTCCTTCAATTTGAGCCTGTGAGTGCCATCAGGGGAGCTGAGTGATCATCTCTTTAAAGACAGGCTGATTGTGGTCTCTGCATTCCTAGTACTTGACATATGTTAGTACATATTTTTGTTAAATTAATCTGAACTTCAAAAGCAAAATAAAGTACTTTATTTTAATAAAAATTAGTTTAGAACTATATTCCAATCTCTAGAATAAGGAATGAATTTAGTGTATGGATTCTTTGAATGTATTGTTTTAATAACATTGAAAGATACCACAGTATAACTTCACTTGACACCCCCTTCCTCCACCCTCCCCCCATATTTCTTTTCATGTAGGAGGATCTTTTCATGTAGGAGGAGACCTTCCTTCAGTGAGGAAGTCTTGACTGTATATGTGCATGTAATTTTGGTGAGGCGGATATTCTTTTTCCCACCTAACATTCTGTTGTCAACATTTTCAGATGTGCAGAAAAATTGAAAGAAGGTAACAGGGAGTTTTTACCTTTATCCATTCAGTAATTGTTGTTTTGGTAATTATTTTTTCCAAATGTGCAGAATACACATGTATATATAAATGACTTTGTTGAGCTGTTTAAGAATTGCAGTCATCATGGTGCTTTTTTAAATTTTAAATACATGGTGGACTTGCATTACCAACAATATGGATCTTATTCTGTACAGCCATCATTCTCCCTTTAGAAAATTAACAAAGATTCCTACATACCTTAGCTTTTCTCTACTTGTCTTTGAAATGTCTGTATACTTAGCTGAGTTTTTTCAAACCAGAATTCAGTCAAGGCCCATGCATTGTATTGGCTTCAGTTGAATTTTGTCATGGAGTCATTAAAAAAAAAACTGTGATTTTTCCAAGGTCCTCACTTAATTATTGAAATACTAAAATTATTCTGTTATAGCTGTGTTATTGTTTCCAATTTTTATGAACTTTTAATTGGTCTGTGTATATAATTTTCATTTATCAGCAGTGTGTATTTTAATGAATTTCTCAGTGTTGCTTTCTGTAGATCTGGTGCAATCATGCATTTTTGCAAGATTTGCAGTTTCACTCTGCACGTCTTGCATTGGATTACATTTTGTTCGTCAGGTAACATCCTATGATTAGCACCAGCTTGACTTCAAAAGATGTGGGCGTTGTGCAGTTGTAAAATTGAAGGGTTTTTTGGAGACCACTTTAATAAGAGAGATCAGTAGATGGTGAAGGTTTTGGCCTTGCCCATTTCTGTTTCCTCATGTGGTCTCTGAACTGTAGGAATGAGAACATTCTATCAGTATATGTTACTGGGTGATTGACAGGAGAGTTGGCTCATCAACGTTGTATTAGTTACTAAGGTATATAGAAGTATAGAATTTCTATTGATGTTATGTAAAGATTGGCTTTTGAGGAAAGATTTACTATTCAGGTGAGTCTAAGATCAGCCCTGGGATTTCTTTGGAAGGAATGATGCTAACTGGTGGAAGATTATCAGAGATGAATAAAAAAATGAGGCTTTATTCATATACTAGTGGAGCTAGGACCAAAGAAAATGCGGAGATTTCTTTTGATCATCATTCTGGTTTTTTATTGTATAATCACTCCAGACTTAATGTTGTGAAACAGTGCTCATTTTTTATTATTTCTGGCGATTGACAGTACTCAGCTAGGTGGTTCTTAACTAGATTTATGCAGCTGCTATCAGATGGTAGCTGGAGTCATCTAGAAGGCTCAGATGGCTGGGATGTGGAATGCTGATGTTTCTCAGGCATCTCTACCTTTGTGAGATCTACCAGGTAGTGCAAAGTTTAACAGACATGTGTCCCAAGAGGCAGCCAGGCTAGAATGCCCTTTCCTGACATAGCCTTAGCAGTCATGCAGTATTTCTTCAGCCCAGATGTTTGTTCAAGAAACAAATCATAAGGCCTATATTTAAGGGAGAAGGATTAGACTTCACCTGTTGATAGCATGAGTACCAAAGAATTTATGAATTTTTTTTAAAAGACTACCACAACCATTAAAAACAATGATAAACTAATAGTAAAGTGTAATTGTTCAGGAGGAGATTTGGGTACATTGGAAGTTTCAGGAAAGATTGATACCATGTATTTGACAACAGAAACAGTGAAGATTTGATATTTATAGTGCTGGACAAAATGCATTTTATGGCAGTAGTAACTATTAGTGCACATAATATTTCCAAACCAAAGTATTACACTAGACAGTTAAACAGCTTAATATCATAGACCTCTCTCCAGAAATAGCCAGGTCAGAATCATAAGGGGAACCAAGGTAAATGTATTTCTTTGACCTCACTGAAAGTGAAAGTGGCTGAGTCGTGTCCAACTCTTTGTGACCCCATGGACTAGAATACTAGAATACTGGTATTCCACTTAGAGCCAGGTGGTTGACTAGGTGCATCGTTTAGGAAATGTGAAACATTTGCTGTGTCCTGAGACTTAAAGATTGAAATGTGGGCCAGTGATAAGTTGTTCACTATGACTGCTCAAATGCAACGGGTATTTCCTGTGAAACAGAAATTTCTTGGGACAGAAGCTACTCAGCTTTACCATCCCTTTGATGAGTCATCTTTAGGACTGAATGTTTTTCTATATCCAGAGGCACATCTGTCTTGAAATGACTAGGTATTGCTAAAGAATCTATTTATTTGAATAATTTATTTGCATACCTACTACGTACCAGGCCTTGTACTAACTGCTGCCTAGTTAGTGGCATGTAAAAGAAGCTTTACACAGTTTCAGAGGAGAGTTCTGAGTCTTTGGGGTAGGGTTATTGTTGGCATAAATATGTAAGCTACCAGTAAGGTTAATATGAAGGTGACATCTATTTGCATGTAAAATTTGTTAGAAATAAATCTTGTTATTAGGTGTATTATTTGTGGTCAGTTTTAAAGTGATATTGGTCATATATCATTTTTCTTGGTTTTTTGCAGTTTTTATTAAATGGAATATGTGAGGAAATTGCAGCATCTTTTGTGTGAATGTGAAAAAGGAAGACCTTGCATCTTATTTTTGTGCCTGCAGTACCTTTTGTTGTTTTTTTCTGTTTCTAGCCAGAAGAGGCTTTATTGTTGTTATTATAAAGTGAAGATGTGGGGTTGGACAGTTTCTAAGGGCCTTCCCAGGACTAAAAGCATGGAGGAGAGTGGGTGGAAGTTTTAGATGAGGAAAGTAGTAGGAAATGTCAGTGAAGTGTCAGTTTGAGTTGAATCATATTTTGGACTTCCTGCAAGCCATGATTTAAAAAAGCAGTGGCTAAAAAATCAACTTTAATCATGTTATATCAGAGAGAAACTTTCTCTTAATCATGCTCTAAGATACATTTTTACTGAATCTTTTTTACATTTAGGGCTACTAAAACCCCCAATGAACAGTGAATTTTATAGTACACACAGAAGTTTTCTTTATAACTAAAGTGAACACTCGTAAAATCTGAAGTTATAATGAGAAGTCCTTGTTTTGTGGAGGCCCCTCTATGGGAATTGAGGATTGTAACTTTCTGGGTTAGAATTATGTAATATTTAGAGGGTGATCTCGGAAAATTATGCACTTTGTTCATTTTAAACTTTTAGCATGTTACTCCTTAGCCATGTATGAAGCACTGCATTTTGGAAACATCATCTTGTTTAGCAGCTCTGAGATGTTGGCAGCGCTAATGCAGAGGCGGTTTGTGCCGAAGGCGTTTGAGCGTGGCTCAGGCCGCACAGCTGCGGGGTGGTACGTCTTTGAGCACAGGCCCTTCCTTATTAAGGCCCATTAACAGAGTCTGCTGCAGAGGCTCATGGGTTATGTGAACTGAAGTTTTAACATTTGTAGATAAAATCAAAGTGTCATAGTAAAGGACTGTGCTCCAGGGTTTGAAGGCAGTACATTAATGTTATCTTGTGCCTGCATGAGTACAGCTTTTTCATGGCTTTGACATCTTGATCCATTTGCAGAGGATGTAGGCTCTTCCTCCTGTGTCTTTTCTTCCCTCTGCCTGGGGTTTCATGGAGGAACGAGGGCCATCAAGTGACAGATCGTGTCTGTGTTAAGTGTGGAAACTAGGACTGTTGTTCATTTCTGAAGCCAGTATGCTGGTTCCTGTTGAGTCAGCTTTTGTTCCTTTCTCCATCTGGACACACTAGGGTGTGAGATGGTGGACTGGGGACACATTAGAATCATTACCATAGTGACAGTAAATCATTTCCATCCTTTGTGTGTTGTTTGGCTGAGAAGAGTTGTGAACAGTTAGTCTCTGCTTTTGTGTAATATGCTAGTATCTTTAGTCAATCTGTGGATATCTGCAATGTACTAAATACCCAGAAGTGCAAAAGCTAAGTCACAGGTTTTTATCATTAAGGAGATTATTACTGTGTCATTAAAAAAATAAAATAGAAATGTAAAAAGTAGGGTAGTGGTATTAGAGACAAAGCAATAAATGATTAATTGCTAAATTGAGTAGAACTGATAGGAAGTTCTGGAGAAAGTCAAACAAAGTGTCCACTGGGCCGTAGTATCTTAATTACACTTTCTGTAGCTGCTTGATATATAACTGGCTAGGATAGAGGTAATTCTAAATGTAATTTGGAAAGGTTGAGATAACCAGGATTTTAATAGATGCTGTGGATTCACATGATTTTTGCAGTACAGGTGAGCAAAGAAGTACAGTTTCATCCATGAGCTTCAGTTTATGTCTAGTTGGTCTTCTGTATTAGTTACAAGATCTGTTTCGGATGTCTTTCAGTGTTTTTTAATGGGGTACAGCGGCTGATATTTGGAGTCATTCTTTGCTGTCTTCGAAGTGGTGCACGTGTGCTCATTTGCTCAGTTGTTAGACTTTTTACGACCCTATGGACTTTGGCCCGCCAGGCTCCTCTGTTCATGGGATTTGCCAGCAAGAATACTGGAGTGGATTGCCATTCTCTACTCCAAGGGATCTTCCTGACCAAGGATTGAACCTGCGTCTCCTGCATTGCAGGCAGTTTCTTTACCACTGAGCCACTGAGGAAGCCCTCTTCACAGTGGTACTGCCTGCCAGTGGCTCTGGTGCCCCCAAATTCCTTTTTCACCAGTTACCTAGCAGCTCCTTTTCTTTCTTTCAGTCAGAAGTGGTAAGGCCAGCAAAAAGAGCAGGAGCCTCTAATATTTTGCACCAGGCTCTGTGCTAAGCAGAGTGTATGCTGTGATACCCTGTTGGTTCAGTGTGTAAGTAAACTTTATGAATTTATGGTTTATATTATTTACTGGATGTGTTGAGGGACTGGAGTCTTTTCTGGTATATCAGATCAAAAATTTTGATTTAGTTTAAAGGTCAGGCTTTTAAGTTCTGATTGTTGGTGGTTAGGTTTTTCCGGCTTGACTACTTTATAGACTGGGCAAGCCAATAACTTGAGACACCATTAATAGAGTTTGAAAAATTAGGGTCAAGGCCCTTTAAACTTGCTGGCTTCAGGGAAAGCATGCAAGAAACTCCTCCACAAGCTCAATAGAGCGGCCCTTAGATTTTTAAAAAGAAAATTTTGTCCCTAGGGAGTCTGTTCACACACACACACACACACACACCCACACACACACACACATACCATTTCTTTACTTGCTGTTGGTCTTTTCTCTGTACCTGCCCTTTTCCACACACCCACACCCACACCCACACACACCCACACACACACACACCATTTCTTTACTTGCTGTTGGTCTTTTCTCTGTACCTGCCCTTCTCCCTCATCCCAGTCTCTGTCTCTGGACATTCAGTAATCTTGAGAATATTTAAAGATGTTTCAAGTTGCACGTATACTTTTTAAACACAAATAGTACCTTTATTTTTCTATCCACTGCTGTGAGGTTGGTTGGAGAAGTGAGTCTGCATACTTTCTGTATCCCAAAAGGCAGGAGAGGGTAAATTGCTTTTGTTACTAACTTAGTTAACTGTTTTGGTGAAATTTTAAGATTTTTGGATCTAGCTTTGATAGTTTGTTTTAAAAGTCAGTTTTTAAAAGCTGATCCTTTTTCTGTCTTTGGTGTGCCGTTTTGTTACTGTATTTGGTTGAAAGCACATTTAATCTTTGACCTCACTATTATTTGATAGGTATAAAATTACTGGCTGGGAATAATTTTTCTTCAAAATTTTGAAGGCATTGCTTCATTGTCACATAGCCTCCAGTCATTTTGAGTTCAGTACTATTTTGATTCCTAATTCTTTTACATGACCTACCTCCATCCCCCCTGCACCCCTCCCCCCCAATAAACTCTTTCTCAGTTTATGGTGCTGAGAAATTTCATACTGATGTGCCTCTTCGTAGTAGGTTCTTTTCTCATTCAGTGTATTTTGGGCCCCAGACACTTGGTAGGTGCCTTTATTCTGGAAGTTTCTGTCATTTAGTTCTAGGAAATTTTGTCACACATTTTTCTCTCATCCATTTTCTCATTTTTCGTTTTTTTCTTTTGAAACTCCTAGGAGTTGGATGTTTGATCCCTCTGTTGCCACTTTGATTTATTTATCATTTCTCTTTTGTTGTCTATCGCTTTGACTTTTTGTTTTATATTGTACTGAAGATTCTTTTTTCTCCCTTTGGGCCAGTTTCTAGGGAAAGGAATCCTGAAAGGTAGGAGCATGGCTGCGAGCATTGTGGTCTGGGGACTAGTCGACTCATTTCAGCAGAGAGCTTTTATGGCTTCCAGTGTGCCCAAACCTGCCTGGCTTGGTATCCCTAGGCTGTTAATTCTGGTTGAATTTCTCTAAGTACAAAACAGTTCTGTCAGGGTCTGGGAGGGGCAGTCTCCTGTCTATAGAGTGGGGATCTTAACTGCTCCTTATGCAAACTTCCTGCTTGGGGTCACCCCCAGGCTTCAGAGGTACCTGGTGCCTCCCAATTTCTCAGAGTTAACCTATTCCTTTTTGGCTCCTACTTCTGCAGACTTTAGCTTTCAGCCTTCTCTTGTTGGTTAAGTCATTTGCCACTTCTCTGTCTGCTTCCCAGATTTTGTTGGCATCTCTTGCTTCTCGTTGTCCTTGTAATCTTAACATTCATTTGTTGTCATTTTAGGAGGTTGTAGGAGGTGATGGAGGTACATACATGTTTAACTAGAAGTCCTGTACAAGAAAATTACTTAATTCTGAATACTCTTGGTTCTCCATACCAGTTGTCTTAACCTGCCTGGGCTGTTGTAACAAAATACTGTTAAGTGGTACATTTATTAGGTTGGTACAAATGTAATTAGGGTTTCAGACCATAAATTTTAAATCATTATATCTAGGCACAAACACATCTTGATTAATCAAAATAAGAACTATTACAATCAACATGTTTTTGCCAGTGAGAAATAAGCAAAAATCCATGCCTCCCTCAGGATTGGATGAACTCTTGGAAAGCACTTTCTGTATCCTGCTGGTTGTGGGATCATTTTCCCTGCAAGAAGCTGTCAAGATGCTTGAGGTGGTAGTTGGTTGGCGAGAGGTCAGGTGAATGTGGCAGATGAGGCAAAACTTTGTAGCCTGATTCGTTTTACTTTGTTGTGCGATGGGTGGTCTGGTGTTGTCATGGAGAAGAATTGGGTCCTTTCTGTTGATCAGCGCTGGCTGCAGGCATTGCAGTTTTTGCTGTGCCTCTCATTGATTTACTGAGCATACATCTCAGATGTAGTGTTTTTGCGAGGATTCAGAAAGCTGTAGTGGATCAGATGGGCAGCAGACCACCAAACAGTGTCTATGACTTTTTTTTTTTTGGTGCAAGTTTGGCTTTGGAAAGTGCTTTGGGGCTTCTTTTTGGTCCAGCCACTAAGCTGGTTGTCGCCGGTTGGCATATAAAATCCACTTTTCATCACACATCACAATCCTATTAAGAAATAGGATTCATTGTTGCATAGACTAAGAGAAGATGTCACTTCAAAATGACTAATTTTTCGATTTGTGGTCAGTTCACGAGCCACCCACTTTTTGAGCTTTTTTACCTTTCCACTTTGCTTCAAATGCCAAATGACCGTAAGACTGATCAATGGTGAGTTCTTTGGCAACTTTTCGTGTTGTTGTAAGAGGACCAGCTTCGATGATGCTCTCAGTTGGTCGTTGTCACATTCTGATGGCCAACAACTACCCTCCTCATCTTCAAGGCTCTTGTCGTCTTTGCAAAAGTTCTTGAGCCACCACTGCACTGTATGCTTGTTAGCAGTTCCTGGGCCAAATGCATTTTCGATGTTGCAAGTTGTCGCTGCTGCTTTACAGTCCATTTTGAACTCGAATAAGGAAATCTCTCAAATTTGCTTTTTGTCTAATATTTCCATAGTTCGAAAGAAATAGAAGCAATAAAGTCATTAGCAAAAAACATAAAACAAGAAGTGTGCATTAAAATGATATATAACATAGTCACATTTACTAAGAATGAATTTCAATATCAGATGGCAAATATCACAGTGCAAAAACCATTACTTTTGCACCAACCTAATAATATTTTTCACAATTCTGGAGGCTGAAATTCCCAGGCTAGGGTGCCATAGTGGTCAGGTTCTGGTGACAGCCTGTTTCTTGACTTGTAGATAACTGTCTTGTTGTAGTCTTCCATGGAAGAGGAAGCAAGCTCTTGTCCTGTCTCTTCTCTTATTTTAAAATTCAATTTAACTTAATTTAATATTTTACTGAAGTATGATTTACAATGTTGCATTAATTTCTGGTGTGCAGCAAAGTGATTCAGTTATACTTTTATGTATGTATGTTCTTTTTTCATGTTCTTTTCCATTATGGTTTATCACTCTCAGGGGAGGTTTGAAGCTTGCTATTGGCTTAGCAGTGATCCTGCATTTTCCCCCTGAAAATGAATGTCCCAGGATGTGCAGGTTTGACAACTTTCCAAAATGGACTAAAGACTGTCTCAAAATTTAATTTTTGGAAGCCTCTGTTGTTCTTCAGGCATGGGGAAAGTTCTTTAAAACTTACTGTAGTCAGGGCTTGTGTTTTCTTTTACTACCTTTGTTGAAATGTTTTCTCCCTCATTTTCTCCGTCTAGTGAANTCTGTTAAATCTAGAAGTTAGAATATTCTTTATGCCTTAAAACCTGTGGCAGCCCAGTTTGGGGACAGATTTCTATATATTTATTTGTTAGACTAACCTTGTTAATATTCCTTTTCAGTAAAGTTCCAGTAAAGTTTCTGTCTTTACTGATATTTTTTCTGCTTGAACTATCAGTTTCTGATAGAAGTGTATTTCTCATTGGACTTGACATTTCCTCAAATAGTTTTTACTAGAGATAATTTTTGAGATGTGGTATTAGGAGCATTCAGATTCTTGCATGTTACTTGTTCTTGGTGGATTATTCCTTTTAATGTTATATAATGTCTCTCATCCCTTCTATCATACTTCCTTTTCCTCCAATCTGATAATATTTGACTTTTAATATGTGTGATGAACCATTTGAATAAACAGGTTTATTTCTGCTGTCTGAATTTTATATTTTCTGAACCTTTTATTTTGCTGCCTTTTTTCCTTTGTGAGATTGCTAGTTTCCTGCATTTCTTTCTTTTTTTCCTCTGCTTTTGACTGGAAACCATAGATTGTTATTTCTATTCTTTTAGTGGCTGCTATTAAGCTTTTCAGTCACAACATTTATAACAAAACCGTGAGTCTAACTCCAGCTTCCAGGATGAACCCAGTCTCTCACTGGGGAGCACTTTGAGCATCGTTTCCCATCTGTGGAGATATTTATCTTTTATTTGATCTCAGCTATGTCTTTTGAGTTTCTCTTTTTTACAGATGTCTTTCATGGCTGTATATTAAGAGTAGGAGAGGTTTTTCAGAGAGAGCAAAGTACACCAACTCTATTGCAGCAATTCTTCTAGCCCACTGATAACGCATACCTGCACATAATATTCAGTCAGTGTTTGTTAATTGATACATGACTTACACATTTCTTCCTTCTGTTTTAGTTTTACTCACTTTACTCTTTTCAGCTTTATATGGAAAGGAAAGTAGAGGGAACAGTCCCACCCAAACCTGTGGAAGACCTTTTCAGTGACTCCCCACGTCAGACTTGACGGGGTATTCAGTGCTAAGAGAAGAAAGGAGGTGTCGAGAATGTAGTTAGTCTGGGATGAAGCAGCTTTCAAGTCCTACTGTGAATTGGTAATATTTATTAACAGTAATCTTATTGTTAGGCTGGTTCCAATTTGTTACACTTGGTAACTCTTCTGCTCTGTCGACACTGCAGATGCCAGTCACCTTTGTGGGAGCCAGGAGAGCTGCGCTCTGTGCGGCTGTGCTGCCACTGTGAGAATGGCGGCTGAGCTCGGGAAGCAGCCCTCTTCTGCCTGGCGCTTGCTAGGACGGCCCCGAGATGGCGCCTGGGACGGCAGTGCCAGGCTGGGGGTGAGGCCAGTGTGCGGCTCTGCCTCGTTCCCTGCTCCACCGTCTTCCTTTCTCAGGAGGTTGAAGTTAGCTACGAAGAGGGGATTAAACCAGTGAACTTGTTAGTTCTGGATGCTGCAATATTGAGAATATTTTATCTGTGACTAGGAAGTGATTTTTGAGTGTTTTTTTTTTTTTTTTTAAACCATGGGAAAGAAACTAGCAGTCTAGGAGTGATAATTAAGGATTGGCAGTTCAATAGACTGATGTCCTTCATGATCATTCTCAGGATTAGCTCTCTACCTTTAGTTATGCACACACTGTCTAGAAGCACCACATTTGTGTGTGTATGTGTGGGTGCGTGTTTGGCTTTTGTTTTTTAAGTGGTTGCAGGTTGAGATGGGATGAGAGCCCTCTCTATCTGTGATGTCAGTCTGTAAATCAGAGACTGCCTATTGTGTCTGCTAATATTGGGTTGAGTATTTATTGTTAGATGAAGAATTGGAAACTTTTATTGGTAGATCTCTGAAGGCCAAACGGGGGTGGGGAGGTAGCCCTTTGCTGTGTTGCCAGAGAGGAGAGATTTGTGTTCATTAGTGCTCCATGGAGAAGGCAATGGCACCCCACTCCAATGCTCTTGCCTGGAAAATCCCATGGACAGAGGAGCCTGGTATGCTGCAGTCCATGGGCTCGCTAAGAGTCGGACACAACTGAGTGACTTTACTTTCACTTTTCACTTTCATGCATTGGAGAAGGAAACGGCAACCCACTCCAGTGTTCTTGCCTGCAGAATCCCAGGAACGGGGGAGCCTGATGGGCTGCCGTCTGTGGGGTCGCACAGAGTCGGACACGACTGAAGCGATTTAGCAGGAGCAGCAGCAGTAGTGCTCCATAGTGATAAAAGGAATCTGGTAGAGCTCTTAAATTTGACTGTGGTGGCTTGTAGTTTTGGCCCCCCCCCCTTTTTTTTTAATAATTTCAGTTTGTATCTTTGAATTTCTGGTTCAGAAAACCTTCTTTCAGGTTTTCTGAGCTAGAGACCCAGTGTTAAGAACCCTAGTAGGTGCAGATTTCAAAGAAGCATTCGATACAACTTTCAGACCCCCTCTGGGTACACTGATGATAACACTTCAGGTAGTAAGCAAGGTTGTTACGTACAGCCCACTTGGTTAGTCTGGCCTTCATGGGAATAAAACTGCCCAGCATGGTCTACTTACGCTGTAGAAGGAAAATAATGAAATCTATTGCTGTCTCCTAAAAGTAGATTAGTTTGAATCATAGCTAAATATCTTTTAATTTTTTCTACTTAGAGAAATAGAAATGCTGTTGCCATGTTACTTGGATTTAAAAAACTGTCTGCTGTGATATATGTTGATGTAATTTTATGTAGAGTAAGATTGTTTATGCTGTTTCTCTTTAATCCTTAAAGTTGCTTAAAAAGTAAAGAAATTGGAAAATTAGTTTTGTTTAGATAAAGAAAAAAGGAAAGGCAGTTTGTCACTATTGAGCTGTAGCTTTCGTGGGGTTAGAGAAGAGTAACACATGGTCTCTGTTTCTGGGAGTTCAGATATTAAATCAGTGTCCTCTGGTTCCCTAAAACGTTGCTGGAAAGAATGGCCTGTTTGTGTTCCAAGTTTAGTGTTTCCCAAACAGTGCTCACTTCAGTTTGGAAAACACAGGATTAAACATAGTTAATCAGGGTTCTTTATTTTAGGACTTAACTCTAATAGAGGTATGTGGATTGTGAATTTCTAAGAAGGGACTTTGCTAAGCAGCATTTCCAAAACTTGAAATAGTAGGGTCCTACATGGACTATTAATCTTGGGACTGTTTTAAGCAATGCTTACATGTATTTGTGGTTTCTTAGAGTAGTGATTTCCAAACTTATTTTATCATCAGCATCACTTTGAGTTTCNAAAGACCTGTGTTGTGGAGGGATTCCCAATACTCAGGAAAGTGTGTGATGATACAGTGCAAAGACCATGTTCTGTGGTAGGAGGAGGGTTTGACTCCTCTTTCTGCCATCAATCTGGTAACACAGCCATTGCTCCAAAAGAAAGAAAAAAGTGTGCTTTGATTGTGTCTTGAATTTTAAGCTTTAGAGAGTTTGCTTTTGGAGAAATGCCAGAAATATTCCTACAGCTGTCTCTTATACACATCTTCTGTTTCCTAGCTGCCTGCTTCCTTTCCTCATAGATGACTAATGTTATTCCTTTCAGAGATATTTTATGAATGTGTCATAATTTATTTAGCTAGAACATAAATTACTGAGTCTTGTATTTGGAGATTTCTGACTTAGTAAGTTTGGGTGGGGTCTGGTACTATGTCTTTTAAAATGTTCCTTAGAGATTGGATGATTAGCCAGGTTTAGACGCTATTATTTTAGATGGTACACGTTACTTCTGTATGTGACATATTTTCCAATTCTTAAAACGACTCGGAAGCAGCTATGGTAGGCACCATTTCTGGCAGAGGAGGAAACATGAGAGCAGATTTTTAGATGACCTGCTCAAGGTCATGCTCCTCTTTTAATGGTGGAGCAGAGACTCAAAAAATAAAAAAAAAAGCAGGGCTTTTTTGGTATCTAGGTAGGACTTGGGTTGGCGCTGATTTTGCCTTTTCATGGCCACAATGCAGATGTTTGGCTAAACAACCCCCCTTCCCCCAAAAAAACCCCAAACAAAAAAATAATATGAGTATTTATATCCCAATTCTTATTTTGGCACAACATTAAAATGTTAAAATATTTTACTGCATTACTTGCCAAAAAATAGTAGGAATTAGACTTTCTCTAGTTTGGTTTTAAGGCGCTTAACCAGTTAGATTCAGGTTATCAATTTCAGGCACTTACATTCAGGTGAGTTGCACACAGACTTTTATCTGTACTTTTACTTCCTGATGGCTGACCCTCTCTCTTCCCTTTGTTTCCAGCTTCCTTTTGGCCCCTTCAGTACATTCCTTTATACCAACCAGAATTACACTGTGGAGGAGGGAAAGATGGAGGGAGAAAGAAGACTGTTTGATAAGTGGAGGGATTAGGAGAAGATCCCTGGCTTACAGTACCAAGTGGTTTTCCTGTCTGGTAAACTCTTTCTGGGGATGATTCTCAAAGAAAGAGTTTAGACAAATTCTTCAGAGTATTTTAAGACCATGTGAATTAGGGCAGAGCCCCCATAGGTTTATTTTATAGGACAGTATTCGTTAGTGTGTTTAAAAAAATCTAGTCTCATACTATTGTTCTCATAGCAGAAAAGCTAAAATCTTTTAAGAACGACTATGAAAAGAATTTAAAAAGCTATGAATTCACCATTTTGAGTCAGTGTAGGACTTAGTGCAGGGATATGAATGTCTACTCATTTGTTCAGCCACCCATCCATCAGCGCACAGAAGGGTTTTACTATGTGTTGGGTGCTGGGGGTTTAGAAATTAGTGAAACCATGATTCTTGACTTTGTAGAGTTTCAGGCTTGAAGAAGGAAATGGCAATCGACTCCAGTATTCTTGCCTGGAGAATTCCACGGACAGAGGAGCCTGGCAAGGTACAATCCATGGGGTCGAAAAGAGTTGGACACGACTGAGTGACTAACACAACAGACTGTTCAGTTCAGTCACTCAGTTGTGTCAGACTCTGCGACCCCACGAACTGCAGCATGCCAGGCTTCCCTGTCCATCACCAACTCCTGGAGCTTACTCAAACTCAGGTCCATTGAGTCGGTGATGCCATCCAACCATCTCATCCTCTGTTGTCCCCTTCTCCTCCCGCCTTCAATCTTTTCCCAGCATCAGGGTCTTTTCAAGAAAGTTAGCTCTTCACATCAGGTGGCCAAAGTATTGGAGTTTCAGCTTCAACATCAGTCCTTCCTGTGAGTATTCAGGACTGATTTCCTTTAGGATGGACTGGTTGGATTTCCTTGCAGTCCAAGGGACTCTCAAGAGTCTTCTCCAACACCACAGTTCAGAAGCATCAATTCTTTGGCGCTCAGCTTTCTTTGTAGTCCAACTCTCCTATCCATGCATGACTAGGGGAAAAACCATAGCTTTGACTAGACAGATCTTTGTCTGCATAGTAATGTCTCTACTTTTTAATATGCTGTCTAGGTTGGTCATAACTTTTCTTCCAAGGAGCAAGTGTCTTTTAATTTCATGGCTGCAGTCACCATCTGCAGTGATTCTAGAGCCTCAAAAAATAAAGTGTCACTGTTTCTGTTGTTTCCCCATCTATTTGCCGTGAAATGATGGGACCAGATGCCATGATCTTAGTTTTCGGAATATTGAGTTTTAAGCCAACTTTTTCACCTCTTTCACTTTCATCAAGAGGTTCTTTAGTTCTTCTTCGCTTTCTGCCATAAGGGTGGTGTCATCTGCATATCTGAGGTTATTGATATTTCTCCCAGCAATCTTGATTCCAGCTTGTGCTTCATCCAGTCCAGCATTTTTCATGATGTATTCTGCATATAACAGATAGGCTGGGAAAGAGATATTTCAGCAAACAAGTAGTTATACAGTATAAGTACAATGGAGGAAGTATGCCACAGGGGTTCAGAATACCTAGTATAGCCTGGAGTGGAAGATGAGTTAAGGTTTCCCACAGGTTCTTTCAGCCAACCCTTGAGGGATTAGTATCTATAGATGTGTAGAGGGCAGTAGAGTATAGTTTATTCTAGACTGAAGGAATGGGTGTGTACAAATAAAGTAAGGAGCTCCCTGGTGGTTTAGTGGTTGGGATTCTGCACTTCTGCTGTTGTGGCCTGGGTTCTCTCTCTGGTCGGGGAACTCTCATAAGCTACACAGAGTGCCAAAAGGAAAGAGAAAAATAGAGTAGTTTGTGAATATAATCTAGTTAAGAACTTGGGAGAGCATAGTGATATCTGGAGTATGCAGTGCTCTGAAAGTGTTAGAGGAGATGAGACTGGAAGTAGTAGGGGAGAGAAGAGAAGGAATCTCTTACTGTTGTGAAATCAAAGCACAGGCACAGGATACAAAGAGTTACAGTGTGCCTTCAGATTTCTGATTCCAGGAATTCCCAGACTTAGTTGTCATTCCCTGGTTCTTCGGGTTCGTACCAGATCTCCAGATTCAAATTGGGCCTTGTTTAATTTGGCAACTGGTTCAAGCTAGAAGTTGGCTGATTTGAAACAGCAATCTATAGAGCAGGCTATCCAAGGATGAAAAATATATTTCAGTGATAATGATAATGGCTGCCATTTATTGAGCATTTAAGTGCTTGGCTCTTTCCAGAGTACATTACAAAATTAGCTTTAATCCTTACAGCAGCACTACCAAACAAGTGGTTGATCTTCATTTAACAGGGCAAGAAACCGTCCCTGCTCTGGGAGGTTAAAGTAAACTTGCCCAAGGTTGCAGAACCAGTTAATGGAAGAGATGGAATTGAACCCAGGTTGATTTGTTTGGCAGCCCCTTCTTTCCCTACCACCATGCTGCCCCTCAGGACTGCAGGATGTCTCCTGGAGCAGACGGAACGGCAGCTCAAGAATGCCCAGTGACCCTTTCAGAGGCAGTAAAACTACTGTTTTATCTTCAATGTTAAAAGGGCAAACAAGCCATCCCATTATCTGTTATTTAAAGAAGCTTGCCTGAGTCTAATGGCAAAAGGATCCTTGGTCACGAACCTAACCTCCTGATAGTCTTGTTTTGTGAAAAAATCAGATTTAATCATAGGTATATAGCTCTATTTAAAAAACTGAGTACCTTGCTGAACAGTAGTATTTGTATTACAAAGTGCATTAGTTTCTCATGAGACGTTTGATTTGTATGTGGAGTTAAAATGGGGTTTGTAACAGTTCGAATACATTATATGCATTTGGCAGATAACGTTATTGAATGATGTTGCAGTTATTCAGAATGTGGATATGGCCTAAGGGTGAAGAAAAACCAAGACTTTTCTCTTAAAATTTTGGCTGGATGCTACATTTTTGAAACAGAAGCTCTAAAGAAGTCTTCTTACTCTGTTAGCCTGCAGGTTAACACAAGTTTGACTCTTGTATGTATAGTCTTACTGTTAAGAAATTGAAATTAGGTGAGACAAAGACACAGGAAATTATAAAGAAGAGTTAATGTGTAAAGGCCAAATCTTTATCTTTTTCTACCAAATTTCTTGTCCATTTGGCATGTGTATTTCCCTTTTCCTGTTTTGAATGGAGCTGAAAATAAAGTGGATGGTTTTGCTTTAAAGGAAAATGACTCACTTTCTTGTGCTAGTTTCTCAGAGATGTGTTTATCTTTCGAATGGCACAGTAAAAACTTTGGGATTTTGGTCTCCTTTTTGTTTTGTTATGAAAAATGTTATTTATGGCATTATATAGGAATTTCTAACTAGAATATTTTCCTATGTTAAGGGAAGAAATTATTTGTAAGTATAATGTCTTTTTCTTTGTTGTATTTGCAGAGTATTTCTATAACGTAGGTTTTTCTCATCTTAGTTGTATAGAAATGTTTGAGCTGTTTCAACTGAAAACCATTTTAGGAGTAAGAATTAAATTTCCCACTTAAAATTTGTATCATTTTCTGTATTTATCTGGAAACTTTTTTTTTTTTTTTTTGGTCTTGAATGTATCTTGAGGCTGAATATCTTGTGTTTATTTATTTAAGGTAAAATGAACACATTATATAAACAGGCATTCGTTTTGTCCATAAGCACAAAGTGTATAGAAAATCCTACCTAAACTCGGGAAGCTGACAGATGGGGTTTTTCCCTCTATAAAAGCCATCATTTGGGTGATTTATAGTCTTTTAAAAGTCAGGGGACTTCCCTGGTGGTCTAGCGGCTAAGACTGCTCCCAGTGCAGGGAGCCTGGGTTCAGTCCCTGGTCAGGGAACTAGATCCCATGTGCCACAACTAAGACCTGGTGTAGCCAGATTTTAAAAGTTAGGTGTTTGCTACCTGGCACCATTTTCTTTGGTAGGCAAAAAAGAGAGAAAAGTCAAATCTAAAGAAAATGTGGCTAAGACTTATGTCTAAAGCAAAGATATATTATGGATCAAAGTACAAGCTGAGATTTGCATTATAAAACTGCACAGCCAGAAAGAAAAACACCAATACAGTATACTGACACATATATATGGAATTTAGGAAGATAGTAATGATGACCCCGTAAGTGAGACAATATAGGAGACACAAAAGTATAGAATGGACTTTTGACATCTGGGGGAGAGGGAGAGGGGGGGATGATTTGGGAGAATGACACTGAAACATGTATACTATCATATAAGAAATGAAGCGCCAGTCTATG
>SJYW01003225.1:193124-207221 GCA_006410735.1 Raphicerus campestris | reverse complement strand
GTGGTGTCATCTGCATATCTGAGGTTATTGATATTTCTCCTGGCAATCTTGATTCCAGCTTGTGCTTTCTCCAGCCCAGCGTTTTTCACGATGTTCTCTACATATAAGTTTAATAAGCAGGGTGACAATATACAGCCTTGACATAGTCCTTTCCCAGTTTAGAACCAGTCTGTTGTCCCATGTCCAGTTCTAACTGTTGCTTCCTGACCTGCATACAGATTACTCAAGAGGCAGGTCAGGTGGTCTGGTATTCCCATCTCTTTCAGAATTTTCCACAGTTTATTGTGATCCACACAGTCAAAGGCTTTGGCATAGTCAATAAAGCAGAAATAGATGTTTTTCTGGAACTCTCTGTCTTTTTCCATGATCCAGTGGATGTTGTCAATTTGATCTCTGGTTCCTCTGCCATTTCTAAAACTAGCTTGAACATCTGGGAAGTTCACGGTTCACATATTGCTGAAGCGTATGGCAAAACCAATACAATATTGTAAAGTAAAAAAGAAAATACATTTACAGTACTGTACTTATCAATACTGTAAGTTTGTACCATCTATTTGCAAAATGAATTGTCTGTCATTCCTGTATGATACAAAACTCTAGATGGTATATGTATTACACTAGACATCAAAAATGAAAAGATAATGTGAAAGGGAGATTCATATTTATTGTATTTACAGATACAGTGATTGATGCATTGATAATGAAGAAGCAGCAATATGATTACTTCATGGTAGCCTAACTTAAACACTAATGAATGAATGGTTATAAAAACTTTATGGCATGTAGTATTACAGTCATATTTATCATATGATATTAGAAACGTTCATTAAAAAGAAGCTACTTACCTGTGATGATAGACTGAAACGCAGTTTTTCTAATTAAGAGAAAGAGATGCATACCGTATGGTAATGTAATTCTACGAAAGCAAAGTTGTAACACAGTAAGAAAACTGTCATTGAGCAACCAACAGTAAGAAAACTAACATTTTTTTGTATTAAATGTCACTCACCTTATGCCTATGTAAGCATAGGCTACTATCTACAAATATTTTATGCATTCATGACATAACTTTCTCTTAACTTTCTTGGAGTTTTCCCAGGCTTCGTGGTTCATCTGTGAGTTTTTAAAAATCCTGTTAGTCCCCCCCCCCCAAATCCAATATATTTATTGAATAAAAATTATTATATAAGGGAAGCCACACAGTTAAAGTCTCTGCTGTTCAAGGCTCAACTGTAATGTGAAGTGAAACACCCATCACCAAATCTGGTTACAAATTTTTTTCTTTTGATGAGGACTTTAGAGATCTACTCTCTTGTCAGCTTTCAAATACACAGTACCTTGCTGTACATTTTATCTCTGTGACATTTATAATTGAAAGTTTGTACCTTATTTTTACTTTAAAAATTATTTGTAAAATTTTTACTTTTTACATCAGATACCTCTTAATTCCATATTCTCTAAAGCTGATATGTCATTGAACTAAAAGAATCATATACAAATTCCAAGCCAGATGGTTTTATTCATTTTATACGTTGACTTCTGAATAGCTAGATCTTTTGAAATTACCCATTTAGTGGTTAGATAATGCCAAAGCAATGGTGTTAGCATATGTGAATGAATGAATGAAGTTGCTCAGTCATGTCCGACTCTTTGCGACCTCATGGACTGCATGCAGCTCCTCTGTCCATGGGATTTTCCAGGCAAGAGTGCTGGAGTGGATTGCCATTTCCTTCTCCAGGGGATCTTCCCGACCCAGGAATCAAACCGGGTCTCCCGCATTGTAGGCAGACGCTTTACCATCTGAGCCACAGAGAAATAGAAGCAATTTAAATTGTTTCAAAATATAATTAAGGAGAGGAAGATGGTTTTAAACATTTTGACTCTCTTGCTAAAGTTACATTTAAAACTTGAGATCCCATTTTATCTGATAAACTTTCAAAGTGTTTGATTTTATGTAAGAAAGCATGCCATTATGTATCATACTGTGTCAGACTTTACCTGTTTAAAGATTAAAATTTAGTTCCTTTTTTAGTTGAGGGGTTGTCACATTGCAGCCTCCAGGCTAAATCTGTCCTGGCTGCCTCCTATTTTCATTGAGACAGCTATACTTGATACTTTCTCTGTGGTTGCTTTTGCGCTAAAATAGCAGAGATGAGTTGCCATGACAAAGACTGGTAAGCCTACAAAACCTAAATAAATGATTTACTTTTCTGCACTTTACAGCTTGCCGATCCCTGCTTTAGTTTATTCATTTACCATAGTGGCATTTGTTCCTAATGCTGCACACTTTATTTCTAAATTTAGCTTTTCATTTGAAAATTATTTGACTTTTAAAAATTGCAAAATTTCACCCAGCTTCCCCAAATGTTAATGTTTTACATAGTCATAGTACAGTTATCAACATCAGAAAATTAACAGTGATCAGTGCTTAATCTGTAGAGTTTATTCAGATTTCATCACCTGTCCCGCGAGTACATTGGGCTGCTCTAGGATTCAGTCCAGGACCCTCTGTTACATTTGTTGTCATGCTTCTGTAGTTTCCTCCAATCTGGGACAGTTTCTCAGTCTTTCCAGATGAGTTTGAAAACTGGTTATTTTGTAGAATGTTTGATTTTTGTCTCTTATTTCCTCATGATTAAATCCAGGTGATGCATTTTTTTTTAAGTCTTAATATTTTAAGAGCAGTTTTTGAGTTCACAGCGAAAATGAGAAGGTACTGACTGTACAGGGATTTTCATATTCCCCCTGACCACATGTATAACCTCCCTTGTTATCAGTGCTCCCCACCAGAGTGGCCCATTTGTTACAGCTGAGACACATCATCATCCACAGTCCATAGTTTCCCTGAGAGTTCACTCTGGGTGTTGTACCTTCTCTGGGTTTGGATAAGTTTATAATGACATGCATCTTTGATTGCAGTATCATACAGAGTAGTTTTACTGTCCTAAAAATCCACTGATCTTTTTTACCATCTCCATAGTTTTGTCTTTTCTAGAATGTTGTATAGTTGGAATCATTCAATATTTAGCCTTTCCAGCTTGGCTTCTTTCACTTAGTAGTATGCATTTAAGGTTCCTCCATGTCTTTTTATGACTTAATAGTTCATTTCTTTTTAGTGCTGAATAGTATTTCATTGTATAGATGTATCACAGTTGATTTACATATTCAGCTATTAAAGGACATCTTGGTTGCTTCCAAATTTTAGCAGTTAGGAGTAAAGCTGTATGCTGATTTTTGTGTGGATGTAGGTCTTCTGCTCCTTTGGATTAAATGCCAAGGAGCACAGTTGCTGAATTTGGAGTTCTGGAGTTTGGTCGTTTAATAGGTGTATAGTGGTGGCTTGTTTTTTTAAAATTCGCATTTGCTTGATCATATGTGAAGCACCTTTTCGTATGCTTATTTGCCCAATGTAGCTATTCTCTGGTGCGGTTTCTTTTAAGGTCTTTGGCTCATATTTCCATCAGATTGTTGATATATTTTGGATAACCATTCTTTAATCAGATAATGTCTTTTGCAGTTATTTTGTCCCAGTCTATAACTTGTCTTTCATTATCTTGATAAGCATCATTTACAGGGCCAGAGTTTTTGACTTTAATGAAGGCTAGCTAATCAATTACTTATTTCATTGTGCCTTTGGTGTCATATCTAAAAAGTCATTGCCAAATCCCAGATTGTCTAGATTTCTTTTCTGCTATCTTCTTGGAGTTTTATAGTTTTGCATTTTACATTTAGGTCAGTGATCCATTTTAATTTTTGTGAAGGTCTGTGTCTTTTTTCCATGTGGATGTCCAGTTGTTCTAGCAATGATTGAATCAGCTGTCTTTGCTTCTTTGTATTGCCTTTGCTGCTTTGTCAAATATCAGTATTTATGTATTTATAGGGGTCTGTCTCTGGACTCTATTCTGTACAATTGATCTATTTGTTTTTTCTCCAGTAGCACACTGTCTTGTTTACTGTTGCTTTATTAGGGTCCAGTCAGTCAAAAGAACTTTGTTCTTCAGTATTGTGCTGGCTATTTAGATCTTTTGCCTTTCCCTATACATTTTAGAATCAGTTTGTTGATACAAAAAACGTGGTGGGATTTTGATTGGGATTACAGATGATGTATTTTTGGCAAGAATACCACAGAAGTGATGATGTGACCTTCTCATTGCATCGTATGTGGAGGCACATGATATTGACTAGTCTCATTATNTATACATTTTAGAATCAGTTTGTTGATACAAAAAACGTGGTGGGATTTTGATTGGGATTACAGATGATGTATTTTTGACAAGAATACCACAGAAGTGATGATGTGACCTTCTCATTGCATCGTATGTGGAGGCACATGATATTGACTAGTCTCATTACCATGGTGGTTATCCCTGACCACTTAGTTAAAAAGTGAGGTTTGCCAGTCTTCTCAAGTATAAAGTTACTATTAATATTTCCCCCTTTGTATTAATGTATTTATATTAATAAACAAAATAATGTATTCTCTGGGGAGATGGGCTTCCCTGGTGGCTCAGCTTTGCTCATTAACTGCAGCATCCATTGATAATTTCTTCTTTCATTACTGTGGTGTTGCCCAAGTAGTGCTTTTTAAAATACGTTTTTATTATTTCTTTTACACTCATTAATTGAAATTTGACTGTAAGGAAGAACTTTTCCTCCTTTCCTATTTAATTTTTATTCTATTTTATTCTGTTACTGTTGAGTTGTTTATGTTATTATGGTCTCATGGATATTTGTTTTATTTTATGGTTTATAATCCATTGCTGTTTCTGTTGCTTAAATTATCCTAGATTTAAATAATTGGATATAACCAATTTTAATAGACTGCATGACAAGATGACTGAAAGAGAGTAGTGGAATTTTACGTCTTTGGTAATAAAATACACAATGAAGATGATAATAAAAGAGTAGATTTGAGCTTGGATAAAAACCTTAGTAGACCTGCTCTGCTGCTTGCTAAGTCGCTTCAGTTGTGTCCGACTCTGTGCGACCCCATAGACGGCAGCCCACCAGGTTTCCCCTGTCCCTGGGTTTCTCCAGGCAAGAACACCATTTCCTTCTCCAATGCATGAAAGTGAAAAGTGAAAGTGAAGTCGCTCAGTCGTGTCCGACTCTTAGCGACCCCATGGACTGCAGCCTGCCAGGCTCCTCCATCCATGGGATTTTCCAGGCAAGAGTACTGGAGTGGGGTGCCATTGCCTTCTCCAGACCTGCTCTAAAAGAAGGTTAAGGCTAATTTTAAGACTTTAGAAATCCGGAAGAATCATTAGTTTTTGTGTTCCTCTTGCTTATGCTTGATTGTATTCCTCTTTTGAATCATGTTTTTATAAACCTGCCCCACCCCAACAGACTCTGTGTTTTAGCATTAGGTTCATGATTGCAGTTCTGAAAAACGTCAACAGTGTTCCCACTGACTAAGCCATATGTTTACCTTTATTTGGTCTTACAGATGTCCACAAAATGTAAGCACTTAAAGGCTGATTGTTTCTCTTGGCCTGTATGAAAATTTTTCTCAGTTTGTTGATGGAGAAATTGTAACCAGTATTCTGTAAATTAAGAAATTTTAAAGTCAAAAATGTTATCCTTCATAATACATTTTCTTTCTCTGAGTTATATAGCTCCCCCCTCCTCACATTCCTGTGTTGATTATAGTAAACTTTAAAGAAGCTTGCTATTTATTAGAGAATCTAGGACATACAGGAAGGAAGGAAGGAAGGTGAAGTTGCTCAGTCGTGTCCGACTCTTTGCGAACCCTTGGACTGTAACCTACTAGGCTTCTCCGTCCATGGGATTCTCCAGGCAAGAATACTGGAGTGGATTACCATTTCCTTCTCCAGGGGATCTTCCTGACCCAGGGATCGAACCCTGGTCTCCTGCATTGGAGGCAGATGTTTTAACCTCTGAGCCACCAGGGAAGCCCCAGGACATACAGGTGCAGTCATATATGAAAGACTGTCCCCACAGACCTCGGTCTCCAGCCCCTTCCTTCAGAGTCCTGGCTTGTTCCCTTTGGGTTCATAGAGGTGTTGTGAATCAGGTGGTCTCTGTTTGAGAACTACATTTGAAAGATTTTGGAATAATACTGTTTTACTTTGCTGTCAGTGTGGGTAATTGAGAATTGATCATGAATTATAACTGATCATTCTTAGGAATACATAACAGTCAATGTTTCTAGGACTTTTAATGTTTTTCCCTTGGGGGTTTTGCTAATTGGCAGTGTGCTAAGGCTTTCTAGCTGCTGTTTTTTCTTTCATAATTACTCAAATTTATCCTGGGAGATATTTAAAAAAATCTCCAGGATATTTTTGTTAAGCGCATTTCAGTTGGTCAAGAACACTACCTTTGAAGGGGAAGAACACGAACTTTGTCTGGAGAAAGACAGTGTATGTTTAAATGGAAATATTAGTTTCTGAAGTCTCTTTATCCATTGTTATCACCCATTTTTAAAGGAGGCAGCTAAACAGCTGATGTTACCATAGAAGTTTACAAGGCCATTGTTACCAAATGCAAATCTCCATTTCTCTCCCACCCCCCTGCCTTTTAATCTTAAGAAAGCTGCAAACTTGTTTTTTTATGGGAAATCTTCTGACTTAAGTGTTGAAACTAGTTGATATTTCCGTGGAAATAAATAAATGTGTACATATGCACAAGCATACACATACCTATCTAGTGTGTAAGCGTATGTTTGTATGCATGTGTATATGTGTATATTCTTTTAAATAAGCTTCATATTTTTGAACAGTTTTAGATTACAGAAAAATTACAGAGGTAGTACTGAGAATTCTTGTATGCTCCATACCCAGTTTTCACTATTAACATGTAATATAAGCCTGGTACACTTTTTACAATTAATGTGTGTTGATAGATTATCATCAGCTGAAGGCTGTAGGTTGTTCACATTCCCTCATTTTTTTCTTAATGTCCTTTCTGTTCCAGGATCCCATCCAGGATACCACAGTGGCTAGTTGTCATTTCTCTTTAGGCTTTTCTTGATTATGACAGTTTCTCAGACTTATTTTTGATGCTGTACATTTTTTTAAACTAACCAAGTATATGGACAGGACTTATCCCATGGGTATTAAGATTGTTATCCCATGAGTATTAAGATTGCAAACTGGATTAATTCCATACTATGCATGATTTTCCCAGTTGATTGGAGTCACTTTGTGTATCTTGAGTATTATATAATGTTATCAAATTGTAGGATTAATTTGATGAGTGAGGTGTGTGTAGTAGAAACTGGTTTTTACATTATTTTTGAGTTTAATATTAAAAATATTTATATCTCTCAAGATATATACATATACATATATGTATGTGTCGGAGAAGGCAATGGCACCCCACTCCAGTACTCTAGCCTAGAAAATCCCATGGATGGAGGAGCCTGATAGGCTGCAGTCCATGCTTAGGGTCGGACACAACTGAGCAACCTCCCTTTCACTTTTCACTTTTNTATATATATATATATATATA
Organism: Raphicerus campestris; assembly: GCA_006410735.1. NCBI lineage: Eukaryota > Metazoa > Chordata > Mammalia > Artiodactyla > Bovidae > Raphicerus > Raphicerus campestris. The sequence goes on along the minus strand of SJYW01003225.1, from coordinate 199,751 downwards.
TATGTATATGTATGTATGTATGTATGTATGTATGTGTCGGAGAAGGCAATGGCACCCCACTCCAGTACTCTTGCCTGGAAAATCCCATGGATGGAGGAGCCTGATAGGCTGCAGTCCATGCTTAGGGTCGGACACAACTGAGCGACCTCCCTTTCACTTTTCACTTTCATGCATTGGAGAAGGAAATGGCGACCCACTCCAGTGTTCTTGCCTGGAGAATCCCAGGGACGGGGGAGCCTGGTGGGCTGCTGTCTATGGGGTCACACAGAGTTGGACACGACTGAAGCGACTTAGCGCGCGCACACACACACACACAGCGAGAGTGAGAGGCGGAGCTCACTATAATCATAGACAAAGAGACACACACACACACACAGCGAGAGTGAGAGGCGGAGCTCACTATAATCATAGACAAAGAGAGGATTCCAGTACTTTGATTTTGAAACCACTGATAAACCTCTATTAATGTATGTTTAGTCAAACGCCTTGCTCTTTCTCTGGACAGCAAGCTGGATAGAGGAATGTTTAGCATTGGTTGAGGTAGGAAGTCTAGTAGGTTTGGATTCCAACAAAAGAAATCCTGCACTGTGGCTGTGAGTAGGAAAATGTGGTATTCTCCATAGTAACAGTCAGGTTAATGAATGGGCAAGCCAGAGATATTTTGACCTTTGTATTTCAGCTAACCTCAGTTGAGGTTTTGTGTAACAGAGATTGCAAATTGGCCATATAACTTACTGTCCAAACTGGGAAATTTGGGAGTGAAAATAATAATAGGCTCAGACAGTGTGCTGACTCTGGTGTTATCTCAGACAAACTGGGGACATAACAGTTACACTCATTAAATCTTTTTAAGACTCTAGTATGGTTCCTCCTGTTTTCAAGTTGAGATAATAAATTTAGCTTTTGACTGTTAAAAACTTCTACAGGAGTAGTTCCACCTGACTTAATTTTGACAGCTTACAGGAAACCATGAAGTAGAAATGCTGATTTAATATTTTATTTTAATATCTATTTGTATCTTTCATTGATCCTTTATTATTTTCTGTTGCATAATTGTCACAAAGCATATAAGTTGAAAACATGTCTGTTTTCTAGAAGATAGCTTTTTTTGGATAACACATGACTATATTTTTAAAATCATGTTTAGAAACACATTACATGAAATTTATCATCTTTACAATTATAACTGCATACCTCAGTTAGTATTGAATATAGTCATATTGCTGTGAAGGACGTCTCCATAACTTTTTCATCTTGTGAAAATGAAACTTTATCTCCATTAAACAGCTCCTCTACCCCTCTGCCTAGCATCTGGCAGCCACCACTCTACTTTCTGTTTCTGTGAATTTGACTACTCTGGATGTCATTTGTTTTTGTGATCGGCTTAATTTCAGTTGGCGTAATATCTTCCGAGTTTATCTGTGTTGTAGCATGTGTCAGGGTTTCCTTCCGTGTTCATGGTGAATAATATTACAGTATGTGTGTCTATACCACATCTTGTTTAACCATTCATTTTTCATTGACTGTTAGGTTGTTTGTACCTGTTGGCTCTTATGCATAGTGCTGCTTTGAACATGGTTATATAGATATGTCTTTGGGACTCCCGTTTTCAATTTTTTTGGATTTATACCTAGAAATGCAACTGCTGAGTCATACATGATGGTTCTGTTTTTAATTTTTTAAGAAACTTTGTACTGTTTTCATAGCATTGCACCATTTTATAGCAGCATTGCACCATTTTATAGTCTTACCAACAGTGCTTGAGGGTTCCAGTTTGTGTACATCCTTGCTAACACTTGTAGTTTTCTGTTTCTCATGGTAGCCATTCTAATCGCTGTGAGGTGATATGTTATAGTTTTGATTTGCATTTCTCTCATGGTTAGTGATGCTGAACTTATGCTTATTTGGCCATTTGTGTATTATGTTTGGAGAAATGTCTATGTACATTCTTGGCCCATTTTTTAAGTCAGGTTATTTGATTTTTGTTGTTCTTGTTGTTGAGTGTAAGAGCTCTTTATATATTCTGGTTATCAACCTCTTATTAGATACATAATTTACAAATATTTTCTTCCATTCTGTACGTTGCTTCCTTACTATTGATTATGGCCTTTGAGGCATAAAATCCACTGGGATTTTGCTAGGGATTGTAATGAATCTGTAGATTAAGCAGTCTGAACATCTTAACAATATTAAATCTTCCAAGCCATGAACACAGGTGTCTTTCCATTTATTTGTGTCTTTAAAATTTAAGCTTTGAATTTTACTTTTTGCATTACAGACTGTTAGTTATATCCTATAGGTCATTCATGCAAAGAGGAAATGTATTATAACTCATTTTAGAGTTGTGTCTAGAAATGCTAGGTATGTGGTTCTTTAAAAAAAATGCAGATGCGTGGTGTTTTTCTTTTAAAAGTGAGGTTATATTTAAGCATTAAAAAAATTGGAACTGTTATTTTAAAGCTCAGTTCTATTATCTTGTTCTGTCAGAATACTACTGTAACATACCATGTCAATTAGAAAAATAGCTTTTATCACGTCCTAAGAGAATGAAAATGAGACCTGGCGGAATCTTTCTGAATGATTATTTAAAATGCTAATTCTATAAATTCTCTGATAATTTAGAAGTCGCTGGAGTTCTGGAGTGGGTGGAAGTGGAGGAGGATCTTCTGGTAGGTCATCAGCTGGAGCGCGAGATTCTCGCCGACAGACTCGAGTAATTCGAACGGGACGGGATCGGGGATCTGGGCTTCTGGGCAGCCAGCCCCAGCCAGTTATCCCAGCATCTGTGATTCCAGAGGAGCTGATTTCACAGGTAGGGATCCTGTGGAACACTTAACATAAGAGCAGGACAGCGTGAGGTTTAACTAGATATAGTGGGCTATAGCCATGATTTATGGTAGCCTGTCCCTTTTCCAGGGCATCTTCCCAACCCAGGGATTGAATCCAGGTCTCCTGAATTGCAGGTGCATTCTTTACCAGCTGAGCCACAAGAAAAGAAAGAAAGTGAAGTCGTTCAGTCATGTCCGACTCTTTGCAACCCCATGGACTGTAGCCTGCCAGGCTTCTCTGTCCCTGGGATTTTCCAGGCAAGGGTACTGGAGTGGGTTGCCATTTCCTTCTCTAGGGGATCTTCCCAACCCAGGAATCGAACCCAGGTCTCCCGACATTGCAGGCAGACGCTTTACCCTCTGAGCCACCAGGGAAGCCCAGCTGAGTCACAAGGGAAGCCCAAATATAGTGGGCTGTAGCCATGATATATATCATGAGTTGTGAAATACTGCTTTTCTGTTTTGATTCTAGAAAACTCATTTTGATTTTTAGAAAAGTTACGAAAAAGAGAATTAACATAGCACTCTTCCTTATTTTTTATTTCAGGCCCAAGTTGTTTTACAAGGCAAATCCAGAAGTGTCATTATTCGAGAACTTCAACGCACAAATCTTGATGTAAACCTTGCTGTAAATAATTTACTTAGCCGGGATGATGAAGATGGAGATGATGGTGATGATACAGCTAGTGAATCTTATTTGCCTGGAGGTTGGTGGATCACCATCATGGTCCTCTCATCTCTAGGGAGAGGTTTTTGTTTTTGTTGTTGGACTGGGGAATGAAATGAAAGTGCAGTGGGTTTTCTGACTGTTCTTTCCAAGGTGGTAGTATTTCTCCCTATAGTGTTTGATTGTAAAATCTTTTTTAAGGGAAAATAGGGACCTGTTTCTGCTCAGTGGACTTGTGTTTCGTCCTAATAAAGGCATGGATGTATGTGCATAGCTTTATTGCTGACTGACAGATGCCTCTGGAATGTTGTTCTGATGCTGTTATTACTGAATATGTAATAACTAAACTGCATTTAGATTTTGACTGTATCATCTCTGTGATGTCACAAGAATCTTAAATAATGATCCTTTTTTTCTTGTGATTATTTAGGATGTAGCCCAAGCAATAATCATGTACTTGATGTTCCTTAAACTCTGTGTTCATGATGTTAACTTTATTTCTTAGGTGGTCACTGCTTCTCTTCTCAGGTTATGTTAGTAGTCAGCCCCTGATTTTAATGTTTTAACTTTAAGGATTTTTCAGTGGTCTACAGATTTTTCCTCTGTACCTGTTTCATTTATATTTGTTTCACTTTATAGAGGATCTTATGTCTCTTCTTGATGCTGATATTCATTCTGCCCACCCAAGTGTCATTATTGATGCAGACGCCATGTTTTCTGAAGACATTAGCTATTTTGGTTACCCTTCTTTTCGTCGGTCGTCACTTTCCAGGCTAGGCTCATCTCGAGGTAATTGTGCATTTATTTCTTGGTGATTATTGGCTGACTGGAGAGCTAGTGGTAAAATTCTTTGTATTTGAACTTTTAATATTATACTAGATGAAATCATTATTTATTAATGTTCTTGGATGCTTTGGCATTAAAATAATTATTTTTGATTTTTGAAGAGCCACAGTAGAACTTTAGAGATGATTTTATCTATTAATGCATTATAGAACACATATAAAGGATTATATTTTATCTAACTATATTTTTAAATTTAGGAATATGGATTCTGAACTAAAAATAGAATTCTACTTAACAATGACATGCAGCATTCAGAAAATAAGTCTCTCTAGTTTATTTGATTAAAATAAGGTGATTATTTTCTTAATTTTAAATCCAAAAAATTACTGGAATGAGATTGATCCATAATAAATATATATAAATACTCTAAATCTTGAAAAGCTTTAGTTCATAGTAGAATTTAGAAAGATTTTGAAATTGTACAAACAGAAGCCTTCCTCTGTATATGTTGACATATATTTAACTGGCATTTTAACTTTTTAACTTTTTTTTTTTTGGACTTCCCTGGTGGCTCAGAGTTTAAAGCATCTGTCTCCAATGCAGGAGACCCAGGTTTGATCCCTGGGTCGGGAAGATCCCTGGAGAAGGAAATGGCAACCCACTCCGGTATTCTTGCCTGGAGAATCCCATGGACTGAGGAGCCTGGTGGGCTACAGTCCACGGGGTCGCAAAGAGTCGGACACGACTGAGTGACTTTACCTTACCTTAACTTTTTAAAGTCAATATATTTACTTTTCAGAAAGTAAAACTCGTTGATTCAAATAACAGGAAGGAATCAGCTGTATTATTTACTTAGCATTAGTAAACTGGAAAAGATGCCATTTTATATTAAGACTGTACTGCAAATGCCTACTACTTGGAAGCAGTTTTAAAACAACAGTCTTAACAATGATCTTGTAGTATACTGAAACTGTTATGTAATAGCTTACAAATTCTTTAAAAATAAGTGACTATTTTACTGCCTTAAATGCATTAAGAATTACATTTCAAATATTCAGTATCTAACAAATAGCTCCTTCTAAATTTCTTCCTTTTGCTTTTCCTTAGGTCATTCTATGTGGGCATCTCTTTCAGTCTGAACCATATGAAATTGGTGGTACTTGACCATGTTTGACCTGCATGGATGGCAGTTTTATATGGTTCAACTTAATATTGTTTTTAATCCTTAATATCCAAGTCTTGGAAAGTTTAACTGCCTAGTTAAAACAGTAATGTGTGAGCAACCTGAAAACTTGTTTTAAGTTTATAAGCCAGTTTTAGTGGTAGCATTTTTATAAAATAGTTTTTCTATAAAGATTCTTAAAATAGAAAAAAAGATTCTGATTTCTCAAAATTAAATGACTTATCACAAAAATCTAGTCTGTAAAATTACTCTAAACAAAGATTATCAAAAATTTTACAGTTAATGGATTTTTATTTTACCCCTTTAAGGTTTTTTCCCCCCTCTATGTGTANATAGAAAAAAAGATTCTGATTTCTCAAAATTAAATGACTTATCACAAAAATCTAGTCTGTAAAATTACTCTAAACAAAGATTATCAAAAATTTTACAGTTAATGGATTTTTATTTTACCCCTTTAAGGTTTTTTCCCCCCCTATGTGTAGAATCTCTAACAAATACTATCTTTTGGTTTATGTATCCATCTAACATGTCAAAATTTTAATTTATGAATAGTTTCTAATAGATAAATTTTAAAAGTTATGGTAAGCATTTTTAATGAAAACTAGAAGTTTAAAACTCCATGTAAAATGTCCAGAATCTAGTTTGAAGCAATTCTGCTCTGAAAGCATATGTTTGGAATTCAGAAAAATGCTTAAAGAACTAGTTTACAATTTTCATACATTCACTTGAAAGAGTTAAATGTTTTGAATGTTGCATGTCAGGCTTCTTAGATATATAGTTACATTAAATTCTTGTGGGTAGATAAACTGCTGTTAGTTGCATCCTGAAGGGTCTTTACTAGAGAGTGGCTTACTTTTATCCCACTGGTGTGACCCAATTGCATACCAGTTCTCCTTCTTCCCTTAGAGAGAGACTCTGAGCTGTTGCGTGAACGTGAATCCGTTTTACGTTTACGTGAGCGAAGGTGGCTTGATGGAGCCTCATTTGATAATGAAAGGGGCTCTACCAGCAAGGAAGGAGAGCCAAACTTGGATAAGAAGAATACGCCTGTTCAAAGTCCCGTGTCTCTTGGAGAAGATTTGCAGTGGTGGCCTGATAAGGTATTTGAAAAAAATCCCCATCTCTTCCATTTTAAATGGATTCTTGGCACACACATTACCCCC
>SJYW01003225.1:87576-180837 GCA_006410735.1 Raphicerus campestris | reverse complement strand
GAGAAAATTAGAGATACCAAGGGAACATTTCATGCAAAGATGGGCTCAATAAAGGACAGAAATGGTATGGACCTAACAGAAGCAGAAGATACTAAGAAGAGGTGGCAAGAATACACAGAAGAACTATACAAAACAGATCTTCATGAACCAGATAACCATGATGGTGTGATCACTCACCTAGAGCCAGACATCCTGGAATGTGAAGTCAAGTGGGCCTTAGAAAGCATCACTAAGAACAAAGCTAGTGGAGGTAAGGGAATTCCAGTTGAGCTATTTCAAATCCTGAAAGATGATGCTGTGAAAGTGCTGCACTGAATATGCCAGCAAAGTTGGAAAACTCAGCAGTGGACACAGGACTGGAAAAGGTCAGTTTTCATTCCAATTCCAAAGAAAGGCAACGCCAAAGAATGCTCAAACTACCGCACAGTTGCACTCATCTCACACACTAGTAAAGTAATGCTCAAAATTATCCCCAAATTAGTTAATTTAATAATGAAGTAAGAGCAAAGGGAGAAGTGATCATAAAACAGAAAAGAAGCCAGGCCTAAGGAGAAAATGGAAACAGATAGGTGAGGGGAAATGAAGTGTGAATAAGGACAGTTGATCAAATTGAGCCATGTAGCCTGAGGTTGTGTAATGTCCATTTCAGCCATAGTGCGTGCACAGTACAGTCTGCTGTTAGAGCTGGTACTTAAGTTGGAAAACTAGTGTTCGTTGATAACAGGAAAGTGTAAAAAAACAACAACCAAGTTTTGTGGGAAGAAAATTAGGAATAATAAGACCAATTTTTAAAAAACAGAAGTCAAAATTAGTAGGAGTTTGAGTTGCTATGCTTAATGACTTAAACTTTGGCCACTAGGTAATTTTTGTTACATTTTTAGCATTTTTCATCCCCTTTGGGGAGAGATTGCTCATTTGGCTGATGACTTGTTTATTGTTTATAGAGAATTGCAAATTTGTTGATTAGATTCAGCTTCTAAATGATTTGATTTTGTTTACAAATAAAAAAACTAGAAACTACTGATCTTTAAGGAAATAATGCATATCCACCTTTTCCAGGTTGAAACAGGCCCTAGCTTGCACAGCAGCAGCCATTAGTATTTCATTAAAACAATAAAAGCATTGTTTTCTGTGACATTCTGAAATGTGTGAGCTAAAATACTGTGCCACTGTGTGTATTTGATTGCTCTGTATTTCTCTACAAACTCATATCTCAATCAGGCAAGAAACAATAGGTGAATTTTCCATCTTCCTTTGGTTGGTGGTTTGTACTGTCCATCCACATTTGTCCATCATGGATTTTCAGGGTCTTTGGGATTCACTTACTTCAGGACTCATGAGCTGGGGAGCCCTGGCCCATCATTGAGGGGTACAGGCCAGTCAGTTCTGAGAGAGCCTCACACACCATACTCTTGCTATACCATGACTTGCTCAGGGTTGTACTGCTCTGGCAGGGCTTTCACTCAGAAAGTTTGAGTTGAGATGTGTTTGTTCAGTTATCACTGTGCTCCTGCTATGTGCTAGGTGCCAAGCTAGCCTATGGGAACATAGAGGTAGATTTGTTACAGACCAGCCCACACGACTGAAGCAACTTAGCAGCAGCAGCAGCCCGTAGGGAACTCAGTATGGAAGACAAACATTGACATACAAGGAAATGTGTTCACAGTACCACCAATCCTAGGTTGAAGCTGGGAATCTGATATTTAGGGGTTTAGAGTGGGGAATGACTAATATCACCTGGTATTAGGTTTAGATTTGAGAGATTTGGCAAAATCTGCACAGAGGAGATGACTTTTAAGCAGCATTTTTAAGGTTAAGTGAGTGTTAACCAAGATGCAGAAGCATTCCAAGCATATGAGTATGGGCCTAGAGTCACGAAAGGACAGGGTGTGTTTGTGGAACAATGAGAAATTTGGAATTACTGCTGTGTGGTGGGAATAGGAGAAGAGCAAGATGGAGCACGACCAGAGGGCCCTAGATGAAAAGTTAGGATGTTGTTCTGCCAACAAAGTTCTTAGAGATATGACATGATGAGATTGGTGGGGCTTTGTTTTGTGTGTTTTTAAGGAAACGCACTATTGGCATAGGAGAAAGACAGGAATAGGAACAATTCTGTGCCTGTTCTTAACAGTTAAGAGACTGATAGAACTGTTTAGAGAGAGGGGAATTGCAAGGATCTCACCAAAGCAGAAGATGAGATGGTTGGATGGCATCACTGACTCAATGGACATGAGTTTAAGTAAACTCTGGGAGTTGGTGATGGACAGGGAGGCCTGGCGTGCTACAGTCCATGGGGTCACAAAGAGTTGGACACGACTGGTCCCCTGAACTGAACAACCAAAGCAGTGACAATGAGGACAGAGGAAGAGGAAGGGAAGAATCTGAGGTGAAGGTGAGACAAGGCTAGCACTGGTTTGCTAATCACCATATGGTTGAGAAGAGAGAAGTTGAAGAGAGGGCTCAGGTTCCTTTGTGGCTTTCCTGTCACAGGGTGGGTGGGTGGATGTCCTTGATAGAGATAGGGACTGCAAGGGGCGTGCAGCTTTGGAGGAGGTGATGAATTCATTTTGGAGATGTCATATTGCTTTTACAACATCCAGGTAGTTTAGTCTGCAGGTTAGTCTGGAGATAGGAGAATGACACGTTGAACAGCATGGTGCCCAGTCACATATAAACCTTAGGGTGGAGCATAATTTGAATAAAGGGACAAGGACAGAGTCTGGGTCAGGGAGTACAAGATGGTACAAAGGAAATGGAAAAAACAATCATGAAGATAAAAGGAAGACCAGAGAGAGTAGTGACAGTAGTGACCCATGAACAGTAGAGAGGAGAGGTTCTAGAACTTGTGATGCATGGGGTCACATGGTTCAGAGTTTAAAAAGAAGATGGACTAACTGAGTAAGTGCATGTGTTGGGAGAGTGTGTGATTTTTCTCAGTTCTATCTCAAACTCACATCCATTGAGTCAGTGATGCCATCCAACCATCTTAACCCTGTAGTCCCCTTTTCCTCTTGCCTTCAGTCTTTCCTAGATCAGAATCAGGGTCTTTTCTAAGGAGTCAGCTCTTCTTGGCTTCCTTTCTTTATAATTTTGTCTCTTTCCCCACTCCCCGCACCCCGCCCCCCACCTGCCCTATGCAAATTAGGGCTAGCCAGGAAGGGGGCGTGTTTGTTTCCTCTGAGGTTCTCACTCAGGTCCATGGATTTTTCCTTTGTTCCTTTTTCTCGGGCTTTTCCCTTTCTTTGTCTGTCTTTTAGCTATTTTTCCTATTCTAACTCCCTGACACATGGAGCATTGATGTGGCTGTTGCAAGACCAGGTGTCACTGTTAAGGAAAGCCAGTGAGGTGAAACGTATGCCAAGTAATAGTTCACTTTACTGTGAGTAAGGCTGGGGGGAAGACTAGTTTGGATGGTTGATGGGGTAATAAGAGTGAGTTGCATCCACTTGTGTCTGAGTTATCCTTAAGCAGAGGAGAGGGACACTTCTTTCTCTGAGATTGTGGGGAGGGGAGAATGGTGTTTTTTCATTAAGTATATTGGGAGATAGGGAATCAGTTGGTCCAATTCCGTCATCTTTTTAACCAAGGGGTTGAGAAGAAATTATGAGGTTAGAAGTGTTAAAATTTGATGCAGTCATCCTAGAGAAAGTAGACAGTGGTTTTCAGATACCTATGGTGAAGGAAAGAGTATAATTGCTAAGTTGGAAAATTTCAAGTTTGGTCGCTTCTGCATCCCTCCACAGGTGTAACAGATGTGACTTGAAAGCAGAGCTGACTGGCACTGGTAAAATAAAAGATTAAAAATTAGGATTCTTTTTGTATGGCTCTGAAGTGTAACCTGTTATCAGTCTTGGTAGGCTGTAGCTGAGTCCCATAACCCATCTGAGATTGGAATTTGATAGAAACTTTAAAGATACGATTAGTTCCATGTGCTCCTGAGCCAGAATTTCAAATTGAACAGAAAAGTTTTGCAGTAGCAAAAATACAACGTAAAATCTGTTATTGGCAAGTTTTGCTGTGAGATTTCAGGGTAGTTTTATGACTGATCTCTCTGGCCTTAATGTTAAAAAATTTATCACTTTATCACTGATATTTATTTACACTTATTGTTTAAACTTTTGAAAATTTAGTTGCATTCCAACTTATTACTTGTACATTCTTTAAAACTAAGTGAGCTTTTATGTTTAAAAGCAGTGTGGACGCTTGTTCCAGCAGCTTGGAGTGGCCTCCAGGGACAGTCTCCTGCTTTGATGCTCAGACTTTCCTAGCTTCAGTGCCTTAGTCTGTTTTTCTTCCTTTATTCCACACGTTTATCAAGTGTCTACTATGTTCACTGTTCTAAGAGTGAGGATACAGTGGTGAGCAAGACAAAGCTTATATCTGAGTGAAATAGACTATGCATGCATGCTCAGTCGTGTCCGACTCTGCGACCCCATGGATTGTAATCTGCCAGGCTCCTCTGTCCATGGGATTTTCCAGCCAAGAATACTGGGATAGGTTGCCATTTCCTTCTCCAGAGGATCTTTCTGACCCAGGGATCAAACCCACGTCTCCTGCATTCCAGGTGGATTCTTCACCACTGAGCCACCAGGGAAGCCTGAAATAGACAATAAATGAGTAAATATAATCTATCAAGTTGTGAAATGCTATGAACCAAAAGGAAAGCAGAGTAAGGAGATGGAATATTAGAGGGCTGATTTTGGAGATAGTGTGGTCAGGGAAGATCTCACTTGAGCAAACTTGATTGAGGAGAAAGAGAGTGAGTCACCTGAAAAACAGGGCGGGAGACCAGTAAGGACCAATAAGGGGGGCCCTGGCAAGAGCAGGGAGAAGGCCAGTGTGGCTGGAAAAGGAGGGGAGGGGGAGGGGGCCTTGCGAAAGTGGTTCATGTGTTCACATAATTAATCCAGATTAGATGTAGTAATTAATGTGATGTATCCAAATCATCAGGTTTGGCAGTTGTTATATTTATACTACTATGTTATCTTCACTGTAGGATGGAACAAAATTCATCTGTATTGGGGCTCTATATTCTGAGCTTCTGGCTGTCAGCAGTAAAGGAGAACTTTATCAATGGAAGTGGAGTGAATCTGAGCCTTACAGAAATGCACAGGTATTTCATTATGTTAAATCTTGCTTTAAGTAGCTCTCCAAATCAATATACAAAATGATAATCACTTTTCTTATGCTTTCAAAGAATCCTTCCTTACATCACCCACGAGCAACATTCTTGGGGCTAACCAATGAAAAGATAGTTCTCCTGTCTGCAAATAGCATAAGAGCAACTGTAGCTACAGAAAACAACAAGGTAAGACATCCTGTGGTAAACATTTCTGAAATTCTTGATTTTCTTCCTCTCCCTGCCCCTTTTCCATCTTTTCATTTCTATCTGTCTATCTAACTTAAACCTACAACTACCAAGTGTCTTAGGCCTTAGTACTGTAATCCACTGTATAATCTTTTCTGTTTTATCTCTATTTTATAATTCAGTTTCAGAGAGATCTTTCTACTTTAAGGGAAGAAAAAATATTCAAGCTAAGTGCTGACAAATGAGGAGATACTGAAGAGCTATAATAGATAGAGAAAGTATAGCTATTATACTATCCTCAGATTATCAATTTGACTTTAGAGTCACTAAATTCTTTTAAAAAATTGTTGGAGCAGATGTTTATTTTCAGTTAATGCCTTAGAACCATCTATTTCAGTATCTACTATTTTGATTGATTTGTGTGAAGGAATTTAGTTTCTAGTCTCATTAAGAACCTTTTCCTGATTACTTGTTTTTCTATCCTGTAGAATTCTGGTCCACAGTATAGATATTCCTTGCCCTTGTTTTGACAACAGTCCCTTTGAAAAGATGACATGTTTTTACTTAAGCTTGTGATATTTTATTCTTTAGGTTGCTACCTGGGTGGATGAAACTTTAAGTTCTGTGGCTTCTAAATTAGAGCACACAGCCCAGACTTACTCAGAACTTCAAGGTGAACGGATTGTTTCTTTACATTGCTGTGCCCTTTACACCTGTGCACAGCTGGAGAACAATTTATACTGGTGGTGAGTATTGCAGAGGGGCTATTTCTTACCAGTGAAGCTTTTATGTACATTATGGTTGTTGTTGTTCAGTCATATCTGACTCTTAGCAGCCCTATGGACTGAAGTGCCCCCAGGCTTGGCTTCCCTGTCCTTCATTATCTCCCAGAGTTTGTTCAAACTCATGCCCATTGAGAGTTGGTGATGTTTATGTACATAGATAGGTGCTTTAAGTAGCCAAAGCAATAGAGAAGGTCCGTTGAAAGATAATGCTTTAGACTCACAGACATAGAAAACAAACTTGTGGTAATCAAAGGGGTAAGGCGGCAGGGGAGAGATAAATGGGGAGTCTGGGATTAGCAGATGCAAACTACTGTAAATAAGTAAACAACAAGCTCTTACTGAATAGCACAGGGAACTATATTCAGTATCCTATGATAAACAATGGACTTCCCTGGTGGCTCAGACGGTAAAGCGTCTGTCTACAATGTGGGAGACCTGGCTTCAATCCTTGGGTCGGGAAGTTCTCTGGAGAAGGAAATGGCAACCCACTCCAGTACTCTTGCCTAGAAAATCCCAATAAACCATAATGGTAAATAAAAAATAGAATATGAAAGGAATATATACATATTGTATACATATTATACCTATACTCTTTTTCCTATTCTATGTCTATATATAGCTGAATCATTTTGCTCTACACCAGAAACTGATGCAACATTGTACATCAACTATACTTCAATTAAAAAAGATGCTTATACAGAGGGAAATTTTCACCTTGGAGCAAAGTAACATTAAAAAGAAACCTTAAGATTAAAAAAAAGGTTACAAAAATATACTTAGTGACTATAATTATGAAATTTTTAAAAAGTATAAGTAGAAATAAAAATCATTTATAATTTTACAACCTGAATATAACTACTGTTAACATTCATTTAACAGTATCATAAAATAGAAATTTATTAAAGTATTTCATTGCCTGAATATTGTGTGCCTCACTTTATTCCTTTAATTTTCGAAAGGGACTTTAAGTATGTTTTCTGCTGTGTTTTAAGAAAGCAACTTTGCATTGGTAAAAATAACAGGGAGATCTACTAATTAAAACAATTAAATTAGTTAAATTTAATAAACAGAAGAAAATGTCAAATGATGAATTTCCTGTAAATTTTAAACCTTAATGATTAAATAAGGGTTAATAATAAAAGTTGGTCCAATTATATACTGTCAGACCTGTGATCAAGTTATTATTAATAAATTGCACATGTTAATGGTATACTGAGGCAAAAATGTTCGAGAAGGAATAGTGACCTGGGTTCGATCCCTGGGTCAGGAAGATCCCCTGAAGAAGGAAATGGCAACCCACTCCAGTACTCTTGCCTAGGAAATCCCATAGACGGAGGAGCGTGGTAGGCTACAGTCCATGGGGTCGCAAAGAGTTGGACACGACTGGGTGACTTCACTTTCAATACCATTAATAGTTAAATACAATGTGTGAAATTTTAGATTTGTTTAATGGCTTCTTTGCTGCTTATTTGTCCAATTTTTGCTTTTCACTTTCAGGGGTGTAGTGCCTTTTAGTCAAAGGAAAAAAATGTTAGAGAAAGCTAGAGCAAAAAACAAAAAGCCCAAATCTAGTGCTGGTATTTCTTCAATGCCTAACATCACTGTTGGTACCCAGGTAAGTGACTAGAGTTAAGTTTATCTTAAGGGACATTGTTGCTCTTCAAAATCAATTTATTTCCTTGTAGTCAATTACCCCATAGACAGTTTTATAAATGAATGTCATTTGAAGGAGCAAGTCCCAGTAGTATGTATGTGCCACATCACTTTTTATTCAATAACTGAGTCACGTATAGATTTTGCCCTGATGTCAGTTGGTTTTCCTGTGGGGCAGGGATCCTAGATTTGCCTGATTTTAGGAATCATTCTGTACTTAACTGTATAGCCAGGAACTGCTTACTGGAAACATTCTTTCAAGTTGGTTGGTGGTAGGACCCAGGCTTCGTTGTGTTTAACAAACACCAGATGATTCTTAACAACCAAGCAGTTTGAAAGATTTTGCTCTCTGGTCATACTGTCAGCATGAGACAGGAGGCCTCATCAAATCCCTGTGCTTCTACTAGTTTCTGTGTTTTGATTCTGAGATGGTTTTGAAGCAGGAATCAGAGTTGTTCGTGAAGCCAAAGAATGAAATCTATGAACACACAAATGCTCACAGCAGCAAGTGAATAGGATTTATTAGAGAGGAGGAAAGGACAAAGCTCTCAGCATAGACACTGAGAGGGAGAGGTAAAGAGTCCCCCCAGAACGCAGGGGTTACCTCAGCTGTAGACTCTGAGAGCCCCTTGGATTGCAAGGAGATCCAGCCAGTCCATTCTGAAGGAGGTCAGCCCTGGGATTTCTTTGGAGGGAATGATGCTGAAGCTGAAACTCCAGTACTTTGGCCACCTGATGTGAAGAGTTGACTCATTGGAAAAGACTTTGATGCTGGGAGGGATTGGGGGCAGGAGGAGAAGGGGACGATCGAGAATGAGATGGCTGGATGGCATCACAGACTCGATGGACGTGAGTCTGAGTGAACTCCGGGAGATGGTGATGGACAGGGAGGCCTGGTGTGCTGCGATTCATGGGTCGCAGAGTTGGACACGACTGAGTGACTGAACTGAGCCCAACTTATCTTTACCAGTATTAATCTGTACATTTTTGTTGGTTCCTGTCCTTAAAATCTGTTATTTTTAATCAATCAATTTAAAGGTCCAGGCTTCTCTTGATCCTCAGATTAAGTCACCACCCTTCTTCATGCCCACTGGCCATTTTATAATGGACCAAATGTATGGGTCTGAGATTAATGATCACCAGTTGTTTTTCCCTCAGCATATGAAACAAGTTCATTACTGCTGCTCCCTGCATCTGAGTGTTGATAATTTTATCAGTCCAAGAGCATAGTGCTAATTGCTAAATCTCTTTGGTTGTGTCTGACCCTTTGCGACGCTATGGTAGCCCACCAGACTCCTCTGTACATGGGATTCTCCAGGCAAGAATACTGGAATGGGTTGCCGTTCCCTCTTAAGGAAATCTTCCCGACCCCGGGATCTTTCACGCCTCTGTTACGTCTCCTGCACTGCAGACAGGTTCTTCACCACTAACACTTCCTGGGAACCCAGACCAAAGATACATTCCAGGAACTGGGGACAAAGGGTACAGCTTTAGGCTAATGGAGTGAGACGTTTATTGAAAACAAGGTCTCAGAGTCCTACACTGCCTAATAATTTCTACCTCAGTTTTAGGCTCATATATATATGATGGAAGGTGATTTTTCTAGTAGCCCAGTGGTTCTCAAAGTGTGATCCAAGGACTCCTGCTGCCTTCTCACCCCTTTCAGGGGATCTGTAGAGTCCTTCTTTTTCCAGTTACCTATCTTTGTTAAGGCGGAGTTGTCTTTATATACTCTAGCTAAAGTAACATATCATGGCAAATTGAATGCAAAAAGCATACCTGGGACTCTGTCTTACATTAAATTAGACATTGAGATCTACAAAAATGTAAACAATGCCACTTTTCTTGGCTAGTATTTTTTAAAATGTAGTGTTTTTTTTTTTAATAATTGCAGTGTTTGCATGCAAAATTTTAAAAAATTTAAATTGTCCTGATTCTATTTTGTAAATGGAGAAACAATCATATCTTTCTAAGCAGTAATGGAGGAAGACTAGTGCTTTGTGCATTTTGATATATTTGAGTTCATTTTTTCCACAGTGTAATACATTTGACACAGTTGGGTTTCTCATATTATCCTAGTTCATGTACATCAGAATGCTAAATAATACTGTGTTTAAGTTTTGTGTTGCAAGAACAAATGGAATAAACTTGAATTGTGCTACAAAAAACAAAACAAAACATGGGGTTTATTAATTTTAAGTATATACTTAAAGTTTATGAGTTTTAATTACTAACATGTTAAATACCAGCTATAACCCATATAAACAAAACATTTTGGGGTCCTTGGTAATATTTAATGGAGTAAGATAGTCTTGAGACCGAAAAAGTTTAAGAACTACTGTTATACTTCTGATTCATTAGATTCTTATAGGAATTTATCTTCAGGATAAAAGTTGATGTTTATAGCAAGTGCTGCAATGATTGTTTAAGGAATTTAAATCTTTTCTGTTGCATGACATGGCACTAATTCCCTCATCTAACATTGTTTTTCAATTNGGCCACGCTGTGCGGCATGTGGGATCTTACTTCCCTGATCGGGGATTGAACCTGGGCCCCCTGCATTGCAAGCCCAGAGTCCTAACCACCGGACCACCAGGGAAGCCCCCCTGATTCATTAGATTCTTATAGGAATTTATCTTCAGGATAAAAGTTGATGTTTATAGCAAGTGCTGCAATGATTGTTTAAGGAATTTAAATCTTTTCTGTTGCATGACATGGCACTAATTCCCTCATCTAACATTGTTTTTCAATTCAGCT
Organism: Raphicerus campestris; assembly: GCA_006410735.1. Lineage (NCBI taxonomy): Eukaryota > Metazoa > Chordata > Mammalia > Artiodactyla > Bovidae > Raphicerus > Raphicerus campestris. Next base: position 170,334 of record SJYW01003225.1, on the reverse strand, counting down.
TTTTCACTATAAGATGGTATCATTTACATTACCTATTTCTTACAAAGTAATTGCTAGTTTAGCTCTTAGTTCTGTCTCAGTTCAGTTCAGTCGCTCAGTCATGTCCAACTCTGCGAACCCGTGAACTGCAGCATGCCAGGCCTCCCTGTCCATCACCAACTCCTGGAGTTCACTGAGACTCAATGTCCGTCGAGTCAGTGATGCCATCCAGCCATCTCATCCTTGGTGGTCCCCTTCTCCTCCTGCCCCCAATCCCTCCTAGCATCAAAGTCTTTTCCAATGAGTCAACTCTTCACATGAGCTGGCCAAAGTACTGGAGTTTCAGCTTTAGCATCATTCCTTCCAAATAAATCCCAGGGCTGATCTTCTTCAGAATGGACTGGTTGGATCTCCTTGCAGTCCAAGGGACTCTCAAGAGTCTTCTCCAACACCACACTTCAAAAGCATCAATTCTTTGGTGCTCAGCCTTCTTCACAGTCCAACTCTCACATCCATACATGACTACTGGAAAACCAAAGCCTTGACTAGATGGACCTTAGTCAACGAAGTAATCTGCTTTTGAATATGCCGTCTAGGCTGGTGATAACTTTTCTCAGTTTAATAATGTATTTGTTATTTTTGTTTGGGGCTTCATTTTGTTTCTTTTTGTCCTATTTGTGGTTGTCTTGTTCTGGCTCCTTTGTAACCTTCCAGCTAGTAAGTTTTTAGTGATGACCCATTATTTTGTTTATTTGTTGTTTAGTCTTAATTATTTATGTCAGTTGCTTCAGACAGATCTCTCACTTATATAGCTACCCTTTACTTATTCAGTTCGCATACTGATCTCTTACGTTTCCAAAATTCCTTATTTATTCAACTCACGTATTAGCCAGATATCTTAGCAGATGCCTTATTAGCATGTAGGATGACATTACTATAGACAGGGAGGAAAGAAAAAATCTTTTAAATGTGCATGGAGGAAAGCTTTAAGCAAAATAGCTTGGCACTAAATTGTTGGAAAAGAGCATATTCCAATATTTTAGTGCAGAACTAAGGTTCTGTTTTAAAGTAAATGAAGCAGGAGGATTAAGGCAGCCACGGCCACAGAATGGGGAAGCATTCATGTTTGCGTCAGAAAGAATTGTTGGTGGACTTCTCTGGTGGCTCAGACAGTAAAGCATCAGCCTGCAGTGCGGGAGATCTGGGTTCCATCCCTGGGTTGGGACGATCCCCTGGAGAAGGAAATGGCAATCCAGTCCAGTACTCTTGCCTGCAAAATCCCATGGACGGAGGAGCCTGATAGGCTACTGTGCAAAGGGTTGCAAAGAGTCAGACACAGCTGAGCGGCTTCACTTCTAAGAGTTTGCAGCAGCATCTGCATTCACAGATTTTAACTGTTGAGAGTAATATATTTAGCACATATTCATTGCATGTCTGTTATATACTGGATATATACCTCCTGTCTTTAAGGTGGATTTATTTTTATTCTAAGATATAATAACTTATTCTCTAATATAGTTTGCCATATTTCTTTTATAATTATAGCCTTCTTATTGATCCTTTTTCAGGATTTAAGCTTTCACTGGCATTTTTTGAAAATTTATGGATGAAACCTCTCTTTTAAGTCAAGCTAAGCATACCCTTTCAAGCAGTTGTCTCTTAACTATTCATTCGGTGCCACAGAACTGTATTTAACGACAGACAGAGCTGTTACTCTTTGTCAGTATTTCCAGTTCCTATACTCCTGTGTGCTGCCTTCTTCTGTATGACTTATATTTAATTATAACCCCCACCCCCCAAATTTTTATATATGCCACTGTCAAGTATAAGGTAATCATCAGTTATTGAATGACTAAACAGAATGTCAGTAAGTTTTGGGCTACTTTAGAAATCAAAAGAGATTTCCAGAAATAATGTGTTGGTGCATTTGGCAGGGCCATGTTACAAGTTATTGGTTTTAGAGTACGACCTGAGGGTGCTCCCTGGCAATAAGAATTTATAGGTTTTTCACTTTTCAGCTCAGTTAACTTCTAACACTAATGTCTACATATTCTGTTTTTTTAATGTAAGAGAAAACTTACATTATCTAGTTAAAATTCTAGCTTATAGAAAACAGTCTTCTGAGGGAAACAAATAGTTGTAGAGATGAAGTTTATGGGGCCTATATATAGCATCATGAATTAAGGGAGAAAATAATTTCAAATTATAAGAAACAACAAAAAATAATTGTTTACATTTTACTTTTAATAACCTTTGTAGTTCCTTCTGTGCTGTTTATTTTCTATGTCCTTGTAGCAGAATGGTCAGGGTATTTGCTGCATGAAATATCAGTTCAGTTCAGTCACTCAGTCATGTCTGATTCTTTGTGACCCCATGGACTGCAGCACACCAGGCTTCCCTGACCATGACCCCTCCCAGAGCTTGCTCACACTCAGTGTCCACCGAGTCAGTGGCGCCGTCCAGCCATTTCATTCCTTCCTCCTGCCTCCACTCTTTCTCAGTATCAGTATTTGAGTTTGCTTTAGCAAGTGTACTAAAATTATTCCTGCTCTTTGATTTTGGGAACACGTAACTCTTCTAGTTTGTTTAAAAATTATGACATTCTGATGGTGATTTTTCTTCTGTTTGCTAGGTATGCTTAAGAAATAATCCTCTCTATCATGCTGGAGCAGTTGCATTTTCAATTAGTGCTGGGATTCCTAAAGTTGGTGTCTTAATGGAGTCGGTTTGGAATATGAATGATAGCTGTAGATTTCAACTTAGATCTCCTGAGAGCTTGAAAAGCATGGACAAAGCTAGCAAAACTACTGAAGCTAAGTAAGTACTGTGTCTTAACTAATCTTGATTTTTCTAGTTTGCTCTGTATATGAAGGAGGATAATCAAGGGAGACTTAAGAGAGGTGTACGATGACTTATAAAAGTGTTAACATGTGGGGTCTTGTTAAGATCCCCATGAGTTTTGACAGGTAAAATTTATTATTTGCAGTTTCATTAATATTTGTATATTACAGTTATTCTTAATGTTCAGTGGCCAGAAGGGCCAATGCAGAGTTCTCCCTTAATGTCTTTGTTTGATCATTAGAGTTTATCCTTTGAAGGTGGTATATAGCAGTGGTATATTAGGCAGACTTTTTCCTCCTCTCTTCTTGTGTAATCATCTTAATTTCTACCTAACATCTTGCCTGCATCTTGATCACTGGAAGGGTTTTATAGGTTAATGTACTGGGGAGGGGAATTCTATAAAGGATTTTTGTGAATTTTGGGGAGGGGGATAATGCGAACAGAAATATCACTGAATTTTATAAAACCTACATTCTGGAGCTAGCTTACTATTTGGGAGCCATGTATAGATCTTCACCTGTACTTCTAGAAGCATCTACTCATCTTTAAAAATACTGTGTATTATAATTTGGCTGTTTGGTACTTGAGCTTTAATAAAGTTTCAAAATAGCTTGTTTCTTAATTTTATAAAAATACATAAACATTATAGAAATACAGAAAGGTAATATAATATCACATTGCAGAAATAACATTTTAAATATTTTGATGTACTGTTCTAAATGTATACAAGCAGTTGAAAAGAAATGATTGGGACTATACTACACATACAGAGTTTTATATTTCTGTAACTTTCTAGTTCAAATGAATGTAATGATTATACAAAGATTACTGCTTAGTTGAAAAATATTCTTTTGTAATTCATGCCTAATTAAGATATTTTGCTTTGTTTTGTGCTTTAGACTCTGTCTTGTTTTTAAAAATAGATTTATAGACTTTCCCTCTGCTTATATTGACTTTAAAAAAAAAAATCTTAAAAGTAGCATTTATGAAACTTTGTAAAGGGTATTTGAAATCTTTTTGATATGCATAAAATGAGATTAAAATAGGTTGTTGTATTTATATTTTGTGATTTATTAAGATTTTCAAAATCTTCATTGAAATGTGCCATCTATATTAATATACTTAGTAAAAGAGCTAAGGTGAAATTAAATGTTAAGACAATAATCATTTTCATGTCAGTAGACTCTTCTAGTCATGGAAATGTGTTGACTTTAAGTGTGCTAGTGATGAGTCAGTACTGGCTGGCTTCCACCATCACAAGGTTTGCAGAGCAGCCATGAGTATTCATGTATGCTTGTATGGCACACATTGCTAAGATGCTTGTGAACATAACGCTGTTTTTCCCTGGACAAACTCAGGAAAATTCCTGAGTTTTTTTAACTCAGGTGAAATTCCTGACAGGAATAATAGCAGATGAGAGGATTAAGATGATGGCCCTGATTATAATAGATACCAGAATGACTTGTATATGACAAATTTCTGAGTAATACATGACTTTTCTGTGTAAAAATTGACTTCTGCCATTTAATGAATGAAAATGTTTTATTTTTTTATCTTCTGTAGTTATCTTCTCAAGTATAGCATTAATGAAATAACTGAAGGAAGAGGGATAGTTTATTAATACTATAGTTTTCCATTTCAGTTACAGCAGGTGGTTATTCTTGATCTGTCTGGTGTTTAACAAACCACTGCAAGTAGAGTTTTTCTTTTGAAATCTAGGAAATTAATGATCTGGAGGACTTTTTACTTATTTGCCTTTATCATCTTTTCAGTTAAACTGCTATATGCAAGTCAGACTTCAGTAAAGTCTGAAACTTGTTTGTTGAAGAGGTTTATGATAAAGCTATGTAGACAAATTGAGTGTAGCTTCTGTTGTTATTCCTAGATAAGGCTTATCTGAATCATTGTTCCAAGTTGTTGATAGCTTCACATAGTGCATTTCTTTCCTGCTTTAAAACATTATTTAAAATTTGAGATATGCACTGTGTATCTTTTTTAGTACCTTGCATTCTAGAGAATAATACGGTTTGTATGAGTTTTTACTTTCATTTCCTTTTGAGAATAAACTTGAGTCTTACTATATAAGCCATTTGAGAAGTTCCTAATGTTTTATTTTCCAAATTATAAAGAGAATGTTGTTTCTAATTGCAGGCCTGAAAGTAAGCAGGAACCAGTGAAAACAGAAATGGGTCCCCCACCATCTCCAGCATCTACATGCAGTGATGCGTCTTCCATTGCCAGCAGTGCATCAATGCCATATAGTAAGTTTTATGTGTAGTATATACATTGGTCAGAATAGGGTGCCAGGCACACAGCTATGTAGCTGTGTTCAGTTTGTGTTTCTGATTGGAGACAGCTCAGACTATTTTTAGTATAAATCTTTTAGTTTAAATTGTGCTCCTACTAGTTTGATTTTTTAAAATATGCATATTTATTTGTTTATTTACTGAACTACAGGGTTTATGGGGCTTGCAGGATCTTAGTTCACTGACCAGGAATCAAACCTGTGCCCTCTGCAGTGGAAGCTCAGAGTCCTAACCACCGGATCACTAGGGAAGTCCAGTGGTCTTATTTAAATGTAGAAACAATAGTTATAGTGTCGACTGTTCTTATTTTTGAGAGTTATAATTTTCCACAGTATATAAAATGCCCTGCAGTAATAGAAGGAAATAACGGCCACTCTCTAGAATATCTGCCTATCTTTGTTGAGACTGTCATTGTAAATCGGTTATGGCCTGGTCACAACTTTTGCTCAGAATTTGTAGAATTTGCAAACTGAGGTTTGCTACTGCACCTTGGATATATAGAAGTTTTTTTTTTTTTTTTCAAGGTTTCCAAAATGTATCTTTCAGTTGTGGTTGCTTCATACTTGAAACTGAAAGTTAATAGTCATTTTAATAGTCTTGTGTTAATTTTAAGGAAGCCCAACATATCTTCCTTTTTTAAACCTTGGTCCCATAGCCCTAATTTTGAGGGTCCAAAACAAGTTTTAAGTTTTTAAAATTTTTTGCAGTTGTTTACTGTGTGTTTGGAGAAGGCAATGGCACCCCACTCCAGTACTCTTGCCTGGAGAATCCCAGGGATGGAGGAGCCTGGTGGGCTGCCATCTGTGGGGTTGCACAGAGTCGGACACGACTGCAGCGATTTAGCAGCAGCAGCAGCAACTATGTGTTAATGTCGTTAAGCATTAATGGATTTTTTTTTTTAACCATGAGTTCATCTAAGTGAAAGTCACGAAGCTTCAATTCAGAAGGCAATAGTTTGTGAAATATGTTCAGATATCTCAAATATGTATCCCTTTACAAATGATCTTTTTTCATATATTTAGATAAAATCTNGTTTTTTTAACTCAGGTGAAATTCCTGACAGGAATAATAGCAGATGAGAGGATTAAGATGATGGCCCTGATTATAATAGATACCAGAATGACTTGTATATGACAAATTTCTGAGTAATACATGACTTTTCTGTGTAAAAATTGACTTCTGCCATTTAATGAATGAAAATGTTTTATTTTTTTATCTTCTGTAGTTATCTTCTCAAGTATAGCATTAATGAAATAACTGAAGGAAGAGGGATAGTTTATTAATACTATAGTTTTCCATTTCAGTTACAGCAGGTGGTTATTCTTGATCTGTCTGGTGTTTAACAAACCACTGCAAGTAGAGTTTTTCTTTTGAAATCTAGGAAATTAATGATCTGGAGGACTTTTTACTTATTTGCCTTTATCATCTTTTCAGTTAAACTGCTATATGCAAGTCAGACTTCAGTAAAGTCTGAAACTTGTTTGTTGAAGAGGTTTATGATAAAGCTATGTAGACAAATTGAGTGTAGCTTCTGTTGTTATTCCTAGATAAGGCTTATCCGAATCATTGTTCCAAGTTGTTGATAGCTTCACATAGTGCATTTCTTTCCTGCTTTAAAACATTATTTAAAATTTGAGATATGCACTGTGTATCTTTTTTAGTACCTTGCATTCTAGAGAATAATACGGTTTGTATGAGTTTTTACTTTCATTTCCTTTTGAGAATAAACTTGAGTCTTACTATATAAGCCATTTGAGAAGTTCCTAATGTTTTATTTTCCAAATTATAAAGAGAATGTTGTTTCTAATTGCAGGCCTGAAAGTAAGCAGGAACCAGTGAAAACAGAAATGGGTCCCCCACCATCTCCAGCATCTACATGCAGTGATGCGTCTTCCATTGCCAGCAGTGCATCAATGCCATATAGTAAGTTTTATGTGTAGTATATACATTGGTCAGAATAGGGTGCCAGGCACACAGCTATGTAGCTGTGTTCAGTTTGTGTTTCTGATTGGAGACAGCTCAGACTATTTTTAGTATAAATCTTTTAGTTTAAATTGTGCTCCTACTAGTTTGATTTTTTAAAATATGCATATTTATTTGTTTATTTACTGAACTACAGGGTTTATGGGGCTTGCAGGATCTTAGTTCACTGACCAGGAATCAAACCTGTGCCCTCTGCAGTGGAAGCTCAGAGTCCTAACCACCGGATCACTAGGGAAGTCCAGTGGTCTTATTTAAATGTAGAAACAATAGTTATAGTGTCGACTGTTCTTATTTTTGAGAGTTATAATTTTCCACAGTATATAAAATGCCCTGCAGTAATAGAAGGAAATAACGGCCACTCTCTAGAATATCTGCCTATCTTTGTTGAGACTGTCATTGTAAATCGGTTATGGCCTGGTCACAACTTTTGCTCAGAATTTGTAGAATTTGCAAACTGAGGTTTGCTACTGCACCTTGGATATATAGAAGTTTTTTTTTTTTTTTTCAAGGTTTCCAAAATGTATCTTTCAGTTGTGGTTGCTTCATACTTGAAACTGAAAGTTAATAGTCATTTTAATAGTCTTGTGTTAATTTTAAGGAAGCCCAACATATCTTCCTTTTTTAAACCTTGGTCCCATAGCCCTAATTTTGAGGGTCCAAAACAAGTTTTAAGTTTTTAAAATTTTTTGCAGTTGTTTACTGTGTGTTTGGAGAAGGCAATGGCACCCCACTCCAGTACTCTTGCCTGGAGAATCCCAGGGATGGAGGAGCCTGGTGGGCTGCCATCTGTGGGGTTGCACAGAGTCGGACACGACTGCAGCGATTTAGCAGCAGCAGCAGCAACTATGTGTTAATGTCGTTAAGCATTAATGGATTTTTTTTTTTAACCATGAGTTCATCTAAGTGAAAGTCACGAAGCTTCAATTCAGAAGGCAATAGTTTGTGAAATATGTTCAGATATCTCAAATATGTATCCCTTTACAAATGATCTTTTTTCATATATTTAGATAAAATCTATAAAGTCTGTTTCACATTTTCTTTTTGGTACTTACCATTTTGTTGTTGTCTAAGAACGACGACGGTCCACCCCCGCCCCCAAAGAGGAGGAAAAGGTGAACGAAGAGCAGTGGTCTCTTCGGGAAGTCGTTTTTGTGGAAGATGTTAAGAATGTTCCTGTGGGCAAGGTTTGTTCAGAATATCTAAGAATTAATTACTAAGTGAACTCTAGTGGTATCGATTATCAAGGAATTTATGGTTGGTGAGTGCTCATCAGCCCTTTCCTCCAGGCTGCCTTGTCTGTCAACTCTGATCTCTTTGGCCCCATCCTCCCACCTGATGCACCTGTCTCCTTTGTCCCTGACAGAGGAACTGATGATGATGCTGCCTGTCCTTGAGCACTAATGGTGATAGGCTGCTTTTAAAAAATGTTATTTTGAAATAATTTTAGATTTACAGAAAAACTAAATATAGATAACATTTTTTGGTGCAGTCTGTTCTTTGGGACTGATAATGCAGCATTTTCATGGAGTTGATCTTTCATAACATTTATAAATCTTACTACTATCTTTAAGCTTCCACTTTCTCTTCTGTTCTTCCTAGAGAGGGTCTTGGTCTCTGAGAAGCCAAGTGGGTAGAGTTCATCAGCTGGAATGTTATTAACTTCACCTCTGTCTTCACACACTCTTAATACAAAATGGGATGATAGCTATAGAGTATCTGCAATATAAATCTTTTCCTGATGGCTTCTTACTTTCTTTAATGTGATGATCTTTCCTTTATACTTAAAGGACCGATAACTTACGTCCTGCCATTTACAAAGGCCTTTCTCATATACTATTCCATTTGATTTTTAAAATAGAACTATAGTTTATGGCCACCTTTTTTTCCCCTAAGAAAAGCCCACTGGCTTTTAAGAAGTAAGTAACAAAAGTGGGACTCAGGTATTCTGATTTCAGGTGCTGTGCTCAGCTTTTTGTGCATCGCTCACTCTTATGTTGTCCATTATGTTAGCTACTGGCCAGGTATATGTAGCAAATTAAACTTACTGAAATTAGTAACATTTAAAACATCAGTCTCTGGTCACATCAGCTCCCTGTGCTCAGTAGCCACTTCTGGCTAATGGTTGTCATGTTGGACAGCATGGATATAGTGTCAGACCATCATCATAGAAGTTCTTTTGCACAGTGGAGTTCTAAACTAAAAACGAGGGAGGGTAGGAGTAATTTGTGGATTGTACTTGATTGCTAAACATCCACACACTAATCACTGGCTGTGTGGGTCAGTTTTCCTGCAGAAAATATGTCTTGAATATAGACATCAACAATAAATTTGGTGAGTGTGTTCAGATTAATTTTATAACTTGATGATCATTGAAGAAATATACTCATAAGGATTTAATGCCTTCAGTGTTAAATTTACTCAGTATAACTTGCATATTGATTTCATATGAGCTAGTGTTAATATTTATCATATCTGCCTGCATTCTAGGTGCTAAAAGTGGACGGAGCCTATGTTGCTGTAAAGTTTCCAGGAACATCCAGCAATACCACCTGTCAGAGCAGCTCGGGTTCAGATGCTGACCCTTCTTCTCTCCTGCAGGATTGTAGGTTACTTAGAATTGATGAACTGCAGGTAAGTATGGAAAAGTCACCCACTCACCAGTTGAATGTTGGGACCTTGAGCATATTAGATTTGAGAGCAAAATTCATTTTTGTGTCACACAGGTTGTCAAAACTGGTGGAACTCCAAAAGTTCCTGACTGCTTCCAAAGAACTCCTAAGAAGCTTTGTATACCTGAGAAGACAGAAATATTAGCAGTGAATGTGGATTCCAAAGGTAAAGATTTTATAACTTTTCCAACTGGCGTACTCTATAAAGTGTAACAGTATGGAATGAAATGTGTCTGTATTTGAAATGTGACTGGGGGTATATAATTTGGTGGGCACTTGCCATTTACTAAAGATGTATAACAATTTTTTTTAACATCTGTGTATTTCTGAAGGTGTGCATGCTGTTTTGAAGACTGGAAATTGGGTACGGTACTGTATCTTTGATCTTGCCACAGGAAAAGCTGAACAAGAGAATAATTTCCCTACAAGCAGCATTGCTTTCCTTGGTCAGAATGAGAGGAATGTAGCTATTTTCACTGCTGGACAGGTATAGAGGCTTATTTTTATTTTTGAAAATGTATTGAAGCTGAGTTTGGTTCTAGTTTGCTTGTTATTAAATTAGAAGAATTAGAAGAACTAGAATTTAGAATATTCAGCACATTTGTAATATTAAGTTTCTGTTTGGTTACTGTTACAAGCATAGGTAACATGTAATTTGAAAATAAATACACCTTTTGTAAAAGTCAGACATGTATTTGATTGGGAGCCAAACTTTATTATTTTCTCCTCTGTTACAGGAGTCTCCTATTATTCTTCGAGATGGAAATGGTACTATCTACCCAATGGCCAAAGATTGCATGGGAGGAATAAGGGATCCCGATTGGCTTGATCTTCCACCTATTAGTAGTCTTGGAATGGGTGTACATTCTTTAATAAATCTTCCTGCTAATTCAACAATCAAAAAGAAAGCTGCTATTATCATCATGGCTGTAGAGGTAATGTGGTTTTTTAAACTAATTGGCATTTCAATTGAGAAGACCCTGCTGGAGTCTAGGGAAACAGTTTTCAATAGATTATTCATTGCCTTTTCCCTGTAGGAGCTAAGAGTGTATTAGGATAAGAGAGAGGAGTATGCCGTTGGTCACAGTGTGATACACGTGTTGGGTAAGGCATGGACAAAGGTGTAGAAGCACAGAAGGGAGGGGTTAAATTAGACTGTGACTGGAGAGGCTTCTCTGAGGAGGTGTTGCCCGGACATAGTTTGAAATAGTCAGGTAGGTGTTTCCTAGACACAGGATAAAGGTAGGAGGTGTTATCCCAGGCATGAAGAACAGCCTTTGTGAATCTTCAGTAATACATTGGGAGAACTTATACATTCTTTTGATTCTTCAAAACTAGGAGATAGGGCTCATATGGATCTATGAGTGGCAACTGATAAGGCAGGGAAAGGGATTGAGGTGCCTTGTGTATTAATCTTCGGGACCTGAACATTCCCCTGAAAGCTAGGAGGAGAGGGTTTTAAGCTGCTGTATTTTTTTGGTTTTGTTTTTAAAGAAGATGAGCAGTGGATGGAGAAGCAGCAGAAGTTTAGAGACCAGATAAAAAAGCTAATGTAATTATTCATGTTAGAAACAAAGTAGGCTTGAAGTCTTGGAAATGAGGAAGAGATGGACTTAAGAGATCTTAAGGAAGTAGAAGCTTTAAAGCTTGATGACAGAATGACAGCAGTAAATGAAGGGGTTATTAAAGCTTTGATTTAGGTGTGGTTGATGGGGAGATGAGAAATAGGAGAAACAAATGGGATAAGGCGAGATGAGTTTAGTTTTGAACACACTGTGATTGAGATGTTTTTATTTGTTAGATGTGGAGGCAACACTGCTCTAAGTTATTGGAGCAATTTGAGCAGAGATTGACCTGATTTGCCTAACATTTTCAGAATACCGCTGCTGACAATGCCGAGAATACATGGGGGATAGTTTGGAAGTAAGGAGGCCAGTTAGGTGCAAGGTGCTGTTGGCTTGGCCCAGGAAGTAAAATGATGAGTGACTAGACTCTATATATACTAGAAATGTTTTAAAGTAGATCCAACAGGATTTACTCATGGCTAAATACAGGGTGTCATATAGAGGAAGTAAGAGAACGGTTTTGAAGAATGATATTGCCATTTATCGAGATGAGGACACTAAGGATGAATGAAGCAGATTCAGGAGGGTAACATCAAGTTTGTTTAAGTTTTTTTTGTTTTTGGCAGCACTGGGTCTTTGTTGTGGCACACAAGCTTTCTCAAGCTGTGAAGCTCTGGCTTAGTTGCCCCACAGCATGTGGGAACTTAGTTTCCCAATCAGGATGGAATGTGCAGATTCTTATCCACTAGAAGTTTTGTATTAGATTATCTAAGAGGAGTTAGTGAAGAGAGAGTTGGGTGTGAGAATTGGAAGACCAGGAGAGAGAAGATCAGACTGGAGAAGTGTACTTAGGGGCTATCTGGATATCTGTGATAGTTAAAGGAATTAAACGGCATGAGATTACTTGGAGAAGGAAAAACCTAAGGACTTAGCCATTGGAATAGTCTCAGCATTTAAATGCCAAGAGGTAAGAGGAACATGTATAAAGGCACTGAGGAGGAATTGGAAGAAAACTAGAATGAGTGTTGTCTTGGAAGCTAAGCCAAGAGCATGTGTCAAGCAGGATGTGTTGTTCAAGTGTATCATGTGATGCTGTAGGCCAGTGAGCCTTCACATCATTTAAAAATTCTTGATTTGTGGTCAGCGTTCCAAGTCACAGGATTTATATTTAAAATCCAGATTTTCAGTTGCTCTTAAAAAATTAGAAGACCTGGTAACATTGGACCATCGCAAAACATTAATCTGCTCCTTTTAGGGGGCTATGCATGGTCTCTCCAGTTCATTGCAGAGAACGTTTAAAATTTGTTGCTCTGCGTTCAGTGTTAGTCAGCATTTATTACGTGGTTTATGGTACCTTTTTTTTCAGCCAGCTTCCTCCATTCATTTTATACTATTTCAAGTACTTCTGTAGGCCTAATACTTCTATGAACCCTGCACTTTGTCAGCGTCTCAGTGGTAAAGATAAAACATCGCATCATCCTAGGGGTAGGGATGAAGCGTGTCATCATTTATCTTTGTACATCATTTACCAGGACTTGATGCACAGTAAACATGCAAGCAATTTTTGCCAAACTCTGTGCCTTGTTGGACTTCCCAGGTAACTCAGCTAAAGAACCCATGTGCCAGTGTAGGAAACACAGGAGATGTGGTTTTATCCCTGAATTGAGAAGGAAATGGCATCCACTCCAGTATTCTTGCCTGGAAAATCCCATGGACAGAGGAGCCTGGCAGGTTATAGCCCATGGGTTTGTAAAAGAGTCAGACACGACTGAACATGCACACATGCTGCCTTTTGTTGTAAGAATAAGTGACAGCACATAGTGCTGCAGAGTAAACTCTCTCGCTCAGACGTAGTAAGTATGGCACTGATACTGTCAGCATGATGGCCCCAGCACAGTCCAGCATGTTGGAGATGAGTGTTCCTGTAGAGTAGCTGCTTCCAACCAGGTGACCGATTTGTTTGAAAACATTCAATAACACAGCCATGTGCAGCAAAATATCTTAATTTTAGTTATTTCAAAATGTACTGTGCTTTTCATTCTTTGGAGAGATTTTGACATATTCTCTCAATGTATTGATTAATGCATATTTGCCACTAGATTTTGACAAATCTAGTCCTTTGTGGCCCACCTCATGTTCTTGAACTGGAGTTTGTAATTTACGGTGTCACTTCAAAGCCACAGTTAGTTCCACAGTCCAAATGCCCTGTCTCACATGTGTCACATACTGAAAACAGTTTTTTTTTTGTAATTTGTAAAGAGGTGGCAAGTTCAGAAGCATCTCTCTTCTTTCCTTTTTATTTCCATATATTCTTTTCCCACCTGCTTTCCTCCAGTTCCTAATTTTAGTTAAACAAATTTTCTTGTTTTCCTTAACTGATGCTTCACGTTCAGTCCAGTAAGTATCCTATAACTACAATTTACATTCTGAAAAAATACATTTCAACTCTTTGATATATTAATGCTGTGACTTTGTTTAGGCTGCTAAGGTCAGAATGACTTAACTGAAATTTGCTTTTCATAGTTCAAGAAGTTGGGAAGTTCAGAATCAAGGCTGGGTGGATTTGGGGTCTGATGTGTTCTTTCCTGGTTCATGGATGGCTGTGTGTCCTCACACAGTGCGAGAGGGGAGCTCTGGTCTCTTCAGCCCCTTTAAGGTCACTGATCACCTTCATGAAGGCTCCACTCTCATGACCTAATCCCTGTCCAAAGGCACTGCCTCCAGATACCATTACCTTGGGGATTGTTAGGCTTCAGCATGAATTGGGAGGGAGCAAATACTCGGTCCCTAGCATGCTGTTTCTCAGGTAGAAAATGGTATGATCCATAAATAATTTATCATTGCTACCTTGTCTTTGACAATGAAGTGTGTATTTAGCTGTCACCTTTGGGGAAGTGCACATGTCGTGATTTCTGGGGAGGTAAAGGTTTTCGTTTTCATAGTGTGATGTAACCTTAGAGAGCACAGGAGGGTGAGAATAAGCTTGGAGTGAAATGTATATCCTGTGCTTAATTGGCTAACAGTAGGGTTCTAGTTTGCTAGTTGTATATGACATAAATAAGGGTTCTGTAAACTACGATCTGTGGGACTTCCCAGGTGGCGCTAGTGGTAAAGAACTCAGCTGCCTATGCAGGAGACTTAAGAGATAAGAGTTCAGTCCCTGGGTTGGGAAGGTGCCCTGGAAGAGAAAACAGCAACCCACTCCAGGAATTCTTGCCTGGAGAAAGCCATGGACAGAGGAGCCTGGTGGGCTACAGTCCATAGAGTCGCACAGACTCGGACATGACTGAAGCACCAACACACACACAAACTGCGATCTGTAGGTCCAGTCCAGCCCCTCCCGTTCATTATTTGCACATTGTATATCTGACTGACTGCCTGCTGCAGTTACTGAGCTGAGTTAGTTGCAGAAGCTGAAAATATGTATTGATCCTTTGCAGGGCACTCTTCCATTTCTGTCAGTTGTTGTCTCCGCTTAAGGGTATTTTTAAGTTCAGCTCCTTGTGCCAGGTCACCTTAAACTACTTTCTGCAGAGCTGATTTTATTATTGTGTTGGCCACGTGAAATTTTTGACACGTGTATTGTGGTATGCAAATGCATTGAAGTTTTTTTCCTAATTTGTCTGAGCACAGAAACAAACCTTGATGCAGCACATCCTACGCTGTGACTATGAGGCCTGTCGACAATATCTTATGAATCTTGAGCAAGCAGTGGTTTTAGAGCAGAACCTACAGATGCTGCAGACATTCATCAGCCACAGATGTGATGGAAATCGAAATATTTTGCATGCTTGTGTATCCGTTTGCTTTCCAACCAGCAATAAGGAAACTAAAGAAGAAGAAGGTGAGATTAAGAACTATAACATGATCTTTAAAAGGAATTTTTGGCAATTTTGAAAATACAAAAATTACTGAAAGGAAAATCACTGTAAAGAATTTGTGTATGGCTTTGTATATGTATTTTCACTTGGCTTTGTGAAATCTTGGAGTTTCAGAAGGTAACATTCTCAAAAGGTAAAAATGCCTGTTCTCTTGATAGGATAAGTATATAACATGAGTAAGTAAATTTTTCATTAGTGTGTTTCTTTTGTCTTAAATTCTCTTCTCTTTGTTTAGTACAAAACTATATATATAGAATCCTTAAGAGCTTTACTGGTATTATAATTGGAGGTGACTTTTATTACCATGGGACTTATTTAGCAAGTTAAGTCAAATTACATGGAGGCAACTTTTATCCCAGGTTTTAGAATGGAGAGGAGAACATGAAGTAGTTTTTAGATGTTTTTGGAAAAGTAAGTAAGCTTTTCTTTTTGCTGTAAGGTTTTTAACTGGCTGATTAAAGGGGGGAAACTGAAAACCTGACGTGCAGTTGTGTAATTCATAATGGTTTTCCTTATTTTGAATTCTACTGATGACGTTCTGGTAGCTACATTTTTGAATAGTGGTTTGTGAGTTTCTGACTTCTTATTCATTATCATTAACTGACTAAAGGATTATAAGTAGTGTAGAAACTAAGGCTGAGATACTGATATGTCAGTCTTTTCTTCCTTGGTAGTGAGAGCTACATTTCAGCCTACTTGTGAATAATACCTTTTATCTTTGGGGTTGAAAAATAAGGCAGAATAAGGAAATAATTCATGTTAAAAGTCACAGTTCAATCTAACTTAAGTGTTTATTCCTCTGAGGAGGCAAAATTAAGCTGTTATCCTTAGTATATGAGTTAGAACACTAAAACAGCAAGTGGCATTTGATGGCTTGTACATACTTAATCCCTTAGTTTTTTTTTGAAGTTTAAATTGATCGTGATTTTCTCTCTTATGTTTCAGAAGCAGAGCGCTCTGAAAGAAACACATTTGCAGAAAGACTTTCTGCTGTTGAGGCCATTGCAAATGCAATATCAGTTGTTTCAAGTAATGGCCCAGGTAATCGGGCTGGATCATCAAGTAGCCGAAGGTAATGTGCTTTTTACCAGGGAAGTTCAGTTGATGGAATTGTAATCCAAGTGCAGAAAGAAACATATCTGTTATCTCTCATATGCATGAATTGGTGGGTCCTTTTTTTGTTGTTGTTGTTCCTACCAATATCAGTCTGGGAAAAATATTTTGACAGTATCTCATATTTAGGTATAGAATAGTAGGACCTAGGATCTTTAAAAAAATTGAGGTAATTTAGACAAGTAGTTTAAACTTGATTCTTTCAATGTGTTTTAAATTTTTCATCATTCTTTTTTCCTAGGAAGTTATTTTCTTTAGTTGGAGAACAAATAATAATTGAAAGAACCTCAATCTTTTATTTTCAGATTGTTTACTTAGCTCAGTCTCTCAGATGTACTAATGATCTGGGAAGAAAAGAAAAGCTGGTGTATATTATGAATGTTCGGTATTTAAAATTTTCAGGCCTTCAGAGTTCTGGGACGGACAAAACTTACAACACATTAAAAATTACTAGATGTTTGAATAGATGAAGACTATAAAGAATTCAGGATATAGGTGTTTCTTATTTTTCCCGAAGAGAAAAAGCACATTTATATTAGACGTGAGAGCCAGAATTCTTGGATGCTTCACAAATCATTAATGTGGAAGCACTGCTTACTGTGCTCATGTTGTAAAGTCAACTTAAAATGAAGACTCTCTTGGCCTATTTGCTGTTCTATATTCAACTCTCCCTTTAAAAAATGATTCTTCTAAAATTGGTTCCAACCTGAGAGCTTCCCAGGTTCAAAAACATTCTGAGGTGAGATTTATCAAAAACTATTTATGGATGACCAAATTATAATTTAAAACTATACAGAAACATTATATAGACTATGCAAAATGGAAATTATCACCAGCTTATTTATTCAGGACTTCACTAGGCAGACAAAATGTTTGGTCCAAAATGGAAAGCGACTTAAATTCTTCATGAAGAAATTAGTGTCTGAATTATTTCAGGTATTTCATTTCCTCAGGGAAAATACAGGTTGAAATCAAGTTGGACTCTGATATGGTTGGTCCAATACCAGTGCTGCCATCTTTTTTTCATGTAAGGATTATTTTGAAGGCAAAGACTAAAAGGAGCTTCAAGAGTGGGCGATGTGTTGCTCACAGAAATAATTTGCAGAGTAAGCTCCTTTGAGGCATTTGCCGAAGATTTCACTGCAGTGCTCTTAACCAGTTCAAACTCAGGGCTGCCGGTTGAACAGATGAAAGCACAGGAGTCTTATTATCAACGCCGGGCAGTAGGAAGTCCACAGACTCTGCTTCATTGAAGTGAAACCCTCCTCTAGCCTACAATGGATTTTCTAGGCGATGCCCCTTGATGAGTATGCAGGCTGGGATTCATGAGCTGTAAGCTCAAAACCGATGCAGTTTCAATATTGAATGGAGTACTGTTAAATGCCTTCAGATGATGATTTGACTGAGAAGTTTTGTTATGTGACTGAATAGTGCCTGAGTTCAAAGGGCAGATTTAGTGGAAGGCTTGATTGATGCATCTGATTACAGGTGTATGTACTCTAGAGATTATTAATCTGGAAGACACATGACCTTCGCTTTTTTGTCACAGTGGTATGTTTGAACATGACTGGATTCTAAGGCTTCTGTAGCATGGATATAACGTGCTTACAAAGAGGAAATTACATCATCCTTGAATTCTTCCATATTGTCAGAAAATACGATGACTCCAGGCAAGCCTATACGAAGAAATGTCAAAACTCTGAATCTTAGCAGCCAAGGTGGTATCTCCTCAGTATTGTCCTCAGCCACTGAGGATACAGGTGAATCTTCATGAATTGTGTACAACATCTTGAAGAATAATTTTCTTTTTTTTTTTTGTTATTGTTTTTTGGTTTTTTTTTTTTGTTTTGAAAGAATCGGTAAGAGGAGCTGGGCATTGTATTTAAAAATGTTCCCAAGACCTAATGAAGAAAAGAGGTTAAGGACAATTTTTTTAAATGACAAGGAATGACCCCTCATTTAATATTGAATTGACTACATCACAACAACAAAGTTGGGAGTTTGCAAGTTCAAGATGAGACTATGGTCTCAATTTATCTTCATACTTAATCTACTCTAAGCTAGAGATTGGAGAATAGCCCATATGTTTTGTTTGGCCTGTGCAATGTTAAAAATTTTTTTTTCTTTAACATTTGAATGCCTTTAGATGAGCATGCACACTTCTAGTTTGCCATGACCCCCTATTTCTTACACCTAACTGTCCTTTCCTCAATTTATTTTACTTTCCAGGCCCAGTAGGCATTGCGTTTGTGACCTTGGTGTAAGCCTTCTTCTTCATAAGCCCAAAACATGCATTTATTTTCAGGTGATTTGCACTGCTTCCCAATTATTGCTGACTTGTTCTCTCTCTCTGTGTTTTGAGTAAGACACATCAGGACACTAAATGTCTGTGTTGAGCTTAATTACAATTGTGTTGGAGCATCACAGTGTGAACAGCCACCCAGGCGGTGCTGTTTGGGTAGCACTGCCGTGCTCTGCGGGTGATGTCTTGGACAGGAAGTGACCTTGACTGAAATAAATCACTGTGCTCTGCTCCCCTCCATATTATAAAAGCTTCTAAATTGGGAGAGAGAAGACATGTTACCATAAAACAATTAACTGTAGGTATTTTTTAATAGTGCATACTATAATGACTAACATTTTTTAGACATTAAAATTTACTTTGCAGAATCTTCCAAAAAAGTTACTCTAACGAAAGATATATTATCATACACAAGCCTTATAAAGTAGGTATGTTCCTGAAGGTAGCTTCTAAAAGAAATTTTGGTAAATGCTTAAAAAATTTTTTTCTTTATGAAACTGAAAGCAAATTGCTCTGGAGAAACACATTTACCCTTGGATTCAAGCATTAATACAAATTACTCTGAATTACTTATTTGCAGACATATAATGTATACGTAGTAAGATGCTAGGTTTTTCACATCAGAAATGTCATGTCTTTTGGATTAAATCTTCCTGTGAGAAAGAAGTCCCTGATGTATGGCCTGGCCCTTAAAACTGAATTCTTTTTATTTATTTAAAAGCTCTAAAATCGTGGCTGAGTGAAGGAATTTGCCTTATGCGCTCTCTCAATTGCTGCTAGTTCTTAATGTATTAATTTTGTAGCCTTTGTAAGCTTTTATTCAGAGGTACAGATTTTTGTACAGGTAATACACTAGTTCCCCTAATGAAGTCTTGTGTTTGTGATTATTTTTTAGTGATGTGCACACCTGTGCCATATTTTTTTCTGTATGGCAGGGAGAAAAATATATCCATGCCCAGACAGTATTCTAATGACATATTTTATAAGCTCCAATTTCATTATTTAATTTCCTTGGGATGAAGATGTATTGTTAAAAAATTTTTTTTGTAAAAAAAAAAAAAATTAAATCTACATTGGTCTTGTTTGAAAACTATTTACTGTGTGGATACTAGTTTACTCGCTTTTGAGATCGCAGAAAAGGGATTTAGTGGGCTAACCATATTGGTTTTGTGCTAATACATATGTTTTGTTAATGTATATATTAAACTTAATTCTTACTGGTAATAAACAGGGGACAGAATTTTTTTTTGGTTTTAATGTTCAGGTGTTCGTTTATCTTAACTGTATAAAAGATTATTTCTAATTTTACTTCACTGCAACTTTTGTTCCCTGTGCTTAAGTTTGTGTGGGAGCTTAATACAGTGGTTTTAAGTGCTGAACTCCGTTCTGGGATCCCCCAGTTGAATTTCTATTCCTTGCTGACTTATTTCGTGATTCCAGAATTGGCATTTGTGTCACTTTCCTGCCTGGAGTATTTGCTTGTAGAACAAACTTTGATCTCAGATGAGAAGTTCTGTGCACCTTATTGTTACATTTAGACATAGTAGTGAGCTCTGATTTTGTCCATGTTCTTCTAGTTTGAGATTACGGGAAATGATGAGACGTTCGTTGAGAGCAGCTGGTTTGGGTAGACATGAAGCTGGAGCTTCATCCAGTGACCACCAAGATCCAGTTTCACCCCCCATAGCTCCCCCTAGTTGGGTTCCTGACCCTCCTGCAATGGATCCTGGTAAGACCTGTTATTTTGTTTAGTGTTAAACAAAAAGATAATGTCATGAAAGAAAAGAAACATTTCAGTGGGGTATTTAGAAATCTGAAATAGTTAAAAATTGGCATAAAGAGTATTATAGATAGTCTACGAAGATTTGGTTTAAGGTATTTGTAAGTTAAAAATTAAAATTCTAGAAAGTCTTGTTAGATAGCCCTCTCCTACTGAAATACATATTTCTGTACTGATAAGAAGCCAATTAGTATTATATCAAGTCAATGTCTAGTGGATTCATCCTCTTATAGTTTGGGAAAAAAGTTTCCACTGAAACCTCTGTCCAATTTGACCTTTGGCTTGCAGAGAAAAGCCTTAAGGCCAGTTAAATGAACATGGTAGGGATATGTTTCCTATAATGATGTACATCCTGCTGTTCTGTTTACTGAAAGATGGTGACATTGATTTTATCCTGGCCCCTGCTGTGGGATCTCTTACCACAGCAGCGACTGGTACCGGTCAAGGACCAAGCACCTCCACCATTCCAGGTGAGAAATCTCTATTATATAATTTTATCTACCTCTGTATTTGGAAGATAAAATACACACTTTGTATATATATATATTTCTAGAGATCTACACTTTATCTCAAGGAGACTTTTCTTGGCTTGAAATATGTCTAATCCTCTGACTTACCTTCCGTATGTCAGTGAAGTTACGGTGTGTGTGTGCATGCATTTCAATCAGCTGAGATTTGTAAAATGTGTTAGTGTGTTTAAATTTTCTGTCATGAAGTTATTAACTTGTTACTGATACCAGCATATTTTTCTGGTGGTATATTTTAAAGATCCTTGGTATGTTATTCTAGAATAGTCTTTCAGTCTTGTTGTGTATACTCTTGTTTTGTTATCAAATGGATGTGCTTAATTACAGGTCCTTCCACAGAGCCAGCTGTAGTAGAATCCAAGGATCGAAAGGCCAATGCTCATTTTATATTAAAGTTGTTATGTGATAGTGTTGTTCTGCAGCCCTATCTTCGAGAACTGCTCTCTGCCAAGTAAGAAGTTTAATAGACTTTTAAGATTAAGATTTGGCTTAACTCCTTTTTCTGTTGTTAGGTCAGTCTTTTTGCAGTATATGGAACAACAATTATCTTAATTGAATTTAAGATAATTTATCACAGTCTAGCATTGTATTCTCTGTTACTAACCTCTCTTTAGTGAAAAAAGTCTTGTGAATATAATACATATAAACTAAGTGAATACAGGGTGTATCTTTATATGTTAGCTTGATCAAGGTGTATATTTATTTGTTAAAAAGATCACGGTATAGTTACCCGTAAATGTTGAATCCATAAGTTAGTTATATCACTGTCACCTGGAGTACTTTAAAAATTACACAGATTCTTTCCCAAGCTTTGCACTAGAAGTATGACTTTCTTGGTAAATATTCTGTTGTAAATGCTCATTAACCATTAATAGGTTACATCTCTACTTTTAGTATGCTTGTTTATCTTCCTTTACAGGCATAATGATTATATAATAGTTATTAATCTGTGCCAAATTCTACTTGCATTAATTCTTTTATTCTAGATATAGCTGTCTGGACTAGATAGTTGGCAGCAATGGGCTTAGAGGTAATTAACTTGCTCAGGATCCCAAAACCTAGTGAGTGGCATAGCTGGAATTCCAGACCTGGTCTTTGTCTTTATTACAGAACTGAAATTCCCAGTTAGGACCCTTATGCCACTTTCCCCTACTTAAGTTCAAGAAGATGTTTTGAGTTTTTTGTATTCTTGAGGGCAAGGGAGTTTTCCTATTTAAGCCTTACTACTCTTAGGACGAAAACGACCACATTTGTGAAATTTTGATTACTTTAATGAAGGCTGCCCCATTAGTAAGATAAGTCTTTGGATTGTAAATATAGTTATTACTACAGAAGCATCTTACTAATTTGTAGTTTGAGGCATAGATAAAAATACATATATATAGACACACATATATCTTTCTGCTTTTACTTCAGTTGCCATTTTTGTTGCATTTATGGTACTTTAAAGTATATTATGTTTTTATGATTTTTCTCGTGGTGTTGTCTGAAAAGTTATTCTGTGTTCTTACTCCCTTTCTCTGTTATTAATCCATCTTGTATTTCTACAATTAATTTCTTTTTCGCTAGTCCTTTATTTTAGTACCCTCAAAATGGTTTACTTTTTCCTCTTTATCTAAGAAAATATATATCTGGAAAACACTAGATTAATAAACTGATGTGTTAATAAGCTGATATTAAGAGAGGTGGTGTTCTGTTGCCTCACATTTAGGTGAGAAGTATAGAGACAATCAAACTGACCCTTTTTTGCTTTTTTTATACTGCAAATATAGGAGAATTTTCCAGAGTTGCTAACACAGTTTCCTGTGTGGTGTATTATTTACCATGGAGATAACTCCATTTTTTTTTTTCCCTTAGTGCAGTAGAATTGACTTAAAATTATATTTGTTTCAGGTATACAACATAGTGATTTGAAATTTTTTACACACTACAAAACAATCATAAGTTTAGTTACCATCTCCCACTACAGAAAGTTATTACAGTATAATTGATTATAGTTCCCTATGCTGTACATTCGGAGAAGGCAATGGCAGCGCACTGCAGTACTCTTGCCTGGAAAATCCCATGGACGGGGGAGCCTGGTGGGCTGCAGTCCGTGGGGCCGCACAGAGTCAGACACAACTGAGCGACTTAGCAGCAGCATGTTGTACATTAGGTCCTCGTGACTTATTTATTTTGTAACTGAAAGCTTGTGCCTCAGTCTCCCTCACCTGTTTCACTCATTGCTCTAACCCACTCCCCTGTGGCAGCCACCAGTTTGTTCTCTGTATTTGTGAGTCTGTTCTGCACAAGGCTTCCCTTTTCTCCACATCCTCACCAGCACTTCTTCTTTGTTGTCTTTTTGGTAATAGCAATTCTGACAGTTATGCGGTAATGTCTTACTGTGGTTTGATTTTAATTTGCATTTCCCTGATGTCTAGTGATATTAAACATCTTTTCGTGGGTCTCTTGGCTGTCTGTTGTATATCTCCTTTGGAATAATGTCTGTTCAGTTCTCCTGCCTAGTTATTAACCAGATTGGTTTTTTTTTTTAATGTTAAATTGTATAGTTTGGATATTAACCCCTTAATGGATATGCCAGAGCTTTTTAGGTTGATGTAGTCTTATTTGTTTGATTGTGCTTTTGTTTCCTTTCCTGAGGAGACAGAGCCAAAAAAACCCTAAGACCAATGTCAAAGAGCATATTTTTTTTTTCTAGGAGTTTTATGAGTTCAGGTCATACATTTAAGTTTTTAATCCATTTTGAGTTCATTATATGTTGTGAGAAAGTAGGCCAGTTTGATTCTTTTGCTGTTAGCTGTACTGTTTATTGAAAAGACTGTCTCTTGTCCTTTGTATATTCTTACCTCTTTGTTGTGGATTAATTGATCATGTAAGTGTGGGTTCATTTCTGGGTCCTCTATTCTGTTCCACTGACAGAATGTGTCTCTTTTGGGGCCAGTACCACACCATTTGATTACTGTAGCTTTGCTAGTACTGTTTGAAAGCAGGGGACATGATAAATCTAGCTTCCCCCCCCCCCCCCAGATGTGTATAAGAGACAGCATTTAGACATAGTAGTGAGCTCTGATTTTGTCCATGTTCTTCTAGTTTGAGATTACGGGAAATGATGAGACGTTCGTTGAGAGCAGCTGGTTTGGGTAGACATGAAGCTGGAGCTTCATCCAGTGACCACCAAGATCCAGTTTCACCCCCCATAGCTCCCCCTAGTTGGGTTCCTGACCCTCCTGCAATGGATCCTGGTAAGACCTGTTATTTTGTTTAGTGTTAAACAAAAAGATAATGTCATGAAAGAAAAGAAACATTTCAGTGGGGTATTTAGAAATCTGAAATAGTTAAAAATTGGCATAAAGAGTATTATAGATAGTCTACGAAGATTTGGTTTAAGGTATTTGTAAGTTAAAAATTAAAATTCTAGAAAGTCTTGTTAGATAGCCCTCTCCTACTGAAATACATATTTCTGTACTGATAAGAAGCCAATTAGTATTATATCAAGTCAATGTCTAGTGGATTCATCCTCCTATAGTTTGGGAAAAAAGTTTCCACTGAAACCTCTGTCCAATTTGACCTTTGGCTTGCAGAGAAAAGCCTTAAGGCCAGTTAAATGAACATGGTAGGGATATGTTTCCTATAATGATGTACATCCTGCTGTTCTGTTTACTGAAAGATGGTGACATTGATTTTATCCTGGCCCCTGCTGTGGGATCTCTTACCACAGCAGCGACTGGTACCGGTCAAGGACCAAGCACCTCCACCATTCCAGGTGAGAAATCTCTATTATTTTATCTACCTCTGTATTTGGAAGATAAAATACACACTTTGTATATATATATATTTCTAGAGATCTACACTTTATCTCAAGGAGACTTTTCTTGGCTTGAAATATGTCTAATCCTCTNTCCCTTAGTGCAGTAGAATTGACTTAAAATTATATTTGTTTCAGGTATACAACATAGTGATTTGAAATTTTTTACACACTACAAAATAATTATAAGTTTAGTTACCATCTCCCACTACAGAAAGTTATTACAGTATAATTGATTATAGTTCCCTATGCTGTACATTCGGAGAAGGCAATGGCAGCCCACTGCAGTACTCTTGCCTGGAAAATCCCATGGATGGAGGAGCCTGGTGGGCTGCAGTCCATGGGGCCGCACAGAGTCAGACACGACTGAGCGACTTAGCAGCAGCATGTTGTACATTAGGTCCTCGTGACTTATTTATTTTGTAACTGAAAGCTTGTGCCTCAGTCTCCCTCACCTGTTTCACTCATTGCTCTAACCCACTCCCCTGTGGCAGCCACCAGTTTGTTCTCTGTATTTGTGAGTCTGTTCTGCACAAGGCTTCCCTTTTCTCCACATCCTCACCAACACCACTTCTTTGTTGTCTTTTTGGTAATAGCAATTCTGACAGGTATGCGGTAATGTCTTACTGTGGTTTGATTTTAATTTGCATTTCCCTGATGTCTAGTGATATTAAACATCTTTTCATGGGTCTCTTGGCTGTCTGTTGTATATCTCCTTTGGAATAATGTCTGTTCAGGTCTCCTGCCTAGTTATTAACCAGATTGGTTTTTTTTTTAATGTTAAATTGTATAGTTTGGATATTAACCCCTTAATGGATATGCCAGAGCTTTTTAGGTTGATATAGTCTTATTTGTTTGATTGTGCTTTTGTTTCCTTTCCTGAGGAGACAGAGCCAAAAAAACCCTAAGACCAATGTCAAAGAGCATATTTTTTTTTTCTAGGAGTTTTATGAGTTCAGGTCATACATTTAAGTTTTTAATCCATTTTGAGTTCATTATATGTTGTGAGAAAGTAGGCCAGTTTGATTCTTTTGCTGTTAGCTGTACTGTTTATTGAAAAGACTGTCTCTTGTCCTTTGTATATTCTTACCTCTTTGTTGTGGATTAATTGATCATGTAAGTGTGGGTTCATTTCTGGGTCCTCTATTCTGTTCCACTGACAGAATGTGTCTCTTTTGGGGCCAGTACCACACCATTTGATTACTGTAGCTTTGCTAGTACTGTTTGAAAGCAGGGAACATGATAAATCTAACTTTTTTTTTTCCCCCCCTTTCTTTCTCCTCAAGATTGCTTTGGCTGTTTGGGATCTTTCGTGGTTTTGTTTTATTATTTTGTGAAAAATGTCATGTCTGTTTTGATAGCAATTGCATTAAATCTGTAGATTGCTGTGAATAGCATGGTTATTTAGTAATATTAATTCTTCCAGTCCATGAGCAAGGTTAATTTTTCCATTTGTGTCATCTTAAATTTCTTTCATTAGTGTCTTACTGTTTTTCAAGTGTAGGTCTTTTACCTTCTTGGTTAGATGTATTCCTAGGTAGTTTATTATTTTTGATCATAAGTGGGACTGTTTCCTTAATTTCTTTTTCTGATAGTTTGTGGTAAGTGTATAAAATGCAACAGATTTCTGCATATTACTTTAATTTCCTGCAACTTATTTATTTTTCTAATTGCTTTTTGGTGGCATCTTTAGAATTTTCTGTATGTAGTATATATCATCTACAAATAGTGATAATTTTACTTCTTTCCAATTTAGATACTTTTTTGTTCTTGTGTAATTGCTATGGCTAGGACTTAAAATACTTGTTGAATAAAAGTGGTGAGAGTGGGTATCCTTGTTTGATCTGAGAGGATTTGGTTTCAACTTTTCACCTTTTATTATGATGTTAGCTGTGGGCCTGTCAGTATGTGACCTTTATTATATTGAGATACTTCCTTCTATATCCACTTTCTAGAGAGTTTTATCATATGTTAAATTTTGTCTCAGTCCTTCTCTGTTTCTACTGAGATGATCATACCATTTTATTTTATAATTTGTTGATATAGTATATTATATTGGTTGATTTGTGGATATTGAACAGTACTTGGCATCCTATGATAAATCCTCATGTGCCACCCCCCCCAACACACACACACACACACTTTATCATAGTGTATCATCATTTTAGTGTATTGCTGGATTTGGCCTGCTGGTGTTTTAACTAGAGTTTTAGCCACTAGACCAGGGAATCCTGAGATTCAGTTTCATTCTTGATAATCATTCTGTTCATATTTTCTATTTCTTTCTGATTCAGTCTTGGGAGATTGTATGTCTCTCAGTTTATCCATTTCTTCTAAGTTGTCTATTTTATTGGTGTATAGTTGTTGGTAGTAAGTCTCTTAACGATGCTTTGTTACTTATTTGGTATAACTTCTCTTTGAATTCTGACTTTATTTATCTGAACTTTTTCCTTGGTTGACCCTGGCTAAAGGGACACATAAGTATACTTTGGAGTAACAGGAGGGAGAAATGTGTTCATTATACAGAAAGCAGCCTTATGAAGATTAAGTTTGAGTAGAACCATGAAAAATAGGGAGAAGGAACAACAACATGGAGAAGTATGAGTATTTTAAGAAATCATAATTCATCTAGTTCAGAGTGAAGGATTAGAAGAGAACAATTGCGAGTGGATCTGGGGGGGGGAAAGTTCAAAATCACCACTTTGGTCTCTGTTCTTTGGGTTCAGTGCTCTGAATAACTGCCTTTGTTAGGTTGTAATATTATTAAAGTGGGATTATAAGAGTAATAATGAGATGGTGGTATAAAAGAGATTAAAATAGGCATGAGTAAAAAGGAGAGTTAAGTATGTTTTATATGTCTGTTATAGCCTTTAATATGTGTGTTGCAATAAACTGAATTAAAGAGTTGTTGAAAGATGCATTAAAACATGGTTTAGGTGAAAGACTTTGTGAAGAATCCACATTGTTTTGTCTGAAGTTACTTGAGACAGTGATACTGTTGGGTGACATAGATAAGTTAGGTAGAGAGCGGTTTTGAAGAGAAAGATTATTTGGGTTTTAGATATGTTGAATGTAAAATATCGCTGCTGCTGCTGCTGCTAAGTCACTTCAGTCATGTCTGACTCTTAGTGACCCCATGGACTGTAGCCTACCAGGCTCTTCCGTCCATGGGATTTTCCAGGCAAGAGTACTGGAGTGGAAAGTATCACTGGGAAATCTTAAATAGGCTTATCAAATAAGCAAGTGTAGATATTGGAGCTGAATTATTGTGAGAGAAGTGGTAGTTGCTATAATGGAAGAGAGGAAGGTACAAACGGCTGAGAAACTGACTTTTGGGAAATGCATGGGTCTAGAAGGGAATAGAAATTCAGTGAAGAATATTTAAAGAACATTTTAAAGTGGAAATTCTTAGTAATAATAATAGTTAACACTTACTGAATACATGTTTTTTGCTAAGCAATCTGTTGAATTGAAGTAATAATTCTTTACTCTTCCTCATAATTGTATGATAGAGCCTTTTACTATACCCACATCTAGAAAGTATTAGTTTACTCCAGAACTCTTGCTATATTCTTTAAAGTTACTAAAGCCAAGAAAGGAAAGCATGGTTTAGAGACACAAAGATTCCACAGAAGTGACTTTCTTAAGAGATAATATGAGACCAGAAAATACCACCAATGATTTTCTTTGAGCATTGACATTATTTACTATAAAACATAACTAGTTTTTTGTTTCATCCTGAACACATCTATCTTTTATAATATCAGGAAGGAAAGTAATTGATACTATTTTTATATACAATTTTTCTTACTTTAGGGATGCAAGAGGTATGACCCCATTTATGTCTGCTGTAAGTGGCCGAGCTTATCCTGCTGCAATTACCATCTTAGAAACAGCCCAGAAAATTGCCAAAGGTAATTTATTTCAAGTCTAAATGAGTTGCTTATTTTTTAATTTGACTAGATTCTCTTCTATAATTGATTTGAAGCTATCAAGATAATTCTTTTGTGTATATGTATAAAATTCATGTACTTTTTTCAAGCATATATTCTGTCAGCCTGTTAATTGGTATTGGTGATAAAATTTTATGGAAAAAAACAGACCAGATGTCTTATTGTTCTTTCTGACTGGGATTTACCACCTAATAGAAAGTGTTAAGGAATATCAGTTCTTGCCATCCAGCCTTTAAAAGATTCAGTAGTTATATTTTGAAAAATAGTGGCTATGAATAATTTATGTGATTATCTGTAATTTGTTAAATAGAGATAGAACTTGAATCTTAACTGCATAATGTAGAGTTGAACACTTAGATGGCTGATGTTTGATGTATTTGTATTGTTCTCTTATGTGGTTATGATGTAATTATATTTTGCTTTACTTTGCACCAGAATTGACTGGATTTCTTTGCAATGTTACCTTTGTATGTCATTTTATTTTATTTATATGTAGTAGTTTCTGATTAATACTGTGTAAATGTTAGAACTTTTCCATTTGAGGGAAGTAGTGCTTAAGTTCTTTCTTGATGTATGAACTACTGTGTTTTTAATCTTAGCTGAAATATCCTCAAGTGAAAAAGAGGAAGATGTATTTATGGGCATGGTTTGCCCATCAGGTACCAACCCTGATGACTCTCCTTTATATGTCTTATGTTGTAATGATACCTGCAGTTTTACATGGACTGGAGCAGAGCACATTAACCAGGTAAGTTATTTTACATTTACCTATATTTGTGCTATCTTCAGATTTTCTTTTCTTCTCTTTGACCATCACTGGAGTTATAGCTCTTAGCTTTGAAATTGGAAGTCTGATGTTTAATTATACTACTTCTTTTGGATGATTATCGCTTTTCTGGTAATTTTTGATTCCCATTTGTGTATCCACTTGTGACTGTTTCGAGAGCATATTAATTTTGCTCTCCTGTTGTTGTGATTGAATTTAGAAAATACCAGAAATAATCCTTTTGAGGTATACATATCATTCTTTTAAAAAGTATATCCTTTTAATTTTAGGATATTTTTGAGTGTCGTACTTGTGGCTTGTTGGAGTCGCTCTGTTGTTGTACGGAATGTGCAAGGGTTTGTCATAAAGGTCATGATTGCAAGTGAGTGCGATTTTAGTTTCTTAATGCTGTAAACTACTTAGATTCATACTGCCATATTAAAAATAGCCTGATATGCAAGAAATATGTGATCATACATTTAACTAGGATCAGTCTTTTAAGAAACATATATATATACAGAATGTTTTTGTCGTATTCTCCAGCCAGAGTCTCAGGTCCCCTGTAGCGCAGATCGTTAACTGGCATTAAGAGACTCATGGTTTGGCCTGTGCCCTGTTTATTTCTTAAACTAAATATAATAACCATCATCTAGCAATAGAGTTGCTATGGCTAGTTTGTTAGTTTTCACATTCATAGACCTAAGAAGCAAAAAATACCCCAGCACGAACATTTGCAGTGCCTCAAGGTCTCAATAGGGATATTGCCTATGGCTGTGCTATAGATGTAATAGTTAATAGAGAATTGGTTTGTAAAAACCATCTATTGTGCTTTAAAATAAATTTGTGGGACAAGTGGAAATTTTTTTATAGATACTATACTGATACTTATAATTTTTATTAAAAGAATTCTGGCTAATATGTTTATCTTATTTAAATATCTCAAAGTGATAATCTGCTTATTTATTGATTGCTAACTAACAAGTGCCATCACTGTGCTAGATGCTACATGGTGGTGGACAAAACAGTTAAGATGCCTCTTCTCACACACTGCTTTACAGACTGTATACCACTGAAGGGATCCTTGCTGCATTATTTGAAAGTTAATAAGGTTTCTCTTGAGTTTCAATGAGTTAGGCCTCTGTAATATCAATATAGACCTTTGTATTTTAAAAAAATTTCTATGTTTGTACTTGTATATGAATTCTTTCTAGACTCAAACGTACATCACCGACAGCCTATTGTGATTGTTGGGAGAAATGTAAATGTAAAACTCTAATTGCTGGACAGAAATCTGCTCGTCTTGATCTACTTTATCGCCTGCTCACTGCTACTAATTTGGTCACTCTGCCAAATAGCAGGCAAGTTGTGGGATATTTAGGACATGAATTAAGGTGTGAAAGCACAGCATAGGTAAGTAGCCTTCTTCCTCATAACACTGTTCTGTCTTTCAGAGGAGAGCACCTCTTACTCTTTTTAGTGCAGACAGTTGCGAGGCAGACAGTGGAGCACTGCCAGTACAGACCTCCTCGCATCAGGGAGGATCGTAACCGGAAAACAGCCAGTCCTGAGGGTGAGTTGATTTGACACTTACGACACCTAGGCAAATCAGCATGTGTCTTTCTGTACACAAATTGCCCGCAATGTCTTCTTTTCTTTGCAGATTCAGATATGCCTGATCATGATTTAGAGCCCCCAAGATTCGCCCAGCTTGCTTTGGAGCGTGTTCTGCAGGACTGGAACGCTTTGAAATCTATGATTATGTTTGGGTCACAGGAGAATAAAGACCCGTATGTATCCATTGAAAGTTTTTTAGACTCGTTTCCTGTGTTAGTGTAGGCAGTTACAGTGCATTCTTTCTTTCCCCTCAAGTCTCAGTGCCAGCAGCAGGATAGGCCATCTTTTGCCAGAGGAGCAAGTGTACCTCAATCAACAGAGTGGCACAATTCGGTTGGACTGTTTCACTCACTGCCTTATAGTCAAGTGTACAGCAGACATTTTGGTAAGTCCTTTGAATGGTTATTTACAAGCACATGAAAAGGGTATGTGTTACGTAGTTTCCCATAATTTTACTAATTTAAGCTCCCATGTACCAGTAAGCGCTCATTAAATACTACGTTAAGGGGGGTGGAAATTTGGAGGTGATTTAAATTTCTCATTTTAAATCAATCAGTCAGTGAGAGCTCCTTTTTTTCATTCTAAATACAAATCCTAGAGTGTATTAAAAATACAGTATAAAAATGTGTGAAGCAAGGTTCTAAATTAGTAATAACTCAGTGCGGATTTTTAAAAAATATCTCCTTTTGCTGTGAGTTTAGAAAAGAGTATAAACTGTTAAAAACCACTGCTGGAGAGATTATGGCAAAAAGAACATGCTTGTACACTGATGAGGTGACTCTTTTGCTACTCCTTTGGAAAACAGCTTGGCAGTGTTGTGTCATAAAACAATATGAAATAGATGGGATTATGAATTCATTAAAATAAACATCTGAGTCTACTTTGATGTTATTTTAAGTTCCCTATATGTTGAGTGAAGTATATTCTTTCTTTGGACATATTGGGTATTGGTCTTCTAAGCATTAGTTATTATACATGGAGTTTAAGGCAAGAAACAAGAAATCAGACATTTGAGACCCACTATAAGTCAAGCATAGTAGTGGGCATGTGGCACAAAGTTAATCACTGTCATTGTGTTGATTCAATATATTTTTATCATGAAATGTTAATATTGAAAACATGTCAGAACTTTTTATTTATGAATGCCTACATCTTATAAGATGTCTCAACATTAACAGAGTGATTACTGGTTTTAAAGCTNCAAGTGTACAGCAGACATTTTGGTAAGTCCTTTGAATGGTTATTTACAAGCACATGAAAAGGGTATGTGTTACGTAGTTTCCCATAATTTTACTAATTTAAGCTCCCATGTACCAGTAAGCGCTCATTAAATACTACATTAAGGGGGGTGGAAATTTGGAGGTGATTTAAATTTCTCATTTTAAATCAATCAGTCAGTGAGAGCTCCTTTTTTTCATTCTAAATACAAATCCTAGAGTGTATTAAAAATACAGTATAAAAATGTGTGAAGCAAGGTTCTAAATTAGTAATAACTCAGTGCGGATTTTTAAAAAATATCTCCTTTTGCTGTGAGTTTAGAAAAGAGTATGAACTGTTAAAAACCACTGCTGGAGAGATTATGGCAAAAAGAACATGCTTGTACACTGATGAGGTGACTCTTTTGCTACTCCTTTGGAAAACAGCTTGGCAGTGTTGTGTCATAAAACAATATGAAATAGATGGGATTATGAATTCATTAAAATAAACATCTGAGTCTACTTTGATGTTATTTTAAGTTCCCTATATGTTGAGTGAAGTATATTCTTTCTTTGGACATATTGGGTATTGGTCTTCTAAGCATTAGTTATTATACATGGAGTTTAAGGCAAGAAACAAGAAATCAGACATTTGAGACCCACTATAAGTCAAGCATAGTAGTGGGCATGTGGCACAAAGTTAATCACTGTCATTGTGTTGATTCAATATATTTTTATCATGAAATGTTAATATTGAAAACATGTTAGAACTTTTTATTTATGAATGCCTACATCTTATAAGATGTCTCAACATTAACAGAGTGATTACTGGTTTTAAAGCTTTTAGATACTCTGCTTGGTACACTAGTAAAAGAACTCCAGAACAAGTACACACCAGGTCGTAGAGAAGAAGCGATTGCTGTGACAATGAGGTTTTTGCGATCAGTTGCCAGAGTTTTTGTCATTCTCAGTGTGGAAATGGCTTCATCTAAAAAGAAAAAGTAAGGCATTCTTTTTGATTTTGGCTTTTATATTTTTTACGCACATTTTTTGTGATAATGAAAAAATTATGTATATGAAAAGATTCAGAAGATTTCTGTTTTTCCCTTTTTGCTCTAGCAACTTTATTCCACAGCCAATAGGAAAATGTAAGCGTGTATTCCAAGCACTGCTGCCTTACGCAGTAGAAGAGCTGTGCAATGTAGCAGAGTCACTGATTGTTCCTGTCAGAATGGGTATTGCTCGTCCAACTGCCCCTTTTACTCTGGCAAGCACCAGCATAGATGCCATGCAAGGCAGCGAGGAATTGTTCTCAGTGGAACCACTGCCACCACGGCCATCATCTGATCAGTCTAGCAGGTAAATTTCTATCTGATAACACATTCTGATTATTTCTCTGCAAACGTTACAGATGTTACTAAAATCTCAAACTAAACCTGAGGCATAGGCACTCTGGTTATGTACAGGATCATTTGTTTAACAAATGATAAAGATATTTTATCTTGTTTGGAGCATGTGAAAAGCACTTTTAAAAACTACATGTCTGTACATCTAAAGTAATAGACATATAATGGGGGGAATGTGATTTGGTTTGTTCAGAATGGCACTTTTTATTATACCAGAAAAGTAATCAGGTAAGAAAGTTTACTTTAGGCTTCTGTGCTTCATTACTTTTGTTTTTTTCTTACCTTTAAATATAGCCTGCTAGAAGGTCAAGCTGAAAAATGAAGAGACTTCTTACCTTTCTCTGTGTCCAAAGCTTTGGACAAGGGGGCAGGTTATTATATAATCTAAATAACAACAGAATGATGGAATTTTAAAATATTCTGTGCACTTATATAGTAGTGGTCCCCAGCCTTTGTGGCACAAGGGACTGATTTTGTGGTAGACAGTTTTTCTGTGAACTGAAGTGAGGATAGTTTAAGCACTTTACATTTATTGTGCACTTTATTTCACCTCAGACCATCCCACATTCGATTCTGAGGTTTGGGAATCCTTCTTATATAGGTTAAGGCTAAAACAATTCAATTCTAGTTACAACATTGATCTTAAATCTCGTTTTTCCATTTGTTTAATAGTTTACCTTAACTAGGCTCTAAGGTGGCTGAGTCAGAATGTTTAGCAACTGAAATGTTCTGCTGTCTTTTATCACAGTGCTTCTCAAATTTTAACATGCATGCAGAACTCTTGGGTGTCTTATTAAAATGCAGAGGCTGATTCTGGAGGTCTGAGTGGGCCCTGAGAGTCTGTATTTCTTGTGAACTCGCAGATAGGACCGTGCCAATACTGCTGCTCTCAAGGCCACACTTTTGAGTTGCAAAGTTTCTAAGATGTACAAGAGACATCTTAGACATCTTTTATAATGGAGACATCTGTCCATTTTTGGCTGTTTGCGAGTCACATTTTTAAGAAAGTGAAATTACTCGGTTGTCCAGAAAAGTGGAACTTTTTGGCCAACCCAGTATTTTGCCACCCCATCTTTTGCTATGATTTATTTTATAATTGTACTTCTGAACTTATTTTTTTCCCCCACACTCATCAGCAAGTCACTGGTTAATAAGCTGATGCAAAGTAGGTCATGTTAGTCAAGTCTTAGGTTACTTGTAAATAAGGGACTCTCCTTAGTGGGTGACTGCTGTTACCAGAGCCTTTGGAAGTTGAAAGGTTTAGCAGTGGAAAAGGAAACATTGTCTCTGTAGAAATATTTCAGTGGGGAGAACGCGAAAAAGTATGTACATTAATACAGATTGGAAATGCCTTACTAAAAAGTAAAAACCATTCTGAGATTTGTAAGTTAGATCTTAGGTAAGATGATTTCTTTGGGGCTACACATTTTCTGATATACCACAGATGAGTTATTGTCGGTTTCCAAGAAACATTAGGTCAGATTGGAAAGAGCAGGTTGTGAACCATGTTGAGTAACACCAAGGGGTCTGTGCTGTCTGTCAGGGTGGCGGCCGCAGCATGCTCATAAGCTGCTTCCTTACAGCTCCAGTCAGTCTCAGTCGTCCTACATCATCCGGAACCCACAGCAGAGGCGCATCAGCCAGTCACAGCCTGTCCGTGGCCGAGATGAAGAACAGGATGATATTGTTTCAGCAGATGTGGAAGAGGTGGTTTTAATTGTTTTAACTGTAGTACATGAGAGGCTTTTATTTGGGAGGGAAGGGGAAAGTGGTCACTAGAAGTAGCTTACGGTAAACGGTAGTAGTAAACGGTAGCTTACCACTGTTACATGTATATATATGCTTCTACCTTTTAGACTTCTGTTATATGGTCTCATTTGTAGTTAGACATATTAAAATACGTTAATAATCCTTGTTTCATTGGCTAATAAGAAATTAGAGTAAACGTAACTCTACTTAAGGGTTCACAGAAAAGATATTCTCAATGTTAAAAATGTTTTAGTAGTTTTGTACAATGTATTCGAAGGTAGAGAGGCTGCTGCATATTTATTACATAAATTTTATAATTGCCGAAGTTTAAAAAACATATATTCCCCACACAGTCTTTATATTTCTAATTTTAAGCTTTTGTGTGTGGATAGTAATATAAACTTTGGGATATGCTGGCATAATTTTTGATACCAAGTTTTTGCTAGCAAATGAAAAATTTCAAAGCTGCTTAGTGTTACAGTTCCCTGTAGTTAGTGATCTTTGTTTTTTCGTTACCAAATGCTGTGGGGGAATACTGGTAGAGATGTGGGTTTATTATGTACTTTGATTGTCTACAAATAAGATCTGGATTTAGGTTGAGGTGGTGGAGGGTGTGGCTGGAGAAGAGGATCACCATGATGAACAGGAAGAACATGGGGAAGAAAATGCGGAGGCAGAGGGACAGCACGATGAGCATGATGAAGACGGTATGAGGTTATTGGCGAAGTTACTCAGTATGAGAAAGTCGGGTGCCTTTAAAGAGATACTAATCCAGAGGAGATAGTACTCGATGTATAGTGAAATGTTCAGCATACTTCTGCCAGGGGATTCTGTAGTATCTGTCAGAATTTTACATACATAAATATAAATACTGGATTAGCCAAAAAGTTCACTTGGGCTTTTCCACATCTTGAGAAAACCCAAGCAAGCTTTTTGGCCAACCCAGTGTATAGACTTTTAATTTTACATGTATAAAATAATTTACCATCTCTCCATTTACCGTTCGGTTTACACTTTCTGTTTTCTTAAAAGTCTTCTGAAAATCAAAGTAATCATAACCAACATAACATTAGAAAATGGAGGTAAGCGAAGACAATCTGTAATCCCACCCAGACGCTATCAGTTTTTACTTTCATCCTCCCCTGTACTGCCCCATTCTCATGTGTGTCTTTCGTATGTGTAAATTTTTTACTTTGATTTTTCATGTAGGCCTTTTTGCTCCATAGTCATCGTTCTTCTTAATAGCCATAGGATAGACTTCTGAGGATCACCTTTATTGAGGTTTAATTGACATGCAGTAAACTATACATGTTGAAAATTCATNTCATTGGCTAATAAGAAATTAGAGTAAACGTAACTCTACTTAAGGGTTCACAGAAAAGATATTCTCAATGTTAAAAATGTTTTAGTAGTTTTGTACAATGTATTCGAAGGTAGAGAGGCTGCTGCATATTTATTACATAAATTTTATAATTGCCGAAGTTTAAAAAACATATATTCCCCACACAGTCTTTATATTTCTAATTTTAAGCTTTTGTGTGTGGATAGTAATATAAACTTTGGGATATGCTGGCATAATTTTTGATACCAAGTTTTTGCTAGCAAATGAAAAATTTCAAAGCTGCTTAGTGTTACAGTTCCCTGTAGTTAGTGATCTTTGTTTTTTCGTTACCAAATGCTGTGGGGGAATACTGGTAGAGATGTGGGTTTATTATGTACTTTGATTGTCTACAAATAAGATCTGGATTTAGGTTGAGGTGGTGGAGGGTGTGGCTGGAGAAGAGGATCACCATGATGAACAGGAAGAACATGGGGAAGAAAATGCGGAGGCAGAGGGACAGCACGATGAGCATGATGAAGACGGTATGAGGTTATTGGCGAAGTTACTCAGTATGAGAAAGTCGGGTGCCTTTAAAGAGATACTAATCCAGAGGAGATAGTACTCGATGTATAGTGAAATGTTCAGCATACTTCTGCCAGGGGATTCTGTAGTATCTGTCAGAATTTTACATACATAAATATAAATACTGGATTAGCCAAAAAGTTCACTTGGGCTTTTCCACATCTTGAGAAAACCCAAGCAAGCTTTTTGGCCAACCCAGTGTATAGACTTTTAATTTTACATGTATAAAATAATTTACCATCTCTCCATTTACCGTTCGGTTTACACTTTCTGTTTTCTTAAAAGTCTTCTGAAAATCAAAGTAATCATAACCAACATAACATTAGAAAATGGAGGTAAGCGAAGACAATCTGTAATCCCACCCAGACGCTATCAGTTTTTACTTTCATCCTCCCCTGTACTGCCCCATTCTCATGTGTGTCTTTCATATGTGTAAATTTTTTACTTTGATTTTTCATGTAGGCCTTTTTGCTCCATAGTCATCGTTCTTCTTAATAGCCATAGGATAGACTTCTGAGGATCACCTTTATTGAGGTTTAATTGACATGCAGTAAACTATACATGTTGAAAATTCATGACTTAGTATGTTGTGACATTTGTGTATATACGGTGAAATACAAAGGATACATGTGTTTATTAGCCTTCTTCCCCTCTTGGAATCCCAATATGTTAAATTGATGAAAATGAAGCAGTGGCCCTAACCCTGAGCTCTGTCCACTCGTTGAAGTCCTCCTGCCTAATATTTTTTACCTAACGCTATGCAGGCAAAATTTTGTGTCTGTGTTCACTGAGTACCATGATTTACCTGGTAAGTGGGCAGTTATGCATACTCTAGTATTATCAGTTCTCTCTGCCGCGCTCCCTTCCCTTCCCACCCTTACAGTATTCTGTCTTATCAGCCTGTCTTGATCGATAGTGCGTTTGTACCTTATTTTCTTGTTATTTAAATATATTTGCTAGGGAGTGACATGGAGCTGGACTTGTTAGCAGCAGCTGAAACAGAAAGTGATAGTGAAAGTAACCATAGCAACCAAGATAATGCTAGTGGGCGTAGAAGTGTTGTCACTGCAGCAACTGCTGGCTCAGAAGCAGGTATGTTACCTTCTAGCAGTTTTCGTGCTTATACTAAGGTTGTGTGTGAAGAATTGGTTAAACTGTGCTCAGTATGATATTCCCAAGGGTGGCTAACCCTTTTTTTTAAACTTGTTTCTCTAGAGATATTAGTGAAGATTATTATTTCAGTGACTTTTTAAATTTTTTGTTTTATTTTTCTGATTTTTAAATAATGAATTAATNATATGTGTAAATTTTTTACTTTGATTTTTCATGTAGGCCTTTTTGCTCCATAGTCATCGTTCTTCTTAATAGCCATAGGATAGACTTCTGAGGATCACCTTTATTGAGGTTTAATTGACATGCAGTAAACTATACATGTTGAAAATTCATGACTTAGTATGTTGTGACATTTGTGTATATACGGTGAAATACAAAGGATACATGTGTTTATTAGCCTTCTTCCCCTCTTGGAATCCCAATATGTTAAATTGATGAAAATGAAGCAGTGGCCCTAACCCTGAGCTCTGTCCACTCGTTGAAGTCCTCCTGCCTAATATTTTTTACCTAACGCTATGCAGGCAAAATTTTGTGTCTGTGTTCACTGAGTACCATGATTTACCTGGTAAGTGGGCAGTTATGCATACTCTAGTATTATCAGTTCTCTCTGCCGCGCTCCCTTCCCTTCCCACCCTTACAGTATTCTGTCTTATCAGCCTGTCTTGATCGATAGTGCGTTTGTACCTTATTTTCTTGTTATTTAAATATATTTGCTAGGGAGTGACATGGAGCTGGACTTGTTAGCAGCAGCTGAAACAGAAAGTGATAGTGAAAGTAACCATAGCAACCAAGATAATGCTAGTGGGCGTAGAAGTGTTGTCACTGCAGCAACTGCTGGCTCAGAAGCAGGTATGTTACCTTCTAGCAGTTTTCGTGCTTATACTAAGGTTGTGTGTGAAGAACTGGTTAAACTGTGCTCAGTATGATATTCCCAATGGTGTCTAACCCTTTTTTTTAAACTTGTTTCTCTAGAGATATTAGTGAAGATTATTATTTCAGTGACTTTTTAAATTTTTCGTTTTATTTTTCTGATTTTTAAATAATGAATTAATTTTAAGGTTCACTGCAGGGCTCCAGAATATTTCAGTGATGATTTTGTGAAATATTGGACATAGTCTGGCATTTTGTTTAATATATTTTCCTAAATGAGGGTTACACTGTAATTTTAAATACAAACAAACTCAGAGTGGTTTTGGTTTAAAAATTTTAGGTGCGAGCAGTGTTCCTGCCTTCTTTTCTGAAGATGACTCGCAATCAAATGACTCAAGTGATTCTGATAGCAGCAGTAGTCAGAGTGACGACATAGAACAAGAGACATTTATGCTTGATGAGCCGTTGGAGAGAACCACAAATAGCTCACATGCTAGTGGTGCTGCCCAAGCTCCTCGGTCCATGCAGTGGGCTGTCCGCAACACCCAGCACCAGCGGGCAGCTAGCACAGCGCCTTCTAGCACATCCACTCCAGCAGGCAAGTCTGTAAACTTGGTGTTCCGGAGAGTGCTTAAACAGGTTTAAAAATTACACATTTTCCTCTAAAGAACAAATTAAATAATTTCATAATAGGTTTTTTTTTGTTGTTTTGCTGAGTTCAGATACAGAATTATTTACTTATTGCTTATAGCAGGGTTTCTCAGTCTCTGCACCATTGCTACCTTGGGCTGAATAATTTATGATCATGCCCTGTAGGGTGTTTAAAAGCATCCTTGACCTGTACTCATTAGATGCCAGGAGCACTCTCTCCCCAGTTGTGACAACCAGAAATGTCTGCAGCCCTGCCTGTGTCTGCATAGGGAGGCAGTGGCAGAATTGCCCTAGTTGAGAACTTTACAGTATTAATAATTCTTACCTTCATCATTCCCTTCCCCCAAATTAATGTGGCTTAAAGGAAATGCTCATTTACCATATTTACTAATGTAATTAACCTTTTACTTCAAATATGTACAGTGTTAGAGAAACACTGTTAGCAAGTGACAATAATTTATTGTGGTTGTCTTTTCTTTCCTGATAGCAAGTTCAGCGGGTTTGATTTATATCGATCCTTCCAACCTGCGCCGGAGCGGCGCCATCAGCACGAGTGCTGCTGCTGCTGCAGCTGCTTTGGAAGCGAGCAATGCCAGCAGCTACTTAACATCTGCAAGCAGTTTAGCCAGGGCGTACAGCATTGTCATCAGACAAATCTCAGACTTGATGGGCCTTATTCCTAAGTATAATCACCTAGTTTACTCTCAGATTCCAGCAGCTGTGAAGCTGACTTACCAAGATGCAGTAAATTTACAGGTATGAAACCACTGAAAAATTACTCATTCAAATATATTTTTTGGCCATCTGTTATGAGAATTCCAGTATGATGGGAGTGAATGTTACAAATACTTAAATGTCTATATCATATTTACTCTATCAAATTTAACTTTATCTGGGTAGTTTTAACTGTTTTAGTTTGGTCTTTGTAGAACTATGTAGAAGAAAAGCTTATTCCCACTTGGAACTGGATGGTCAGTATTATGGATTCTACTGAAGCTCAATTACGTTATGGTTCTGCATTAGCATCTGCTGGTGATCCAGGACATCCCAATCACCCTCTCCATGCTTCTCAGAACTCAGCTCGANTAGTGGTGCTGCCCAAGCTCCTCGGTCCATGCAGTGGGCTGTCCGCAACACCCAGCACCAGCGGGCAGCTAGCACAGCGCCTTCTAGCACATCCACTCCAGCAGGCAAGTCTGTAAACTTGGTGTTCCGGAGAGTGCTTAAACAGGTTTAAAAATTACACATTTTCCTCTAAAGAACAAATTAAATAATTTCATAATAGGTTTTTTTTTGTTGTTTTGCTGAGTTCAGATACAGAATTATTTACTTATTGCTTATAGCAGGGTTTCTCAGTCTCTGCACCATTGCTACCTTGGGCTGAATAATTTATGATCATGCCCTGTAGGGTGTTTAAAAGCATCCTTGACCTGTACTCATTAGATGCCAGGAGCACTCTCTCCCCAGTTGTGACAACCAGAAATGTCTGCAGCCCTGCCTGTGTCTGCATAGGGAGGCAGTGGCAGAATTGCCCTAGTTGAGAACTTTACAGTATTAATAATTCTTACCTTCATCATTCCCTTCCCCCAAATTAATGTGGCTTAAAGGAAATGCTCATTTACCATATTTACTAATGTAATTAATCTTTTACTTCAAATATGTACAGAGAGAAACACTGTTAGCAAGTGACAATAATTTATTGTGGTTGTCTTTTCTTTCCTGATAGCAAGTTCAGCGGGTTTGATTTATATCGATCCTTCCAACCTGCGCCGGAGCGGCGCCATCAGCACGAGTGCTGCTGCTGCTGCAGCTGCTTTGGAAGCGAGCAATGCCAGCAGCTACTTAACATCTGCAAGCAGTTTAGCCAGGGCGTACAGCATTGTCATCAGACAAATCTCAGACTTGATGGGCCTTATTCCTAAGTATAATCACCTAGTTTACTCTCAGATTCCAGCAGCTGTGAAGCTGACTTACCAAGATGCAGTAAATTTACAGGTATGAAACCACTGAAAAATTACTCATTCAAATATATTTTTTGGCCATCTGTTATGAGAATTCCAGTATGATGGGAGTGAATGTTACAAATACTTAAATGTCTATATCATATTTACTCTATCAAATTTAACTTTATCTGGGTAGTTTTAACTGTTTTAGTTTGGTCTTTGTAGAACTATGTAGAAGAAAAGCTTATTCCCACTTGGAACTGGATGGTCAGTATTATGGATTCTACTGAAGCTCAATTACGTTATGGTTCTGCATTAGCATCTGCTGGTGATCCAGGACATCCCAATCACCCTCTCCATGCTTCTCAGAACTCAGCTCGAAGAGAAAGGATGACCGCACGAGAAGAGGCTAGTTTACGAACTCTTGAAGGCAGACGGTATGAAATTCTTTGTCTGTTGCGACAGAAACCTTCTAGCCTAGAAATTGAGAGCTTTTTGATTGCCAAGACCCCACTCTGTTGTAAAGGAGGAAATGCATGCCTTGTGTTACTTCTTTTAAATTGTTGTGTAGTTGAAACAAAACAAGTTATAATCTAAGCTGTTATTCAATTTTATGAGTTCTTTATATATTCTGGATACAAATTCCTTATCAGATACAGGATGTGCAGAAACTGTGTCCTGTTCTGTGGGTTGTGTTTTTACTTTCTTGAGGTGTTCTCTGAAGGACATATGTTTTTTAATATGAGTAAAGTCTAGTGCTCTTCATTTTCTTTTGCTTTTGGTGTCATTTTAGGCAGTGGTTCTCAAAGTGTGGTTCCCAGAAGAGCAGTATCAGGATCACTGAAGAGCTTGTTAAAAATACAAATTTTTGGTCCCACCCCATTCTTCTGACACTATAGGGCTGGGACCAGCAAGCTGTTTTCACAACCCTTCCAAGTGATTTTGGTGGACACAAGTTTGAGATCCATTGTCTCTAGGGAAGGAGTACCTTCTGGCAATCCAAAGGACATGAGAATTTCTTTCCTTTATGAATGTATAATACTGTAAATAATACTCAGTGATTCTAATTCTAAAGTAGAGCCCAGTCATAATTAGCTTTTATTTATGGATATTATGCATGTTTATAACAGTGGTGAATTTCACATTTGTGTTATTTTTGTAAACATTTTCTTTTTTTTTTTTTATCCCTGTAGACGAGCCACATTGCTTAGTGCCCGTCAGGGAATGATGTCTGCTCGAGGTGACTTCCTCAATTACGCTCTGTCTTTAATGAGATCTCATAATGATGAGCATTCTGACGTTCTTCCAGTTTTGGATGTCTGCTCACTGAAGCATGTGGCATATGTTTTTCAAGCACTTA
The DNA here is from genome assembly GCA_006410735.1 of Raphicerus campestris. Taxonomy (NCBI): domain Eukaryota; kingdom Metazoa; phylum Chordata; class Mammalia; order Artiodactyla; family Bovidae; genus Raphicerus; species Raphicerus campestris. The sequence goes on along the minus strand of SJYW01003225.1, from coordinate 127,059 downwards.
TATATTGGATTAAAGCGATGAATCAGCAGACAACATTGGATACGCCTCAACTGGAACGCAAAAGGTATTCATACCTGGCTGTGAAATTGATATAAGAGATACTTGATCAGTGTGATCTTTATTAGTACACTGTCTGATTTTTGGAGTAGGGAGAAATAGTACAGGAATATTTCATGTAGGCAGGTTGGCTTGAGTCCATCTAGCCTTTCTCTATAGCTACCCCTCACTTAAATTATGAAACGTAAGAATCCATTATTTAGGCTTTATGTTTGAGATAGTTTGTCCTGATTTGTTTATCATGTTTCTGAGTTTGTGTAAGGACTCACTATTTCTAGATGCGATTAGCCTTTTGCTTCTTTTGAGCCTATTTTGTCATTGTTGTACATTTGGCTGATCAGTCTGCCATCCCTAGAATCTGAAACTTTTATCGCACTAATCAAAATTGGTTAGGTACTAAACTGACCTCTTCAGTATTTTTGTACACCTTTGCTCCTGTTCATACAGCATGAAATACTTCATGTAAAATGACTCACTTATCTTTTTAAGGACACGAGAACTCTTGGAACTTGGTATTGATAATGAAGATTCAGAACATGAAAATGATGATGACACCAATCAAAGTTAGTGTACAGAAAATCTGCTAACCTACTTCAAGAAATGGCTGCCTCAGTATTTCCCCTTCAAGCTTTTTAACTTCATTATTTTCTGTCTGGGTGGGAATTTCTCTTTTCTTCTCTATGTTCCATTTCTTGCATTTTCTGTCCATTTTTTCCTTATATGTTCTTGCATTAATTACTTTATAAATAAGAATTAATGAACTTTTTAATAATTGATATTTTTTCTGTTTTGATTTTGTATCTCTCCTTTGCATCGTTTATGTTTACTTTTACTTGTGTTGGTAATACATACATTTAAATAGAATTTTAACAGAACTTTTGTTAACATTGCTGCAAAATAGAGTGTGTCAAGAAAATGGAACTCATAAATTTCATTGGAACTTAACAGTTAATGCAATTAAAAGAGAAAATATTCCAAATTTGAGAAATTTTGGGACCTTCTGCACTCTCATAGTTTTCTGACATTATTTTAAGTAGAATTAAAATACTTTGCTAGTGCAGCCCACTTACCTGTTATTTAATATCACCTTGTACTTTTCCCTGGTGGCTCAGAGGCTAAAGCATCTGCCTCCAAAGCAGGAGACCCAGGTTCGACCCCTGGGTCGGGAAGATCCTTCCTGGAGAAGGAAATGGCAATCCACTCCAGTATTCTTGCCTGGAAAATCCCATGGACAGAGAAGCCTACCTAGTAGGTTACAGCCCATGGGGTCGCAAAGAGTCGGACACAACTGAGCAACTTCACCTTCACCTTTACTTTGTTACTTTATTCAGCCCTCGGAGAGACAGCTTTCCTTTAATTTCTGCTTTTTGAGAACCCAGCCATAGCTCACTGTTACTTTCACGGCATACTGTAAACACTGACAAAAGTTTTATTCCTTTAAAGGGGTTGCTGTTGGTGGGCTGATTTCCTGTTGGGTTACTCGAGTTGCCCAGACATTTCTCTTTTTAACTGCTTATAGAGGAAGCAGAACTTAGAAGTAAGCAAATGCTTAAATTTTAGCTCCTTATTTTCTCCTTCTTTTGGAGTCATCAGTTTGCCAGATCCTGAATATGCTCAGGAAATTGGCTATATTCAGGTCTGAATCTCCAGGGAGCTGAGAGATAGATGTGGCAGGTGTCCATCCAATGCAAAATGGAACGGTATTTGTTATTGCTAATATTTTTTGCAAGTTTTTATTATATTGAAATACACATAAATTTTATCACTGTAACAATTTAAAACCAGTATTTTGAATTACCACTTTAAAATATCAACACAATTTTAGACTGTTGTTTTTGAGTGACATTAAAATTTTATCAAGAGATAATAGGATTTTTGGATTGAGCAGATGAAGATTCTTTTACCCTTCCCCAATAGGTAATTTTCTAAAAAGAACACATTTTTATCTCTTCATGTTTAGGTGCTACTCTGAATGATAAGGATGATGACTCTCTTCCCGCAGAAACTGGCCAAAGCCATCCGTTTTTCCGACGCTCAGACTCCATGACGTTCCTTGGGTGTATACCCCCAAATCCATTTGAAGTGCCTCTGGCTGAAGCCATCCCTTTGGCTGATCAGCCACATCTGTTGCAGGTGATTTAAAGGAACTAGCCTTAAGGTTTCTTTTCAGTTGAACTTATTTAAGTGTTCAGTGTAACTGTAGTATTTTTGTTAAAATTCCAGCCAAATGCTAGAAAGGAGGATCTTTTTGGCCGCCCAAGTCAGGGTCTTTATTCTTCATCTGCCAGCAGTGGGAAATGCTTAATGGAGGTTACAGTGGATAGAAACTGCCTTGAGGTAAGAGAGTAATAAATCATTGCAGTATGATACTTGTAAGCTGAACACTTATCCAGGCATTCAGTTGGAAATGTATTAATTCAGAATATTATATTTACCCAAATAGAAGTATCAGAAATTGTTTCCTTATGAATTCAACAGTATTATTAGTCTTCTTTGAGGCTTGCTCTATGTCAGGCTAATGCACCTGTAAAATGGTAGTTTCGTTATGTGCTTCACCTATTTCAGGGTCTTTTGTTGTAATGCTACTGAATATTTAAATTTTTGCACATACTAGCATATATATTGACTTGTAACTTTTCTTTTTGAATCTAGAATGGGAATAAATAAAGTAATATTAATAATGATACCTAGAGTTTTTCAACAAATATTATCTCTCGGGCACTGTCTCAATTAGTCTTTATAACCATGTTGGGTGAAAACATTATTATCCTGATTTTATGGGTAAGGCAAAGAAAGGTTGCAGGAATTTCACGTGGGGATGCCTATTGTTAGACAACAAGTGGAGCAACAGATATAGTTTTTGAGCCTGAACTTACACTGTCCTGTTTCTCCAATGAAAAAGTGATAACATGTTTAAGAGCAGGAATATAGAAGAATGGAATTGAATGGACTTTTCTTCATTATCTAAGTGACAAGGGAGGATTTGATGTACATAAGTAACCTTAAATATTACAAAGATGCCTTTTAAAGTTCTCTAAGGCTGCTGTGGTAAATGCATGGAATTGGTGCTCAGCTGTGGGAATCAGACAAGAAATAGGCTGTATCTTCCTAACTTAGAAGTACCAGAAAGGTATTATTGAACTTCCATGTGATTTCTGGTGAATATAGTAAGTTGAAAAGGAAACTATAGTCAGTTTGTTCTTAATAGCTAACATTTAAATGTAAAAATTCATAGGTTCTTCCAACTAAAATGTCTTATGCTGCCAATATGAAAAATGTAATGAACATGCAAAATCGTCAAAAAAAGGAAGGAGAAGAACAGACTGTGGTGCCAGAGGAAGCTGAGAGTTCAAAGCCAGGCCCGTCTGCTCATGACCTCGCGGCACAGTTGAAAAGCAGTTTACTGGCAGAAATAGGACTGACCGAAAGTGAAGGGCCACCTCTTACATCTTTCAGGTATTTGTTAAATGAAGGTAGTTTTTTTGTTATATTCCTCTGTGGCTACTATAATTTTTATAAGAATTTTTCTTTAGGAAATTTGTAATCTATGTGTTTCATTTGTGTATAAATAGGATGAAATATTTTTATTTTCCTAGTTTATAATCAGATATTTAAAATATTAAAGAGTTTTTCTCAATTGGGGGGAGGGGGTCGTGACTGTTTTGTCACTGATTGACGTTCTGATTTTCTCTGTTTATTGAAGAAATTCTGACTCTGTTTTTAATGTTCAGTGCTGAGTTAAAGTATATATCCACATCAAATTGCCAGTTACACACTTGATAGTGGGAGCTCAGATGTGGTTGTTGGGGGAAGAGGATGGCGTGTGAAAAAAGGAGTTTCTAGGTTTGTGACCTACACATTTGCTTGGTTTCACTCCTTTGCCAAGTTCACATTTAGTAATTCTCTTGCAATAAGAGGGTAGGTTCTTTGCTTTCCCAGTAAAAATTTGCCCTAGTATATAGTGTGACTCGGTATGGCTCATCACCTAATGATCTGTTTAGTAACTGTTTTATGCTCTTTGGTTTTTTGGTTATGTAATGAATGTCAGGGTTTTTTTTTTTTTTTTTTTTTTTTTACTTAGGAGGAGTTAAGCTAGTTTAGGAAACTATGTACATCATATATACACAGTCTAGCAATCTACAACGACAAAAAAATAAGAATTGTGGACTGAGATGGCCCCGGCTTCCTAGAGACAGTATGATTTGAACTGAGATGGTTAGAAAGTGTAGAAGCAGACAGACTGAAGGAGAGACGAATTGGAGGTAGAGAGAGAAGCTATTATTTATTCTGGCTAGTGGTGAAAAAGGGACTGAAGTAGACTACTATCTTTGGGGGATGAAAAGGAAACCATGGGGTAAGAAAAGAAACTCATGGAGGGCTTGATCACTCCGGAAGAACCGAGGGAAGAATAAAATTGGTTGAAGTCTGTGCAACAGAAAAATAGGCTGTACTTTTGAAGGAAATTAGGAGGCAGTGTCATTGTAGTGAAGAGGTCATGCTCAGTTTTACTAATTCTGAGCATGAGTTATGTGTGATCGAAGTGGATATATTTCACGCAATGAAGTTCTGGTCCATTGTGCAAGTTTGAACTAAAGAGGGGTCTGGGAATCACCCAGTGGAGATGGACACCGGACTTTAAGGAGAGGAGGTAAATTAAAGATGAAGCTAGGAGGCAGCCTGGGGATGTATCCTTACGTAAAGGACAGAAGAAATAATAAAGTAAAAATGAGAAGTTCTGCAAGGAACAAGTAGTTATAGGAAAATTCTCCATTAGACAGTATGTGGTTATAAATTAAGATCTCAGAACTTTAAAAGACCAAGTAAGTTTCTGTTATTGACCAAAAACCAGGAAATTGTTAAGAGTTGGCTAAATTGCTCTTCCTCTCCCCTTAAATTTCTCACAGGCCACAGTGTAGCTTCATGGGAATGGTAATTTCCCATGATATGCTGCTAGGACGTTGGCGCCTTTCTTTAGAACTATTTGGCCGGGTGTTCATGGAAGATGTTGGAGCAGAACCTGGATCAGTATGTATTTTGAACACTTTACATTCTATTCTGCCTGATAAGTACATATTCAGAGAATAGTTCTGTCATATATTGATGGGTTTTTTTCATTTTGTGTTGTTTTTTTTTTTCCTTTTCTTTTTAAAGATCCTAACTGAATTGGGTGGTTTTGAGGTAAAAGAATCAAAATTCCGTAGAGAAATGGAAAAACTGAGAAATCAGCAGTCAAGAGATTTATCACTAGAGGTAAAGGTATTTAGAGTTTCTTATAATACACATAGTATTCTATTCAATACTATACATGTATTTATATAAAGTTTGAAAACGAAAATAGTAGATGCATACTATGTAATTAAAGATTTAAAGAAAATGAATGGTAGCCATCAAATTTAGAGCAATGGGTATCTCTGGCAGTTGGTTTCCCATTATCATGTAATGAGGAACAGTGAGTTTGTTTAAGTATCGTGAATACACAGATTTTAAACTGTTGATGTGCTTCATTTCGCTGATACTCAAACAATGTTTTCTTTAGCTGAGAAAGTGAGATTCTCACTGTAGTGAGAGTCCATCCAATCTTTGAAAACTTCCCTACTATTTGATGTGTCTCATTTTCTGTTATTTTCTGTCACACTCTTTAAATCAGCCATTCCTTTTAACAGGAAATTGTATTTTGAGATTATAATCTGTACTTTAAGTTGTTCCCTGCCTATAGCATTGGTCATTATTTCCAGGCCTTTTAGTGGATAGAACTAGGAATTGGTTCTTTAAAAAAATAAGAAAATTATACCATGTGTTCACACTGATACTGCCATTTCATATTCAAGATTTAGAAATACAAGTTTTGTTTTCACCCGTTAGTCTTCCTTCTGAACTGAATAATATCCAGCTTTCCAGCAACACTGCTAAAATTACTCATTTGCTTTTATCCCACAGCATGCATATAGAAGTCTTAGAATCATAATGTCAGCACTACTACTAACAAAATGATTATTGAAAATAGAGTTAAGATTTAAGTTAAGTTTTTGTTCTTAGAGCATTTCCAATTGGAGATTTGTAGTCAAATTACATTGTTTTAAAGTCACTTGAGATAGTTTCTTTTGTGTGGCTTTGGTACCTACCATCTTCACACAGTTAAGGTCTTTTGGTTCATTTTGCCTTCATTTTTTAGGGATTGCTCTCCTTTTTTTTTTTTTTTTTTAAATTTGTTTTGTTTCATAATGTAAAATATCTACAGTTGCAAAGTGAAGTCTGTAGAAGTTGTTTATATTCAAAGAAGTCTAGTTTACATTCCTATCTCTTTACTTTGGGTTCCCCCTGACCTCTTTTGGGATTTTTTTTTTTAATCCCCCCACACAGCTTATTTCCCTCCTACCTTTAAAAAATATAATCATGCATATGTGTTCATCTCTGTCCCTCATTCCCTACCCCGAACATCACACCCCAAGTGAAATGTTCACATTTTACTCCATCTTGATTTTTCCAATTAACACTATATCCTAGAGAGAAAACCGTGGCTATAAAGAGAGAAATGTTCTGCTTTGCTCTCTGGTTTCTGACTGCCTAGTAGTTGTAGTACCACATTTTATGACGATCAGTTTTTTTTCAGCCAGTGTCCTGTTGATAGGCATTTGGTCTTTTGCTGTTACAGACAGTGGTGTGATGAATTGGTTTGTGTGTGTCTCTCTACGTGGCTTGCATGTCTTTGAGATAGAATCCTAGATATGAGTTAGAGGACATGTGTATATATAATTTTGTCAAATATTGGCAAATACTCCTATATGATGTCTGTATATTTTTGCATTTTCTGCATCAAGACAAGAGTGCCTGATTCTCTGAAGTCTTGCCAGCAGTTTGTTGTCAAATTTTTGCCAATCTGATTGGCAGTATAATTTTAATTTGTATTTCTCTTATTTTGATCAAAGTTAAACATTGTTACATAGATTTCATGTACCGTGTCTGCCGCTTTTTCTGGGAACTATTATGTATGTTGACATATTTTGCCCGTTTTTCCTATTGTTTTTTCCTCACTGTTTTTTAGAAGCACTAAGTGATACATATACACTATTCATGAATCTTTGTTGGTAATAGAAGGTGCAAATATTTTTCCCAGTTTGTCATTTTTATTTTACTTTGCTATGGTATTCTATAGCAAAGGAATATCCTATCTTTTTTTTAAGGATTTGCTATTTTAAAAATTTCACACTTTGATCTATTGGCAATTTATCTTGCTATATACCTAAACTGGATGAATTGCTGTGTTCTGGTAGATCTTTTAAGAAAATGTTCTAATTGAATTAAATTCCATTATCTTGGTTTAATGTAAGATGTTCTTGTGTGATTTAGAGTCGTATTTCAAATATATAAGCTTTTGAGAACCCAGATACTTTGTAGCTATTTCAGCTATCAAGGAAAAGCAAAAATTAGATTTTCAGATTTTACACAGAAAAATGTCAAGGTGGTTTCCAGCACTGAATTGACTGCTTTTTGTTGCGTTTCAATAGGTTGATCGGGATAGAGATCTTCTTATTCAGCAGACCATGAGGCAACTTAACAATCACTTTGGTCGAAGATGTGCTACTACACCTATGGCTGTACACAGAGTAAAAGTTACATTTAAGGATGAACCAGGAGAGGGCAGTGGTGTAGCGCGAAGCTTTTATACAGCCATTGCTCAAGCTTTTTTGTCAAATGAAAAACTGCCAAATTTAGACTGTATTCAAAATGCCAACAAAGGCACTCATACAAGTAAGTACTCTAGAGGTAGTAACAAGCTCGTAAAAATTCTTTCCTTGTTTGATTGAAACAATGATCATGGTTATATGTGTGTTTAGTTGAGAAGTTTATATTTATACTTTTATACTATTTTATTCTAGATCAATTACTTAACCTTGTTTAAACTACTCTAATCAGCAGTTTACCAGTTGGCTCTTTTACTGCCACATTCAATTTCATAAATGGTTATGATTGTACAATTGAGTTTTTCATCTCAATTTTAATGTTTGGGAAATGGGAGGTTTAAGGTAATATAAAAATTCAAAGAACAAACTGCAAGATTTCCCAATTAGTACAGATGCTGAGAAGAAAATGCTGTTTCCCAGAACAGTGCTTTTAAAGTATGATTTGCACAGTTTCTACCAGTCTCCAGGGAGGTGGATTTTGCAACCAAAGGTAAATTGGCTATTTTACCTTTAAAAAGTGAAGTCACTAACTTCACTGTTTAATTTGACAAGACTTTGTGTTTTGGTAATAAGATTTTCTATGTTAACATCCTGGTGCAAGTTCTGCATCCTCAGTGATCACCACTTTGGGGTTAGAATTCTCACCTGATTTTCAAGATTCATGATAGTGTATTTTAAAATGTGAAAACTACAAAAGGTTGAAACTCAGGATTCACGTAAGGAAATCTTCAGTCTCGTAGGTGAATGGATATACTGATTGAGGGAGAAGGAGTTAACTAACAGAATCCTGTGTTTTATTAATACCTAGGCTATAGCTGTATCTTACTGTGGTTCTGTATACTGCACCATAGAAGCTGAATGAGCTCTAGAAAGAATTAAGGATGAAAAGATGGTCGTACCCCAGCCTTTCATTATTAGTTTAACCATTTGACTTTCTATAGCCTTATAGTTTTTACGCTTAAGGTTTTAAAAAGAGTAATAGCTGAGTGTCTTTAAATGCTTTTAATTTCAAACACAGAATAGAGAAGATACTCAAATATGTAAGAAATATCAGCATTGTTTATGTCGAAACTAACATAGTCTCGGTTGCTACATTTTATTTCACAGCTCTGACATGAAAAGGAGATAAATTAATTCTACAGAATCACTCCCAACACTCAAAACCACAGGGAGAATAGCAGAAAGGCACTAACACAGATGCTAAGGAAAATGATCTTCAGTTGTCATGTTCTTACCGTGTTGTCTCATTTCCTCACATTGACTTTAACATTTAAAGTAGTTGTATTTACATTCATCTAAACAAAAGTGTATTTCACTTTTTTCCAGGTTTAATGCAGAGATTAAGGAACAGAGGAGAGAGGGATCGGGAAAGAGAGAGAGAGAGGGAAATGAGGAGAAGTAGCGGCTTGCGAGCAGGTTCTCGGAGAGACCGGGATAGGTGAGATGATTTTGTATCTTTTATTGAGTACCATCATTTTGGATGAATTGGAGGTAGGCCTGAAAATAAGAGTCTCAATTATGAACTTTTAGAAAATGAAAGTTAATAATTGGATAAGTGATGTATTATAACTAAAATAGTCTAACCAACTGTTAACTAATGTGTTCTGGTTTAAAAACCCAGGGCCAGTTGAAATTACATTGGCTTTTTATTTATCACCCAAGTTCCTAAAGTTGTTTTAAAAATCTTGTGGCAATTGTGTTATTTAAAACGTTCACTTTTTCACATGTTAGAATGAGTGGCATTTTACTTTTGTCTTAAATTTTCCAGGAAATATGGGTGGGCTCTTGACTTCTGGTATTTTAAGGTCCTGTTCCCTTAGAATCAAATTAATACATGCATTGCAGACTTACAGATTTTCAAGTGACAAAATCTAGATAAATTTTATTTTCCAAGCATCATTCTTTTTAGGCATTCTTCCACCCTGGTACCATAACTGGAGCTAACTATATGCTCTGGTTTCCCACTTTGTTGCAGTGATATTTTCCATTTTGCAGACAAGGGGAATGAAGTCATCATAGCTTTGTTCATCTTTCAGGGATTTTAGAAGACAGCTTTCCATCGACACTAGGCCCTTCAGACCAGCCTCTGAAGGAAATCCTAGTGATGACCCCGACCCTTTGCCGGCACATCGTCAGGCGCTCGGAGAGAGACTTTACCCCCGTGTACAAGCAATGCAACCAGTACGTATAGTGTGCTTAGCTACCTCTTAACTGGCTGTGCCATTTTAGGTTTTGAATTAAGGCTGATATTTTAAGAAGTTGGCAGCTACTGGAAAGCCATGTGATTTGAGGACTGCCAAAACAGGAAGCTTAGGAGGGAAAGAAGCAACACTTACTGGAGAGTAATTGTATATAGCTTGATGTTTATTTTACTATATATGCCAGGTTAACATTCTACCTAATAATTTCCTTTTGTGCTAAGAAATTATCTGTGCATTGTATTTATTTGTACAAATTATTGTTGCTTTTTAAAAAAAGCTAACTTTGTTATCAGCTTGTAGCTGGAACATGTTGCAAATAGTGTACTTCACTTCATAAATATGACAGGAAAGTTTTATTTTGAATGTTCTGTCAGGGGTTTCTTTCATATAATAACCTAGTTTTCTCTTTTGTCTTTTTGTACATAACTACATGTACATAACCTAGTTTTCTCTTTTGTCTTTTTGTACATAACTACATGTACATACTAGAGCAAAAGAATAATAAAACAATAAATCAATTATATTTCAGTAAATCCTTAGCCTTAAATATGGGCATCTTTTTTCTTTCTGCTTCTCCTTCCTTCACTTCTTCCCTCTCTTTTTTCCTACACTAAATGGAAAAATAAATGTTTCTAGGCCTCTGATGAAGAAAGGGAAAAAATGGACCTTGAGTATTTTTATGTTTGCTCATGAATATCAGAAGTCTTTTAAAAAGGCTTGTCAACAAATAAATGTTAAATTAGCTTTAATAAGACTGCTAATGCATAGACTACTTGTTCCCTACCAAAATTTTCTTTATAATTACGCTTCTAATCTCATAAAATAAACTCATGTGTTGCTGGGTCTAGTGACTTCTTTGTAGAGTCTGTCATTGTTTTCTACATGGAGAATCTGTTGTCTGTAAAAAAGGAGTTTTACTTCTTCTCTCCAATCTGGATTACTTTTATTTTCTTTACTTGCCTTCTTGTACTAACTGAAACTTGCAATACAATGTCAAATGGGAGGAAACATTACAATTCTCATCAAGTATCATGTTATCTGTGGCCTTTTTCATAGATGTCCCTTACCAGCTTAAGAAAATTAATGTCTCCTCCCTTTCTCTTCTTCACAGATTCCAATTAGAAAATATTTCAGAAATTTTTCAGTTTGTTATCCAGGTTTCTTATATTTTCTTCTTTTTTTCCCCCCTTGATAAAACATTGCTAATTTAGACAAGAGGTTTCAGAGAGTAGAGGCAAGTAACATTTGTTTGTCATTTACAGGCATTTGCAAGTAAAATCACTGGCATGCTGTTGGAGTTATCCCCAGCCCAGCTGCTGCTGCTTCTAGCAAGTGAAGATTCTCTGAGAGCAAGAGTAGATGAAGCCATGGAACTCATTATTGCACATGGACGGTAATATGCACATTTGGGAGACAGTTTAAACATTAGCTACTTTATTTTCAGGATACAGGTGTTATCATATCTTATAATCTATATTAAATAGTGCAAGACTTGAATGGTTTTAATTTTAGGAGAGGGCTTAAAAATCTGAGTGAGACAGCCAAGTTTCACATGTTACTAGAAGGGCTGAATGTTAGTAGTCACTTTAGGTTTGAAGATGAATTTTATGAACCTTATTTAGAAATTAACTTATAAAAAGTACATCTCATTCTCCACCTGAATATGTCTAATGGCAAAGGCCAGATACCTCAAGGAATTGGAGGTAATCCCTGAGTCTTTGCAGTAAATAAGAAATTTCTTTTAGGCATCCTGATTTATCTTGGAAATCATGCAAATGTTTGCTTTTATTGTGTAATTATTTGTTTTAATATAAAACTTAAAAATACCTAACAGTTAAATTACTTACCCTTCTTTTCCCCAAGTGACAGGTTAAAGTGATAAGAAGATACATTTAATCTGATGCCACATTTAGTCTGTGCCCTTCCATCCTGGGGCTACTCTAATATCCAGTTTGAGGCTTTGAAGTGTTATTTTAAATGAGAATGTGTTTGTTTATTTGTTTTTCCCTTCTAGTCAGGATATTGAATGAGGAACTTCAAGATTAGATATGTTCCTAGAAATGGATAAGTGGGTTGGCTAAATCCTGAAGGAAACAGCCACTTAATTTATTCTAGCTATTTAGAATCTCAGAGCCTTTGAATGGTCGAAGCCAAAGACTGTTGCTAGAAGTTTCTTTTCTTTGCTGTTAACTATTTTTCATTTCTTGACTTTTATGTACTACATTTTCATTCCTCTTCCTCATTTCTGGATACAGCAACACTAATATAGCTTGGCCCATTATATAAAAAGTTGCAAATACTGTGCATTTTTTTTTGGGGGGGGGAGACATTTGTAAATATAAGGGTTGCTATTTTAGTAGTATTTTCTGTTGAATACAAGAATATATGACTACTTTCACCTGTCTTTATGGATTGAACAGTGAATTTGTTAGTATTCTAGAACAATTAAATACACTGGAACATTTGATTACTATTGTGGTTGCCTTCTGAACTTTTTCCTGTTCTTTTACAATGTTTTTCCTGAGCTCAAATTTCAGTCCCCCTATGAAGACTGCATTTATTTTGTCTTAAATCAGGTAGCCTTTAGTTCATTGTCTTGGATCATACATGTAGTATCTTTGTGTATATTATTGACATTTCTGTTCCTAGAACTGCGTTTAGACTAGTAAAGTGTCCTAGATACTTATTCACTTCAAAACGTAAATATATTGATGAAGTCTTAAAAATGTAAATACATATGGTTTTCTCAACACTAAATTCTAGAAATTTCAGTTATCTGGAATATGAAAAGTATTGTTTGTTTTTAGGGAAAATGGAGCTGATAGTATCCTGGATCTTGGATTATTAGACTCTTCAGAAAAAGTACAGGTAAGAGATGTTTTGTGGGCTTCCCGGGTAGCTCAGATGGTAAAGAATCCACCTGCAATGCAGGACACCCAGGTTCAGTCCCTGCATCAGGAAGATCTGCTGGAGAAGGGAATGGTTACCCACTCTAGTATTCTTTCTTGTCTGTTAAGGGCATGCTGTATTTCAATTTATAAGCTACCTAAGAACTTCAATGCCAGCAATAATATCTCTTTAACTGATAACAACTTAAAACTCTGGAAAAAATTAAGAAAGGAACTGCGTGAGAATTCTGAAAAGTAAACAGTAGCATACAGATTGGAGGGAAGTCAAAACTTGAAAAACAACTGTTGGGACATTATTTCAGGCAGGAGAGTAAAGCTGATCCCCATTGCTCCATCTTAACTGGAAGATAGCACATGCTTTAAGAAATAAACTATACTACCAGACTGTCCCATATGGTGCATATGCAGAACAGACCGATAGTTGAATTAAAAGACTTTTGGTAATGGAACCACTGACTACTCACTGAAGGACTGTTATTGAAGCTCCAATATTTTGGCCACCTGATGCCAACTCATTGGAAAAGACCCCAGTGCTGGGAAGGATTGAGGGCAGGAGGAGAAAGGGGTGACAGAGGATGAGACGGTTGGATGGCATCACTGACTGAGTGGGCATGAATCTGAGCAAACTTCACTAGATGGTGGAGGACAGAGAGGTCTGGAGTGCCACAATCCATGGAGTCACGAAGAGGCAGACACTGGGACCACTGCACACAGAAGATACTTCCAGTCTGAACCTAACCAGGTTATTAACTACCAAGACCAAAAAATTTAGCATTCTCCGTATCATTTCAACAAGACCCAGAGTTCTATAACTTAGTAAAAAAAATGTCCAGGATACACTCCAAAATTATTCAACATACAGAGAACCAGCAGAGACTCACCAATTCTCCTGGAAAAAGAACCAAATGATGCTAATCTTGAGATGACCCCACTTGTTGGAATTATCAAAAACTTTATCTCATGTTCTATAAGATAAGCAAATGAATGGAAAGGTAAAGATTCACAACAGAGGAATAGAAAAAGAGAACCAAGGGAAAATTATAGAAAGTACATATAAAAATTTAAAAAGTTCACTAAATAGGTTAATAGCAGAACGAAGATGATATAGGGAAGTATCAGTCAATTTGAAGATAGAAACTATCCATTTTGAAGAATAGAAAGAGAAAAGATCTCAAAAAACAGTTTTCCAGAGACCTGTTGGACCATGTTAAACATTAATGTCATTGGAGTGCCCAGAAGAGGAGAATGAGATTGCTACAGGAAAATATTTGATGAAATAGTAGCTGAAACCTTCCCAAATTTGGCACACAACATATTTATTTGCAGATTCAAGGAGGTCAGTGAACCCAAAACAGGATAAACCGAGAGAAAACTATGACTAGGTATAATCAAGCTGCCGTGAAACTAATAGGAAACTAATTGTGCCTTACAGAGACAGGAATGTGCAAGGCAGAGGATTTCTCATCAGAAGGCCAGAAGACAGTTGCAGCAGCATCCTTACAGTGCCTTAAAAATTGTCAACCCAGAATTCTATCAAGGGAAAATAAATTTAAGGAATCAACGTAAAAGAAGCTACCAGAGTTTCATTGAGTGATTTTACTTAAGTGGACAGAGAAGTTAACAGGCACAAGCTTTGTATATCACAATTCTGAAAGAATGAATTAAAGTTTATTTATATTTAAATAGGAAACTTGCTTTATCGAACTTTACATTTAAGTGATTTAAGAGAACCAGTTTGTATGCTTTATTAAATAATAATCATTCTCTTGTATATACATACACTAAAATATAAATAAAATCTTGGAACTTGATCTCTGCTACTCTGTTATTAGGAAAACCGAAAGCGTCATGGTTCTAGTCGAAGTGTAGTAGATATGGATTTAGATGATACAGATGATGGTGATGACAACGCTCCTTTGTTTTACCAACCTGGAAAAAGAGGATTTTATACTCCAAGGCCTGNGGAAGGACTGTTATTGAAGCTCCAATATTTTGGCCACCTGATGCCAACTCATTGGAAAAGACCCCAGTGCTGGGAAGGATTGAGGGCAGGAGGAGAAAGGGGTGACAGAGGATGAGACGGTTGGATGGCATCACTGACTGAGTGGGCATGAATCTGAGCAAACTTCACTAGATGGTGGAGGACAGAGAGGTCTGGAGTGCCACAATCCATGGAGTCACGAAGAGGCAGACACTGGGACCACTGCACACAGAAGATACTTCCAGTCTGAACCTAACCAGGTTATTAACTACCAAGACCAAAAAATTTAGCATTCTCCGTATCATTTCAACAAGACCCAGAGTTCTATAACTTAGTAAAAAAAATGTCCAGGATACACTCCAAAATTATTCAGCATACAGAGAACCAGCAGAGACTCACCAATTCTCCTGGAAAAAGAACCAAATGATGCTAATCTTGAGATGACCCCACTTGTTGGAATTATCAAAAACTTTATCTCATGTTCTATAAGATAAGCAAATGAATGGAAAGGTAAAGATTCACAACAGAGGAATAGAAAAAGAGAACCAAGGGAAAATTATAGAAAGTACATATAAAAATTTAAAAAGTTCACTAAATAGGTTAATAGCAGAACGAAGATGATATAGGGAAGTATCAGTCAATTTGAAGATAGAAACTATCCATTTTGAAGAATAGAAAGAGAAAAGATCTCAAAAAACAGTTTTCCAGAGACCTGTTGGACCATGTTAAACATTAATGTCATTGGAGTGCCCAGAAGAGGAGAATGAGATTGCTACAGGAAAATATTTGATGAAATAGTAGCTGAAACCTTCCCAAATTTGGCACACAACATATTTATTTGCAGATTCAAGGAGGTCAGTGAACCCAAAACAGGATAAACCGAGAGAAAACTATGACTAGGTATAATCAAGCTGCCGTGAAACTAATAGGAAACTAATTGTGCCTTACAGAGACAGGAATGTGCAAGGCAGAGGATTTCTCATCAGAAGGCCAGAAGACAGTTGCAGCAGCATCCTTACAGTGCCTTAAAAATTGTCAACCCAGAATTCTATCAAGGGAAAATAAATTTAAGGAATCAACGTAAAAGAAGCTACCAGAGTTTCATTGAGTGATTTTACTTAAGTGGACAGAGAAGTTAACAGGCACAAGCTTTGTATATCACAATTCTGAAAGAATGAATTAAAGTTTATTTATATTTAAATAGGAAACTTGCTTTATCGAACTTTACATTTAAGTGATTTAAGAGAACCAGTTTGTATGCTTTATTAAATAATAATCATTCTCTTGTATATACATACACTAAAATATAAATAAAATCTTGGAACTTGATCTCTGCTACTCTGTTATTAGGAAAACCGAAAGCGTCATGGTTCTAGTCGAAGTGTAGTAGATATGGATTTAGATGATACAGATGATGGTGATGACAACGCTCCTTTGTTTTACCAACCTGGAAAAAGAGGATTTTATACTCCAAGGCCTGGCAAAAACACAGAAGCAAGATTGAATTGTTTCAGAAATATTGGCAGGTAAAGTCACTCTAATCTTATATTTTAAATTTTTTTAAAATTTCAGTTTATGAGATTTTTCTAAAATATTTTAGTCTGTAAAATGTGTGTATATATATTCTATAAAAATTTATTTAAATATGTAGATTATGTATATGGGGTTATGTAGTCTAGAATTTTTAAATTTAATTCGTATTTGCTTGTGTTTATTTTTAGGATTCTTGGACTGTGTCTATTACAGAATGAACTGTGTCCTATCACATTGAATAGACATGTGATTAAAGTGTTGCTCGGTAGGAAAGTAAGTGATTTTAATGAACCTAACTGCTTTTACAGTTGCAAAAATTTTTTAAATATATAGTTATGGCATTAACTTAATATTAAATTTTAAGGCATTCTAGTCATTATAAAGTCATTTTCAAGCATTTAATGACATGGGGGAAAATCTCAATACATGGAGGAGACAGCATAGGAGAATGAGTGACACAGAGGTGAGTTTAGAGGGATTGACGGACTTGGATCCTGTTGCAGACAGATCCCTGGACATTTATTCCTTGTTTATGCAATGATAAAGACAACAGTATAGTGCCTGGCACATAGTAAGTGCTCAGTAAGTTTTATTATTATTTGTTCTAGCAAGTAATGGCAATAGAAGCAACATTGTATTGAAAAGAGCACTCCTAGCTTCAAAACTGTATGTAAAATGTATGTTGGTAGAAAGGAGAAAAGAAGGTAAGAACATCTAGCTTGGCAATGCTTGATAATTATCTCTTGGTGACAGAATTAGCTTATTTTCTTCTGTGTTTTGATAGTTTGACAGCTTGTACATTCCTTTATGATGAGGAAGGTAGGAGGAGAAAAACACATTCTTTAATGCGTAATACTAATTATACACTATAAACCACAAAATATTGTATGGTCTTTGCTACAGATGCACACCACACATCTGATATGCGTTATCATTGTTAACGTTGTGGTCTATCAATAATTTTCTCTGCCTAAACCCACTAGTGAATATTTTTTTCTATTACAGCATTTCGTACTATGTTATATATTTTTTCCTTTTTTAAAAAAATGCTGACTCTGTTGACACCTTAATGTGTTCCAGGTAAAATGCTCTTGTGCAGAGAAAGAACTGGACTTAAAAGCTAGCAGCATAGAAATGTTGAGCCTTTAACAAGGTTTATGGAAAAGGTCATGGAATCAAACAGACTCAAGTTACAACCCAATGACACGACCTTCAGCAAGTTACTGAATTCCTTTGAGCATTAGATGTATAACCTGGAATTACAGGATGTGTATTTAGGATCAGCTGCTCAGCATAATCACTTTTTAATAATTAGTGCTGGTTCCTGCAAAAAATTTAGAACTTAAAGCTATTACACTCCTGGCTTTAAATTTTAAAAATATATATACTTTTCATACTTTGAAAATTAAATGTATTATCAGAGTCAAAGATTTATTAAAATTTTACCTCTTTAGGTCAGTTATATTAGTGGGAGATTATTCTATATCAGTGTATCATGTATCTTCTAATTAGATAAAATTTTTTCATAGATTTCAACTTAACAAATTCAGTTAAGATGTTTCTTTCATAATTCATTTTCATATGATTACTTTCTTAGGTCAATTGGCACGATTTTGCTTTTTTTGACCCTGTGATGTACGAGAGCTTGCGGCAACTTATTCTTGCTTCTCAGAGTTCAGATGCTGATGCTGTTTTCTCAGCAATGGATTTGGCATTTGCAATTGACCTGTGTAAAGAAGAAGGTGGAGGACAGGTAAAACAAATGCATTTGGTTAATCTATTGTGCTTGGTGCATAGAAAATCAATTTAGATAGATAGGGACCAAGAAAGAGCAAGAGAGAGACACACACATACACACAAAGACACAGTAGGAGATGGAGAGAAAGATAGGAATGGTGAGACAGATTGAGAGGCGGAAGAGTTTATAGCTGCTTAGGCCTAGAATGTCTGCATTTCTTAGTTGTCAAATACAGAATTGTCTTAAGATTTTAAAATTTTAGGAAATTGTTTTATGAACTGTTAACTTACTCCTGCTTTATCAAAATTGGTTTTAAATGGCACTGCTAAATTTTCCACAGGTTGAACTTATTCCTAATGGTGTAAATATACCAGTCACTCCTCAGAATGTTTATGAGTATGTGCGGAAATATGCTGAACATAGAATGTTGGTAGTTGCAGAACAGCCATTACATGTAAGTTTTTTCCAAAAAATGTTACTTCATCTGATGAGGCTATTTGTATCTTCTGTGTTTTAAACTAGCTTGCAGTATATTCAGCCTGCTTATGAAGGGTCAAAATTTTTAAAACGAAAATGAGTTTATGTAAAGTATAAATTGTACCTGAGTCCAGACCAACTCCTTTCTTTTGGGTAAAACTACTTGGAAAAACCATGTACTCATCAGAAAGTAGATCTGGTGAGTAAAACTTTGAAAAGGATTCTCTATGGGACTCATCGTTTTAGAGTCCGGCAGCCATCCATGCCTCTGGTGATGCACTAGGTGGACTCCTTATTCTCGGAGGCAGTTATTGGTATGGTTTATAGCCAAAGGACTCTCACAAGGGGAGATTTACATCAGACAGAGTCTGGAGGAATCCAGGTACAAGCTTCAAAGTTCTCTTTCTGGGGGTATGAGCTGTCTCTTATACACATCTCATAATTCATTTTCATATGATTACTTTCTTAGGTCAATTGGCACGATTTTGCTTTTTTTGACCCTGTGATGTACGAGAGCTTGCGGCAACTTATTCTTGCTTCTCAGAGTTCAGATGCTGATGCTGTTTTCTCAGCAATGGATTTGGCATTTGCAATTGACCTGTGTAAAGAAGAAGGTGGAGGACAGGTAAAACAAATGCATTTGGTTAATCTATTGTGCTTGGTGCATAGAAAATCAATTTAGATAGATAGGGACCAAGAAAGAGCAAGAGAGAGACACACACATACACACAAAGACACAGTAGGAGATGGAGAGAAAGATAGGAATGGTGAGACAGATTGAGAGGCGGAAGAGTTTATAGCTGCTTAGGCCTAGAATGTCTGCATTTCTTAGTTGTCAAATACAGAATTGTCTTAAGATTTTAAAATTTTAGGAAATTGTTTTATGAACTGTTAACTTACTCCTGCTTTATCAAAATTGGTTTTAAATGGCACTGCTAAATTTTCCACAGGTTGAACTTATTCCTAATGGTGTAAATATACCAGTCACTCCTCAGAATGTTTATGAGTATGTGCGGAAATATGCTGAACATAGAATGTTGGTAGTTGCAGAACAGCCATTACATGTAAGTTTTTTCCAAAAAATGTTACTTCATCTGATGAGGCTATTTGTATCTTCTGTGTTTTAAACTAGCTTGCAGTATATTCAGCCTGCTTATGAAGGGTCAAAATTTTTAAAACGAAAATGAGTTTATGTAAAGTATAAATTGTACCTGAGTCCAGACCAACTCCTTTCTTTTGGGTAAAACTACTTGGAAAAACCATGTACTCATCAGAAAGTAGATCTGGTGAGTAAAACTTTGAAAAGGATTCTCTATGGGACTCATCGTTTTAGAGTCCGGCAGCCATCCATGCCTCTGGTGATGCACTAGGTGGACTCCTTATTCTCGGAGGCAGTTATTGGTATGGTTTATAGCTAAAGGACTCTCACAAGGGGAGATTTACATCAGACAGAGTCTGGAGGAATCCAGGTACAAGCTTCAAAGTTCTCTTTCTGGGGGTATGAGTTGTCACAAAAGAACGGTTTGTTCTTCCTCCAGCAGTGAATTACAGCAATGCATATGCAGTCTTTGTGTTGAGGGCCTACTTAAGAGTCGGGGCCCAGCTTTTTTATTGGAGATCAGTCCTACTAGCAGAGGAAATATCAGAGTCCTGTCAGACTCCCAGAGGAAAAACACATGTTCATCATAAATCACCTTTGCACAGATAGTCTAGGCAAGCTGTTACAGCAGAGCTTATTGCCACATCAGTAATAATGTAGGGAACATTCCAAAAGCCAAGTTTCCAGATGCTGGTCAAGGACCATCTCCCATCAGACTCAAAGAACAACATCAGGCCCACTATGTTAACTGTTTCTCCTCCTGGTGAAAAATGTTTATGAAGTGGTTTTGATCCCTGTGGTGGGAATAATTGTGTGGGCTCTGGAATTAATACTGTCAGGGTTCAAATTATGACTGCAGCCTGCTCTAGCTGTATGACATTAGCAAACAACTCAAGTACTTTGTGCCTTTGTTCTCTCCTCTGCAAAATGAGGATGAGGTTAACGTTAATTAATTAACATATGTAAGGTACTTAGAACAGTTCTTGGCATTTCTCAGTAAATTTGTGTCAGGGATATTGGTTTTTGTCATCATCATACTTTTCCTAGGATATTGACAGGATAACATGATTAACAGATTATTTCTTAATGACCAGCCTGTTTGTTACTAACATAATTTTAAATACTATTTAACTCCTGAGATAAAATTATACTCCTTTACTGTTGAACCTGTAGCCCTTTTTCCCTTCTGCCTGTCTTTTGAATTTGTTAATAAACTCAAAATACAGAACTTCACTTTTTAGTATTATTTAGTATTCTTAGGCTGTTAAAATTAGATATTGGGCTTTAATGATAGTAACTGCTATGTAGAAAATAAAGTACTGATAGTAATAAATAGGTAATTTTTGAAATCCTCTAGGCAATGAGGAAAGGTCTGCTGGATGTGCTTCCAAAAAATTCATTAGAAGATTTAACAGCAGAAGACTTTAGGCTTTTGGTAAATGGCTGTGGTGAGGTTAACGTACAAATGCTGATCAGTTTTACCTCTTTCAATGATGAATCAGGTATGAAATTTATTAAATATTTACATAAGAAATAAACTATACAGATAATTTGGTCAGTTTTTTGGGTTTCTAATTCTTATATTTTAAGATATAAAGTATCTTAAAATATTTAGTTTGAATTATGATAGCTTATTAGGTTATTCTTAATTCTTTTATTGCTTTATTTTTCTATATTTTAAATAATGTATGGTTTAGTATGAAATAGTAAAAATTCTTTGTGGTGAACAACTGTGTTGAAAGGGGTTTTATTTATTTAGAAAAAAATAATCCATATGACAATTCTATTGGCCTTTCCCAATTCCTGTTTCTTAAGCCCTCTAAAGAATTTGATTGCATGATGTAGCCTTTTATCCCTTCTGCCTCTCTTTTGAATTTGTTAATAAGAAACTAAAAAATACAGAACTTCACTTTCTAGAACTTCATTCAGAACTGAACTCAGAGCACACTTAGATATATAACACAGAACCACATGAAAAATCTAGAAAGAGTAACAAGAGGTAGTGATAATCCTAGAATAACATTTGTCTTCAGTGCTTGATTTGTTGCAGATTTTTCTTTTCAAAGTCCCATATTCTAGGAGTAGACTTTTTAGCTGTGACTATACAATAAAATGGGCTTCCCTAGTGGCTCAGATGGTAAAGAATTTGCCTGCAGTGTAGGAAACCAGGGCTTTATCTCTGGGTTTGGGAAGATCCCTTAGAGAAGGGAATGGCAACCCTCTCCATTATTCTTGTGTGGAGAATTGCATGGACAGAGGCACCTGGGGGGCTACAGTCTCTGGGGTCGCAAAGAGTCAGACAAGACTGAGTGACTAACACATACAATAAAATACTGGAACTTCCAAGAAATTCATGAGAAGACTATACCTCTAGTCCAAGGTTAATTCCATACATGAAGGTACCAGTTTTTTTCCCTTTTATTCTTCATATTTTGCAAACAGCTTCAGCCAAATTATAGTAAGTTAAATTTGGGTAAATTTTCTTGTTTTTCCTTTATGCTTGGTAACATGCAGATCACTGGATAATAGTTTTTGTGCTAAATAATAAAATAGTTTTCAATATTCATGACATAAGAATTTGGTTTATTTATTGATATAAACCACAAACCTAGAAGGGGAAAAAATATCTAAAGACACTCCAAGTATGATCCTCAAATCAACAATATCAGAGTCATCTGGAAGCTTTTTAGAAATGCAGAATCTTTGGTTTCTTTCCACTTTCTTCCCCATACCTAATGAATGAGAATCTGCATTTTAAAAAGATCTCCCAAGTGACTTGTAAACTCATTAAACTTTGAGAAGCACTGGTTTAACATCATGAGAAGAATCATGACTTAGTGATGGAATTAAAGTCATGTGATTTTTGAGGCTGCTGCTGCTAAGTCACTTCAGTCGTGTCCGACTGTGCAATCCCGGAGATGGCAGCCCACCAGCCTCCCCTGTCCCTGGGATTCTCCAGGCAAGAACACTGGAGTGGGTTGCCGTTTCCTTCTCCAGCGCATGAAAGTGAAAAGTGAAAGTGAAGTCGCTCAGTGGTGTCCGACTCTTAGCGACCCCATGGACTGCAGCCTTCCAGGCTCCTCCGTCCATGGGATTTTCCAGGCAGGAGTACTGGAGTGGGGTGCCGTTGCCTTCTCCAGATTTTTGAGGCTAGTGGTTCATTTTTCTTGTCTTGGTCATTGGGATAGGCTAATGAACTATAGAAGTTTCACATTGTACAAATGATCTTAATTTCCTGTATTAGGATTAGACCCCCCCCATTCACATTTTAATTTTATAAGTAGTATTCTAAAAATACAACTGATGCAGAATATTTATTGAATTTATATTTATTTGTAGGAGAAAATGCTGAGAAGCTCTTGCAGTTCAAACGGTGGTTCTGGTCAATTGTAGAGAAGATGAGCATGACAGAACGACAAGATCTTGTAAGTGTTTTCATAAAATTTGTAGCAAAAACTAAAAACCGTAAATACTGTATGAAAGATAGCCTTTTGTTTTAAATTGGTAATGATTTTAATTTTGGCTAAGGAAATAAAAGGCAATTTTGTTTCTCTATAATAGGACATCTGAAGTATGAGTAAAACTATAAACAGCGTGAAATACATCTTAGCTATTAAAATGGTATCCTTAGTCCCGAAGATATAATATCAGCTTACTGTTATCAGCTTACTGTTGAGACCTGTTTTTCTCCCTATAGTGAGTGCTAATGTATGTTAGTGGCCTCTTTTCGTCCATCCTTAATCTTTTTGCTAGTTGCAAGTGTTTGCAAAGTTTTTTAATACAATCATAATTGCTCTGTATACTATGAATAGAGTAACTTAATTACAGGTACTAGGTCTGTGATTTTAATCTTTAAAGTATTAGGACTTCCCTGGTCGCTCAGATGGTAAAGAATCTGCCTGCAATGCCAGAGACCCAAGTTCAGTCCCTGGGTTGGGAAGGTCCCCTGGAGAAGGGAATGGTCTATGATTTTAATCTTATTACTTATTAACTTGTTAAGACATAAATTAATAAATCATAAATTAAGACAGTATAAACTTTGATCATATTGAAGTCTGTCAAGTGTGTGGAGTTTATGTCCAACTGTGAGTATATCCAAATCAGCCTGTCCAGTAGCCTTAAAAGGTAGTCTCCTCTAGACTTTCTTGTAGAAATCTGAGGGACATTCCTTATCCAGAAAATCTCTATTCATATTCCTCATAGTTCCCTGTGACATTTCCCCTGTTGAACCAGCCTTAGTTCCCAGTATTCTAAACCAAACCTCTATGGAATGTATAAAAAATGATACAATTTCTAGATATATCCCCCAATTTTATTTGAGAGGGGGAAATAATTGGGCAGGAAAGCACAAAACTTGCAGTTTCTGATTTACCTTTAAAGGTAGTTTGTAACTTGTTTTTTGTGGGGAGGGGGCCACGCATTTAGCATTCCTTCATCTTCACATGGCCCCAAGCGCCTCCCAGTGTTTCCCTACTGTAGCAAGATGGGTTGTCCAGCAGTCGTAGCTGTCAGGTGGTTTTTGTTCTTGACATAGCCATCTGGTAGTTTCCTAGGCTGCTCCCTAGGTTCATTCCTTATAATTCCATGTATTTTGACTTTCACAAACTTGTAGACCATTCCTGAAGTCCCTACCAATGCAGATACTGTATCTGCACCTATTGGTTTTAGGAGTATGAGTTGCTTATTAGGGTTCCTGTAGTCAGTCTGGATTCAGAGCAAAACCAATGTGTCCTGTCTAGTCAGTCAAGTTAAAATCTCACTGCGTTTCTGCCGTCTCCTAGAAGAGAAATTTGCTAACTATTCAGTCTTACAAAAGAGAGAGAAAGACTACCTCCCTCTGGGGGGGCCTCAAAATGTTCAGCAACAGCTTTAATTGTGAGCTTCACTCTTTAAACTCCTGTATTCTTTGGGCTTAGCAGTATATCGAAGAAGGTGATGTCACCCCACTCCAGTACTCTTGCCTGGAAGAATCTCATGGACGGAGGAGCGTGGTGGGCTGCAGTCCATGGGGTCGCTAAGAGTCGGACACGAATAAGCGACTTCATTTTCACTTTTCACTTTCATGCACTGGAGAAGGAAATGGCAGTGTTCTTGCCTGGAGAATCCCAGGGACACGGGAGCCTGGTGGGCTGCCGTCTGTGGGGTTGCCCAGAGTCGGACACGACTGAAGCGACTTAGCAGCAGCAGCAGTTTATCATGGTGTCTTCTACCTTCTCCTTCCTCTTTTGGGAGGTTATCCTTCACATACTTTTAGGCTTTTCCATATGTGTCTCAGGGACATAAGAATATAAGAAGGTTTTCCTAAACTCTTCTCCCTTGAATTATTAGTCCTAGGGTTATGCCATAAAACTACATACATAGTATATTTCCCTCTTGGAAAGTCATAGTTCACTAATAAAAGTTTTGAGAAGTCCTCTGTTATATATTTATCTTTTTCCAACTTATTGGAGGTCCAGCAGTGTAGTAATCTGGCTCTGGGTAACCACATTTATCCTTGGAGAAACATTTTGTTTTCTACCTGTAAAATGAGTAGGTTGGGCCAGGTTTATGTCTACAGTACCTTCCAGCCCTTTTATAAATTATTTGAAGATTTTGGAGACCCTGACACTTGTAAAGTTTTGTTTTTCCCTGCCTCCTCCTATAGAATTCTAGATGAGATTTCTTACATAACTATGCTTCAGGAACTAGTTTAGGGTTCCTAGTCACTCTGAGATAATGAGTATATTTGTCTGTTTGTATGTGTTAAGTCACTTCAGTCGTGTCTGACTCTTTGTGACACTATGGACTGTAGCCCTCCAGGTTCCTCTGTACGTGGGATTGTCCAGGCAAGAATACTGGTGAAGTAGGTTTCTGTGTCCTCCTCCAGGGGATCTTCCCGACCTAGGGACTGAACCCACAACTCTTACCTCTCCTGCATTGGCAGGCCGGTTCTTTACCACTAGCGCCACCTGGGAATCCTTTTGTCTGTTCAGTTGTGTACTATCAATGCAGGATTTTAAAAGCTTTACCTTAATAAGAGATAGTCACTGTCTAGTATCAATGAGGAAAGGTATGTTTTAATAAAAATATTTCAGGAAAGTATATCTTTGGTTATATTTAAAGAAAAAGTAATTTGCACTATATTACACAAATTAGATGTGTTTTAAAGCTCAGTGTTAGCATGGCTTATTGCATGGATTTTGATGTACAGCAGATGCTGTCTGACATTACTGTTACAAAATTATTGTGTATCACAGTGCACCGCTGAAAAGTATTGGGTGGTTTTGCTAGTAGATAAAATGCAGAATAACTTTTTGATAGCCTCTGTGAATTTTGAACCTTTTTCAGAGACCTTGTACCTTATTCCCACTAAGAGATACCCTGTGAAATTTAGCAACGGGAAGGGCCCTTAGACAACATTTGATCAAGTAGCCTCATGTTGCAAATGAGAAACTGAGGCATTGAAACATAGTCACTTTTCTACATACCTGACACTTTATTCTTTTCCAACCCTGAAACTTTCCTTTTCATTATAAGAAATTAAAAGACAGTTCTAAATAATAGCCCTTCATAGGTTTTAACATAAGAATGGGGCTGTATGTATAATTGCCAGAATTAAGGGTTGAATGTTAATCTCTTAAAAGCCAAACTTGTAATTATTATACTCCTGTTTAGGTTTACTTTTGGACATCAAGCCCTTCATTACCAGCCAGTGAAGAAGGATTTCAGCCTATGCCCTCCATCACAATAAGACCACCAGATGACCAACACCTTCCTACTGCAAATACTTGCATTTCTCGACTTTACGTCCCACTCTATTCCTCTAAACAGATTCTCAAACAGAAATTGCTACTCGCCATTAAGACCAAGAATTTTGGTTTTGTGTAGAGTATAAAACGTGTGTATTGCTGTGTAATATTACTCGCTAATTTTGTAGATTTTTCCCATTTGTCTATAAGAGTTTATGGAAGTTGATGCTGTCGCACACCCTGTGGTACCTTTACCTTAAAGAGATGGATGCAAACATTCCTTGCTGAGTTTGTAGCTTACAGGCCTGAGGAGCACTAGCAACATTTGACTATAATGATTTGCTAGTCAACAACTTCTGGGTCTAACCCCAGCCAAAGATGACAGCAGAACAATATAATTTACACTGTGATTTACCTTGTTGCTGAGGGGAAAAATGTAAAACGTTCTGAAAACTCACTGCTGCCTTTGTGGAAAGTGTTTCAGCAAAGGTTCTTGTATAGAGGGAATAGGGAATTTCAAAATAAAAAATTAAGTATGTTCTGTGTTTCATTTTAACTTTTTTATGGTGTTTAATTTGTGGTTGGCTGCGGTTGTGTATCGTATATGGAACTTGTAAAAAAGTTCTGAACATTCAGATCTTAAGAAATGAAATCACTTTTACCTATAAAAACCACTTTTGTTGCGGTTTGACTGCATTGAGCTCTAGGATACTAAATGATATCACTAATATTTTGCATGTAATTTGTTCATTTGAGGGCACTTTTTTGTACATATGATGGGGGCCAATGCACAGTACTTTATCACAGTCAACTTTTTTCTTTGTATCCTTATTTCAGTGAGCAGTCAGTCAGGTATACTGCACTTCAGTTCTAACTAGACATTTGTACTAAGGCATTTCAGTTATGTAAACTCAGCCTGGGCACTTTCTGATAACTGTAAAATGTTTTATAAGATCATGATTATTGAAGATACATTTTGGAAAATTTTAAATGTTCGTGAGCAGCTTAACTACTTTTGTATCTAGCCTTTTTTAAGTATCTTGTTACATTTACTTTTTTAAATAAATTACAGAAGAAATGTCAAGTAATACTGAAGAAACAATAGTTTTTATTTATTTAGTTGTACATTTTTTAAACTAAGGGCAATACAGTATCCGACACGGTTATGTGCATAAAAATTTTGTTTTAAAAAATTGAATGTACACACGGACTGTAAGAAACAGAAGGAAATTGGTCCACATTTTACAGTTAGCAGAGAATCCTGAATGGCACTGGCCAGGCCACGTTTTCTTTTATACAGATGGGGGAAGTAAAATGAGCCTTACTTGGCATCAGAAGTCAATCCAGTTATATTTAATAACTGAGAAGTTCTTTTTTGATGATCCATTAACTATGTAGCTTAGGATCATTATCTCTAAATTCTTGTGGTTTTAGTAGCTTTATTCCGTGGCATAATAAGGAACACTTTTCTTCACCATGTCTTCAATAAAGTGACTTAAACCAGTCACTTTACATATTGAAAATGAGGAGAGAGTCTCTGGAGTCTTTTCCTTCTTTGTCGTTCCTTTGTAGGACTCTTGGCCTTTGGGATGTTTTTCACATTCAGAGGCACTGTGCTTTATTATACATGTGTGTATATATATATATGTGTGTGTATATATATATATATAAACAAACTTCCTACAGAAGACTGAACCACATTATTTTCAGCCCTGCTGACACAATAAATATTAAAAACTAAAGCAACAGTGGTGAAACTCATTGTACTACTTAAAACTTAATATGTATTAGATGTGTAAATTAACCAAAGGTTATTTTACAAAATGAGACATTGGTTTTTATGTCTAAATGCTATTTCTGAATAAATGAAATAGTAATTAGATTAAGAACTGATTTTCATCAGTGTGTCTGAAAAACTTCTGTATGCACATGATGGAATTGATAAAATATTAAATGCAAACAAACTAGATATGATTAGGACATTGAAAACCTAATTGTGAACTTATTTTTAATAGTTACTGGAAGAATGAAAGTATTTAACATAATGCACAATGTCTTAAGTCTTCCTAAATCAAGATTTTGGTTAAAATGCTTTTAGGAATATTANGTGTGATTGTCTCGAGCTGGTTAATGCAAATTCCTAAGCTTTGCTCATCCTCTCAGTCATATTTCGACTTAAGAAACTGTTATTCTTAACAGCATCCCAGATGACTCTGAAACACTGTCCAGAGCACTCCTATTCATCAATATAAAGCCCCCTGTTGGTAAATTCCCCAGAGCCAAACCTTTCCTTCTTATGGAAAGGTACTTTTAAATCATCTACTTATGGATTAGGTTCTTCCTCTTGTGCCTGGGTGAAAAAATTTACACTATTTACATTAACCTAAAGATAGGCATGAACATAGAGATTAATTCTTCTAAACATCGTTTGATTAATACAGAAATGTTTTTAAAATGTGACAGTCATATGAAAATACCATGAATTCAATATAAGCAAAGAATCTTACATTACCTCATAAAATTAAAAATCACTGGATTGTTTGCAAACATGGAAGCTCTCTTTTATTATTTACCGTGTGCTAGGCAGCTTATCAAATGTGTTCTTTTATATCATTTTATTCTATGGCACTATGACCATCCTCACAGGAAATTTGGCACAGATTAAAATAATTTCCTCAAGGTTACAGAACTGATAAGTGCTGAAGTCATGTCTCCAGCCCTTCTGGAGACTGCATTCCCAAACATCAGGTACACTAGTTTTTGGAATGTATGGTTATAATTGAGTTGGTCATGGTCATTAAAGGTCTTGAGCACCCAATATGTAGGTGTGTATATATGGAGAGGGGTTCCCTCAAACTACCAAGCAACGCGCTGACACCATGTGAAAGTGAAAGTTCCTCAGGCATGTCCGACTGTGCGACCCCATGGACTGACCACTGTGCGACCCCATGGACTGACCATAGTCTGTGGAATTCTCCAGGCCAGAATTCTGGAGTGGGTAGCCTTTCCCTTCTCCAGGGGATCCTATAATTCAACTCAATTCTGACACTTTCTACATAGAGAGAGCATCACATTTCAAGGCAAAAACCCAGTCTTCACTCCAGAAACCAATTGCAAGCCCAAGTTGTTGCCTGTATTTCTGAATAGCTATAAATAGGGGGTTCCTATGACCACCTCCTTGGGTTTGATGAATCTGAAGTGGCTCACAGAACTCCAAAAACATTGTACTTACTAGATAACCTGCAAGGATATAACTCAGAACAGCTGGGTGGAAGATAAACACTGGGCAAAGCCTGAGAAAGGGTGTGGAGCTTCCATGCCCTCTTTACAGCTTTGTGTGTTCACCAACCCTGAAGCTGTCTGAATCCAGTCTTCCTGGGTTTTTATGGAGGCCTTGGTACACAGGCATAGTTGATTAAGTCACTGACCACTGGTGATTTATTCAACCTCCAGCCCATAGGGCCTGCCTTCTAGCTCAGTCAGTAAAGAATCTGCCTGCAATGCAGGAGACCCCGGGTTTGATTTCTGGATTGGTAAGATCCCCTGGAGGGAGGAGGAAATGGCAGTCCACTCCAGTATTCTTTCTTGCCTGGAGAAACCCATGGACAGAGGAGCCTGGTGGGCTACAATCCATGGGGTCTGCAAGAGTTGAACATGACTTAACGACTAAACCAACAAGTAGCCAACAGCCAATCCACAGGGAGTTCAAGGGAAAGTTGCTTGGTGCCCCTGGCAACCAGAACCNGTTACAGAACTGATAAGTGCTGAAGTCATGTCTCCAGCCCTTCTGGAGACTGCATTCCCAAACATCAGGTACACTAGTTTTTGGAATGTATGGTTATAATTGAGTTGGTCATGGTCATTAAAGGTCTTGAGCACCCAATATGTAGGTGTGTATATATGGAGAGGGGTTCCCTCAAACTACCAAGCAACGCGCTGACACCATGTGAAAGTGAAAGTTCCTCAGGCATGTCCGACTGTGCGACCCCATGGACTGACCATAGTCTGTGGAATTCTCCAGGCCAGAATTCTGGAGTGGGTAGCCTTTCCCTTCTCCAGGGGATCCTATAATTCAACTCAATTCTGACACTTTCTACATAGAGAGAGCATCACATTTCAAGGCAAAAACCCAGTCTTCACTCCAGAAACCAATTGCAAGCCCAAGTTGTTGCCTGTATTTCTGAATAGCTATAAATAGGGGGTTCCTATGACCACCTCCTTGGGTTTGATGAATCTGAAGTGGCTCACAGAACTCCAAAAACATTGTACTTACTAGATAACCTGCAAGGATATAACTCAGAACAGCTGGGTGGAAGATAAACACTGGGCAAAGCCTGAGAAAGGGTGTGGAGCTTCCATGCCCTCTTTACAGCTTTGTGTGTTCACCAACCCTGAAGCTGTCTGAATCCAGTCTTCCTGGGTTTTTATGGAGGCCTTGGTACACAGGCATAGTTGATTAAGTCACTGACCACTGGTGATTTATTCAACCTCCAGCCCATAGGGCCTGCCTTCTAGCTCAGTCAGTAAAGAATCTGCCTGCAATGCAGGAGACCCCGGGTTTGATTTCTGGATTGGTAAGATCCCCTGGAGGGAGGAGGAAATGGCAGTCCACTCCAGTATTCTTTCTTGCCTGGAGAAACCCATGGACAGAGGAGCCTGGTGGGCTACAATCCATGGGGTCTGCAAGAGTTGAACATGACTTAACGACTAAACCAACAAGTAGCCAACAGCCAATCCACAGGGAGTTCAAGGGAAAGTTGCTTGGTGCCCCTGGCAACCAGAACCGATCCTAATGAGTGATCCAAAAAGTCACCATTTTATTATTATTTAGGAAATTCTGAGGATTTGGGGAGCTCGGTGCCAGAAATAGGGATAAAAGACCAAATATATATTGCTTATTATAAATCACAATACCACAGTCCTAGAATAATGAAATAGTTTATAACTTGTTCATGTTTGTACATCATTTTATTATAGACATAATACCTACTAAAATTTTAAAAGAATTTAAGACATCATTCAAGTTGGAGAAATGAGGGTCTATGCATCTTACTGGTACACTGTAAGCCAATAGTAGCATAAAACTACACGCTTTCTGTACCAGAGGCTAAGCTGCCGCCTTCAGTCATACCACACAAATCTCTGTAAGTAGAATGGAGGCTATTCCAATTACTATGTTTGCACAACCAGTTACCTTCAAGGTTAGTGGTATAAAGTCATTCACTATGCTCATGGACTCTGTATTAGGAATCTGTGCAGGACAGAATCGTGATGGCTTCTCTCTGATGTCCAAGGTTTCAAGTGGAAGGAAGACGATGGCTGCTAGCTGGAATCCTCTAAAGGTTTGTTCATTCACACATCAAGAAGTTAATAGTACCTATTGATTGGGTACCTCAGTTCCTTCCTATGGCTTCTCTATGTCATCTTTCTTTGTAGACTAGTTTTTGGATTCCTGTCGAATGGTACCTAAGTTCTAAGGCAAACTTTTCCAAAAGGTAGAAAAAGACAGGCCAATGCTGTTCATATTGTTCTTTATGTACTAGACTTAAAAGGTATTCTCTTTGTTAAAAGTCATTCCAATGGAATATAATTAAAACTCCAGAAATAAACCCATACATCTACAGTCAACCAATATCTGACAAGGGAGGAAAGAATACTGAAGGGACAAAAAGTCTCTTCGATAAATGGTGCTGGGAAAATTGGATGTCAAAGAATGAAACTAGAATATTACACCATTCACAAAAATTAACTCAAAATGCGTTAAATACTTAAATGTGAGATCTGAAACCGTCACACTCCTAGAAGAAATCATAGGAACAAAAGCTCCTTGATAGGGATCTTGGCAATGGTTTTTCAGACATGACACCTAAAGCACAAGCAAAAAAATAAACAGTGGGACTACGTCAAACTAAAAAGTGTCTGCATAGCCAAAGAAGTGACCAACAAAATGTAAAGATAACCCAGAGGACGTGAAAATGTCTGCAAGCCATATATCTAATAAGGGGTTAATACCCAAAGTAAGTAAACTCAAACAGCAGCAAAAAAGCCAACAGACCAATTTTTAGTTGGGCAAAGGACCTGAATAGACAATTTTCCAAAGAAGATATAGAAGTGGCCAAAGGCACATGAAAAGATGCTGAACATCACTAATCCTTAGGGAAATGCAAGGCAAAGCCACAGAGATATCAACTCACACCTGTTGAAATACCTAGCATCAAAAAGCTCAGTCATGT
The DNA here is from genome assembly GCA_006410735.1 of Raphicerus campestris. Taxonomy (NCBI): domain Eukaryota; kingdom Metazoa; phylum Chordata; class Mammalia; order Artiodactyla; family Bovidae; genus Raphicerus; species Raphicerus campestris. The sequence continues at coordinate 94,421 of SJYW01003225.1, read as the reverse complement.
TCAAATATTTACAACCCCATATACTGTAACCTGTCAGGCTCCTCTGTCCATGGGATTCTCCAGGCAAGAATACTGGTGTGGGTAGCCATTCCCTTCTCCAGGGGATCTTTCCAACCCAGGTACCAAACTTGGCTCTCCTGAATTGCAAGCAGCTTCTTTAGTGTCTGAGCCACCAGGGAAGCCCACCAAAAAGACAGGAGATAACAGATGTTGGCAAGGATGTGGAGAAAAGAGAACCTTTGTGTGCTGTTGGTAAGATTGTAAATTGATACAGTTACTATGGAAAACAGTATGGAGGTTCCTCAAAAACCGTAAAACAGATCTACCATATGATCCAGCAATTCTGAATCCAAGCAGGACCCTGCAGGGCCTTCTAAAGGACTGAACTCCTGTGACCCTTGACTCTTGTTGGTAGAAAAACTTTAGCCTCCTAGGCCTTCCCTGCGTTTCAAAGAGCAGATTTAATAAGAGAAGCAAGAAAATGCAGAAACAAAGGAAAGCAGGCAAACAAGACAAAATAATTGGCTATAAAACAAAGTTGAGGACCTTTAATTGTTCTCAAGGGCTGTAGTTAATATCCTACATCCTGTAGTTGCTTCATTAGTTTCTGACTCTTTGCGACCCCATGGACTGTAACCCCCAGGCTGCTTTTCCCATGAGATCCTTCAGGTAAGAGTGGGTTGCCATGCCCTGCTCCCGGGGATCTTCCCTAACTCAGGGATTGAAAACACGTCTCTTATTTCTCCTGCACTGGCAGGCAGGCTCTTTACTACCAGTGCACCTGGGAAGCCCCAAACCCTGTAGTTATTCTGCAGACATTAAAATCCCAGCCAGGTGGAGGAAGTTAACCACATGCTGATCAACAGCACTAGACCCCAGGCTGGCTGGATCCAGAAAACCGACAACTGAAAATACCACCAGGCCTACTAGCTTCTGCATCCCTCCAAAAGAGCAAGGATATGTTGGCTCTACTGTGGAGACCCCCATGCCCATCCTCAACTCTGGCTTTTGTAATTATTCCACCAGCTGGGAAGGTTGATGCAACAAAGACAAGATATATGAGTATGAATGATTAACTTGAATGATCTTTCCACTTTCTTCCCTTTCTGAATCCCATCTTACATAGGTTAGCTACTCCATCTCTTTCCCCTTAATGCATGTTTTCAATTAATTTAACAAACCATGTGATTCAAGCGACTCAGTTGAGCCTTTCTATTCTATAACCTCTAGGATAGTCTGATGAGTAGTGTACTTGAAAGCTACCACTGTAATTTTCTGCCCCAGTAGGTTCTTTACGTGTAATAGTAAATCCATGCAACAGTCCTATGCAGAAGGAACTGAGGATACTGAGTCTCAGAGAGGCTCAAGTAACTTGTCCAAGGCAGCACAGCTAATAAATAAGGGAGCTAGAATTCATGCCCAGATGACAGGGCTCCAGAATCCACATTCTTTTTCACTAGACTCATTCACTTTTTATGTTCAATACACATAAAATGCTTGATAAATAGGAGACATACTGTCTGATGACTTAAGTGGTAGAATCTTTGCTCTAGTTTATTTTCCACCTGCCCTTGATAAATTTTCTAGCTTCTTTAAGACTCAGTTTCCTCACAGAACTTATTTAACTATTATTTAAAGTTAACCTGTGGGAATATTTTTACTCAGCATGTGGCCCCTAGTAGTTGTCTAAGTAAGAATGGTTATTGCTCATTACCCTCTCTAGGGCAGGATTGAGAATAAACCTTCATCATTTTCAAAGCTCAGTTATCTACCCTGTCTGAAGCACATTTCCCTCAACTAATCACGAAGCAGGTGCCAGTTGTCAAGGCCTGACAAGGGTTCCCTCAACATTTCAGCTTCAGACGACTTAAGCAAATCTCTTTCGCCTTAGTTCTGGCTTTTGGACCCCACTATTTTTTCTTTCTGTGGGCAGCTACCTGTAGACAGTTCCCCTGAGAAACAAGCCCATGGGCAGCCCAGCATCTGTCCCTCTGTCAGCTCCTCGACTCTAGGCCTGGAAAAAGAGCGTTTCTCGGGGAGCCCGGGCGCCTTCTACTTCGGGCAGGATAATCTCAGTCGTTCACCCCAAGCACGAGCTCCTGATGGGCCGGCCGAGGGAGGGCGCGTCGCTGTGCAGGGTGCAGCGGCGTCCCGGGACCCTGCGGCCCGGCTCACAGCGCGCGGCGCCTGGTAAGTGTCACTACAGGCTTAGATTGGTGATCCAGGTCCACCAGGGCCTTCAGACGCCCTCCTCCGTTATTCCCTCCAACCTCCGCACGCCCCCCGCCTCGTCCCGCACACTTTCCCCCGACCTCTGCTTCTCGGGAGCTTCAGAGAAAAGCTGGGCAGCCTTCTCTCCTCTCTCGCGGTGTCACGGGGACCCCCCCTTTACCCACCCAGAGCGTGGCTTCCCTCTGCCACCGCTCCACACTCGAAGAGCTCTCTCTCTCCTCTTTAGCTTCTCCAGTGTGCGGCCCGATCGCCACCCCACAGCCTCTCAGGACAGGCCGAGTTCAGTTCAGTTCAGTCGTTCAGTCGCTCAATCGTGTCCGACTCTTTGCGACCCCATGGACTGCAGCACACCAGGCTTCCCTGTCCATCAACTCCCAGAGCTTGCTCAATCTCATGTCCATCGAGTCGGTGATGCCATCCAATCCTCTCATCCTCTGTGGTCCCCATCTTCTCCTGCCTTCAATCTTTCCCAGCATCAGGGTCTTTTCCAATAAGTCAGTTCTCCACATCAGGTGGGGAAAATATTGGAGTTTCAGCATCAGCATAAGTCCTTTCAATGAATATTCAGGACTGATTTCCTTTAGAATGTAATGGTTGGATCTCCTTGCAGTCCAAGGAACTCTCGAGTCTCCTCCAACACCACAGTTCAAAAGCACCAATTCTTCAGCTCTCAGATTTCTTTACAGTCCAACTCTCACATCCATATATGACTACTGGAAAAACCACAGCTTTGACTAGACGGGCAGAGTAATGTCTCTGCTTTTAAATATGCTGTCTAGGTAGGTCATAATTTTTCTTCCAAGGAGCAAGCGTCTTTTAATTTAGGCCGAGTTAGCTCGACATATACCGTGTTCCTGACGCACTGCGAGAACTAGCTGGACAGTTTCGATCGTTAGAGGTCCGGGTACCTCGCGCACTGAGAGGCTAGAAGACGGCGACGCTGGAGGGGGGCCAAAGGCAGCCGGCCGGGAGGGGAGGCGGGGCCGGCTGGAGAGGCGGGGCCTGGTGGAGGAGGCGGGGCCCGAGGTGCAGTGGGCGGGGTTTGGCAGGTTCAAGGCGAGACCTTCACTGAGAAGGCGGAAGGCGGTGCCCGCGCAGTGGCGCTGGTCCAAGTTTGACGAGACTCTTACTCCGGCTGCGGCGGGAGGTGGGGCCGGCGCAGAGGAGTGGGGCGGGGCAGTCGGAGTGGGCGCGTCCCAGTGTGAGGGGGAGGCGGGGCCAGGCCCGAGTCGGGCCGGGTCTTCAATGGGCAGGCGAGAAAGCGGGGATCGGCGTACGCCGAGGAGCGGGGCGGGACCGGCCGGAGAAGGAGCGGTCCCTGCGCCAGGGGGCGGGGCCTACTCTGAGCACCCGCCGGCCCTCTGGTTCTGTCCCTGCTGGAGTGGCCCCGAGGCGCTCGGTTCCCTCTGCTCCGGTAGCTCTGGCGGAGTCTGCGCGATGGGAGACCCGGAAAGGCCGGAAGCGGCCAGGCCCGAGCCAGAGGAGGTAAACAGCGCTGTCGCTTCCTCTCCCGCCCCGCAGTCACGCCGGGCCTCTGGTTGCGGGCTGCGGCGGGGACCTGCAAGGTGCAGGATCTCTGTAGTAGATTTTACTCGTTGCCTCCTGAGACCCGGGGTAGGCCTGGCCTCGAGCGCTCGCTGCAGCCTGGTTTCGTCTTTTCGAGCGCTCTGAAGGCCATCCCCTCGGAGGGGTGAGAAGGGAGCCGGGTTTCTGCTCCACTGCTCTCTTCCAGGGCGACCCGAGGGCAGTGCTCTGAGACTTCACACCCGGGCAAGGCGCGCCCTCTTCCATCCTTCCCTGTTCTGGAGCCCTGGCAGGGGAGGTTGAGGCTAGTGCTGAGGACTTGTGGCTCTACTGGAGAAATGCATTCCATCTCTGGGATGGTTAATAGGACTTGGAAGAAAGCCTGTAGAAACTAATACAAGTGCATGAGGTTAGCTGATCAGTAGAGGCTTCGGGAAATCCTCCTAACAACGGCAACGATCAGGTTAGGAGACCAGTTTTACTCAGACCCCGCTAAACGAGCTGTGAATCTTTGGGGGGTACCACTTTCTTCATTTCTACAGTGGAAATGATACTTCCTTCACAAAGAATTAAGTGCTTTATGCAAAGTGCCACGGAAGTTGTGGGTGCTTAATAAAACCTACCTTAACCGTGTTCATCTTGGCTTCTATATTAGTGAAAGTGTTAGTTGCTCAGTCGTGTCTGCCTCTTTGCGACCCTATGGACTGTCTGTAGCCCACCAGCCTCCTCTGTCCATGGGATTCTCCAGACAAGAACACTGGAGTGGGTAGCCATTCCCTTCTCCAAGGGATCTTCCTGAGTCAGGGATGGAACCTGGGTCTCCGACCTTGGGCCGGGCAGATTTTTTACCGTCAGAGCCTCTAGGGAAGCCCTTCTGTATTAGTAGAGGTACATAACAACAGTCAATACACTGGGATTCATTAGACTATAGAGCTGTAGGGTAGTTAAAATTGTTGTGCTATAATTTTCTTAGCCTGTTATTTTGTAAATACTTCTAAACCTATTGCTGTGTGTGGTATCTTTGATTATTTTTAATAGAGTTTCAGCTCACAGAGATTCAGCTCTCAGATTCACAGAGATTCTTACATTTCTTCAGAAAGTTGTAGACTCCAGATTTGGGATTTTATTTTATTTTGACTCTGTAAATATTTAGTAACTAGCAAATTGTAAGTAGCCCTCAAACTTTCTCTTCCTCTTTTGAAACATTGTCCTACTCTAATGGGACAATTCAGATATTTTTGTTTGTGGTGGTAGCTCCAACAGTTCAGACTTAAGACCTGGAAGTTAATTTTTATTTGTTATCCTTATCTTGGTACAGACCCACAACGACAGAGGCAGAACTTTAGGTCTGGAATGAAGCTCAGTGAGCACCTGCTTCACTGTTTTTAACTTGAGATGCAAGGATGCCTTAAGTACTTTATTTCTATAGATATATTGGTGCAGCTTGGGCCACCTGCATCAGAATCACCTGGAAAACGTTGTGAGAAATGTAAATATCTGGGTCTACGCCCCAGATATAGTGAATCAAAGTCTCTTGGGATGGGTTTGGGACTGCATTTTTAACAAGCACTTCAGATGATCCTGGTACACAGTTTTGTTTTGGGTATGCCAAGCAGCATGTGAAACTACTCCTACCAGGGGTCAAACATGTGTCCCCTGCAGTGGAAGCACAGTCTTAAGCACTGGGTCATGGGACACATACTTTAGGAACACTGTCTTGAAGAGTTTATAGATGAGCTTGAAGGGGGTTTATGAGTCTCCTGAAGTTTGTAGGTTTTATATGTGCAGCTGTGAATTTCTAGAGAAAAGGGGTCCAAAATTTTGATAGTTTCCCCAAATTAACTATCATTAATCTAACTGATAGTCCCTGTTTTCAAAATGATATGCCCAGGACCATACAACTCAAGTTTAAAACCAAGTTCTCACCCCTGGACCAGTAGTCCACCTGTTTTGTCAGATTTGGTGGGGATAGGAAAATGAAAACACCTACGAATAGTGTATAACTCTGACAGCATCCAAACATTCTGCTTCACCCGAGGAGAAGGAGAGAGGTGAAGGCAAGCAAATGAAAACAGTGTAATTGGAGGTGGATGGGAGAAAAGGGCTGGGCAGAATGCCAGTCTAGATCAGTGCAGGGTGAATGTTAGCTTGGGAGTCTTAACCCAGATGGCTGCCCTCACATGTCCTGGCACTTCTTGGGACCAGGTGTCCAGAATCATGAAGCACCATTCTGAAAAAGACAGTGGAAAGTTACCAAGGAATGCCTATGAGAAACTTTCACGTTTTCCTCACTTCAGCATTTACGCAGTTACAACAAATTAGTTGTCTCTCTACTTTCAGTCTTACCAGCTGTCCAATCCTGTTTACCACTGCCAAATTAATCCATCAATAAACCTATCCCTCTATGCCACTTCCCTCAAATAAATACTCCCCAAAGGGTCTTAATTCCCGCACCAAACTGCCCAGCTCCTCAGACTGGCAAAGCAGCTTTTTCATGTTAACTACTACATCTTAATTCAGGCTGTCATTTCCACCTCTGAAATGGACACTAACGTTGCTACCAAAACCTAGGATTTTCTCTTTTCTAATTCAGCCTACACATGGGTATTCAATTTCTCTTTTTCATGGTACCCTTGTTCGTATTCCTACTCAGAAACTTTCCATGACTCTCCATAGGAATGATTTTAAACTCTGCTCCACAATGAATGCCTGCACCTGGGGGTGGGGGCAAGTGGGAAGAGTTGAAGTCTGAGCCTCCTGGCTCCCCCAGATGTTTGAAAATCTTTGACCCAGAAAATTCCTAATGCCTTAGTCCCATTGATACCCACGAAGTGGAGACTTTAGGGAATTCCTCTTCATCTCATCTTGATCCTTTGCTTTAGCTGAGTCAGGTCGCCTCTGCCTTTGCTTTATGGCCATTTCTGTCTCTTTTAATCCCAGCTGCCTCTTCCTCCGCCTGCTCTGTCTCTGGCAAGAGAAATACCTGCATCCCCTGGTCTGTGTTCTCAGCTGTGCTGCTGCTTTGTGTATTCTCCCTGAATAATCACATCCGTCCTCTTGACAACTACTAATAGGATCTTCAAGCCCTA
>SJYW01003225.1:0-68227 GCA_006410735.1 Raphicerus campestris | reverse complement strand
TTTGTCTGATTAATTCAGTTATTCTCCAGGTGCCGAGCACTTTCTGACGTTAGAGAGACCACACGGTTCTTCAGAGCACACTTGGAAAAATTGTAAAGTGTTTTCTGCCTTCTTCTGGTTTTATTTTCTTCCGTTGTTCCCCACATACCATAAGTCCAGATTTAGAAAGCTTTCCAGTTCTTAAAAATGGCCCATGCCATCATGACTTTTCTCATATTGTTCTTTACTTCTAAAATATGAGTTCCAACCTCGATAGTATATTCAAAAGCAGAGACATTACTCTGCTGACTAAGGTCCGAATAGTCAAGGCTATGGTTTTTCCTGTGGTCATGTATGGATGTGAGAGTTGGACTGTGAAGAAGGCTGAGTGCTGAAGAATCGATGCTTTTGAACTGTGGTGTTGGAGAAGACTCTTGAGAGTCCCTTGGACTGCAAGGAGATCCAACCAGTCCATTATGAAGGAGATCAACCCTGGGATTTCTTTGGAAGGAATGATGCTAAAGCTGAAATTCCAGTACTTTGGCCACCTCATGCGAAGAGTTGACTCATTGGAAAAGACTCTGATGCCGGGAGGGATTGGAGGCAGGAGGAGAAGGGGACGACAGAGGATGAGATGGCTGGATGGCATCACGGACTCGATGGATGTGAGTCTGAGTGAACTCCGGGAGTTGGTGATGAACAGGGAGGCCTGGCGTGCTGCGATTCATGGGGTCGCAAAGAGTCAGACATGACTGAGCAACTGAACTGAACTGAGCCCACATCCACAGAGAATGCCCTGGAGAGCCTAGAATTTGGGGATATATGATCCTCTTGAGAGTTTTAAAATGTGTGTGGATTTTTATCATCAGGAAAATAAGCAGTATTATCATCTGTAGCCCAGTTCAAAGGTCTGTGTTCGTTAAAGCCCCTCTCTTCACAAGGCAGGATCTTTCCCAATAGCCTCCTAATTCAGCTTCTTAACAATCCATATATTACCATGATGGAACAGGACGAATATATGTATTCAAATGTGACTTTCATTTGAACATCATTTAAAGATAGTTGTCGTCAGCAGTTTTTGCAGATCCAGATGTTGACCAATTATCAGCATTTTCCAACTCCATTCAGAGCAAGGGTGCTTGGTGCCAAAGGGTTGCTGCTTGTGTCATTCCCAATTGTCAGTATGGTGCACACAGCAAAACAGTGAAACTAAGGAAGTCTCGCTCTGCATACAGACTTGTACCCTCGGGACAAAACGCGTAACAAAAGGAGAAATGCAAAACCGTCTCAAAATGCTGCGTAGTGGTGATGAGAGCAAGAGCAGTCTATAAGAACTCAAGGAAGAACAATGTGGGCCAAGATAAGTTTGATATATTCGTTGACTGCAGATCTCAAACTTTTAAATTGGGATTTGAATAGCTCACTTTTTAAGCCTTTCCAGCAATTTTCTACTTACTTCATGAATTATAGAAGACCACCTTTCTAAGGCCAGAAACATCCCAACAGTTAATAGTAACACAATAATAATTTAAAAAGTTTGTAACCCTTGAGAATATGCAAAGTACTTTTATTTATATTAGCTCCTCTGATCCTTATAACATTCCTTTTAAACAAGTAGGACAAATGTTCGTCTTTATTTTACAGGTGATGATGATCAGATTAAATGACTTGCCTGAAAGCATGAATAATAATATTTAGTGCTTACTGTAAGTGAACACAGTTTTGTACTATAATGTACACTGTGGAGTGAAATACGGTCATTTGGTTTACTTCATGATCTGATGTCGAGGTAGCAGTTTCCAAAACGCTGATTTTTAATCTCATCTTTACTGTCTTATCATTCACCTGTGAAACACATCCTCCTCAATCACATACTTCATAATCTCATTACACATGGTGATTTTAATCCAGTGAAGGGGAAGGCAAATGCATTCTGAGAACGTTTTACTCTATTTTGAGTTTTACTCTGTTCGTACCAGTTAAAAACCACTGCTTTAAGCCTTATCAGTTTGGCTGGTTTTCACCAGCTTCAAATCACTTTGGTTCTTTCAGCTTTACTTCTAACGAACTCATTTTTATTTTTACTTTTTCCTAAAGTCGTATTTGATGATGTCCTGCTGTCATTCCACTAGTTAATCAGTTGTTGTTATTGTTCAGTTGCTCGGTTGTGTCCAGCTCTTTGCAGCCCCATGGACTGCAGCATGCCAGGCTTCTGTGTCCTTCACCATTTCCAGGAGTTTGCTCAGACCCATGTCCATTGAGTCGATGATGCCATCCAACCATCTCATCCTCTGTCATCCCCTTCTCTTCCTCCCCTCTATCTTTATCAGCATTAGAGTCTTTTCCAATGAGTTGGCTCTTTGCATCAGGTGGCCAAAGTATTGGCGCTTCAGCATCAGTCCTTCCAATGGATGTTCAGGGTTGATTTCCTTTAAGACTGACTGCTTTAGTTACATCAGTACCATTTGTTAAATTAACTTTGTTTAGCAGGAGACAGTACAATTGGTCCTTGAGTAACAGGGGGGTTAGGGGCACTGACTTTTGGCAGTTGAAAATCCTGATATAACTTTTCAGTTGGCATTCTGTATCCACTGGTTCAATCAACTGCAGATGGAATAGTATTGTTATTGGGAACAAATCCATAGATAAGTGGACCTATGGTGGACCTATAAGTGGTCCTGTAAGTGGACCAACACAGGTTTCAAACCTGTGTTGCACAAGGGTTAATTGTAGTGTATACTCTTTTTAGGGGCTATCTGGGTGGCTCAGTGGTAAAGAATCCACCTGCTAAGGCAGAAAATGCAGGAGACACAGATTCAATCCCTGGCTGGGGAAGATCCCCTGGGGGAAGAAATGGCAACCCACTCCAATATTCTTGCCTGGAAAAACCCATGGATGGAGGAGGCTGGTGGGCAGCAGTCCGTGGGGTCACAAAGAGATGGACGCCACTGAGTGAGCATGCATGCACTCTTTTTAACTTTAGTTTTTCTCACTGTTTTGAATTCAGGTTTTTAAATGGTTAAGAATCTGCCTGCAGTGCAGGAGACCTGAGCTCGATCCCTGGGTCAGGAAGACCCTCTGGAGAAGGGAATGACTACCCGCTCCAGTATTCTTGCCTGGAGAATTCCATGGACAGAGGAGCCTACCGGGATGCATACAGAACATGGGGTTGCAAAGAGTCGGGCACAACCGAAGGACTAACACTTTCATGTCACACTGGCCCTAATCTAGCTGCCATCCACACTTACAGAGATGTAGTTTAAGGCAAGGCTTTGAATCCTGACATATCTTAGTTCTAATCTTATTTCTGCCAGTTACCAGTTGTGGAATCCTGGATATGTTATTTACCTGCTTCAAGATTTAGTTTTCCCATCTGTAAAATCAGAATACTATAACTATTTGACTAACTTGTTGTACAGATGAAGCAGAACAAATGTATATAAAGCATCTATGTGGTGTCAGTTCAAAAGCAGCCTCAGTGCCAGACCCAGAGGACGTGCTCTTATGTATCCTCCTGTTAGAGAGCCTGGAACTGCAGTGTCTCAGAATCTTACAGCTTTTTTGAGATTGCAAAGTCCGCCATTCAGTCTGTCAGTTGTGTTTGACTCTTTGTGACCCCATGGACTGCACCACTCCAGGCTTCCCTGTCCATCACCAACTCCCGGAGTTTACCCAAGCTCATGTCCATTGAGTCAGTGATGCCATCCAACCATCTCATCCTCTGTCGTCCCCTTCTCCTCCTGCCCCCACTCTTTCCCAGCATCAGGATCTTTTCAAATGAGTCAGCTCTTCGCATCAGGTGGCCAAAATATTGGAGTTTTCGCCTCAACATCAGTCCTTCCAATGAACACCCAGGACTGATCTCCTTTAGGATGGACTGGTTGGATCTACTTGCAGTCCAAGGGACTCTCAAGAGTCTTCTCCAACACCACAGTTCAAAAGCATCAATTCTTCGGTGCTCAGCTTTCTTTATAGTTCAACTCTCACATCCATATGGAAAAACCATGGTCTTGAAAAGACAGACCTTTGTTGGCAAAGTAATGTCTCTGCTTTTTAATATGTTGTCTAGGTTGGTCATAACTTTCCTTCCAAGGAGTAAGTATCTTTTAATTTCATGGCTGCAATCACCATCTGCAGTGATTTTGGAGCCCTAAAAAGTAAAGTCAGCCACTGTTTCCCCATCTATTTACCATGAAGTGATGGGACCAGATGCCATGATCTTAGTTTTATGAATGTTGAGCTTTAAGCCAACTTTTTCACTCTCCTCTTTCACTTTCAAGTGGCTCTTTAGTTCTTCTTCACTTCTGCCGTAAGGGTGGTGTCATCTGCATATCTGAGGTTATTGATACTTCTCCCAGTAATCTTGATTCCAGAAGTAGAGGACAAGTTACAGTTTTGAGCAAAGTATAGTGGCACAAATAAACAAAAAAAATGACCACTTCCATTTTAGAAATTTACCTAAATATTTGTGAAATGAATATTGAGTAAATGCCAGACTGTATGCTAAGCTCTAAGGATTTCACAAGTATAAATCTGTTTTTTTACTGTTAAGAAGCAGAGTCTAAAGGAAACTGTAGACAGATAATTAAATTGCAGTGAGCTATATGCTATCTTAGGCGTATAATCAAGGCCTTTGGTGTGCTGAGGGGGGAGGGGTTTGTGAGGGTACTCAGAGAAGCCTTGATTTGAATGGTTTTAGATTATTTCACTGATATATTGTGGTCTTATGTTAAGTTTTTTAAAATCTAAACGTATCCAATAATCAGAGCACAGGATAGAGATTAACAGTCCATTGTGCACAGGTGCTAAGTTGCTTTAGTTGTGTCTGACTGTTTGCGACCCTATGGACTGTAGCCCATAGGGTCCTCTGTCCATGAGATTCTCCAGGCAAGAACACTGGAGTGCATGGCCATGCCCTCCTCCAGGGGATCTTCCTGACCCAGGGGCTGAACCTGCCTCCTGCAGCTCCTGCATTGCAGGTGGATTTTTTACTGCTGAGCCACCAGGGAAACTAATGTTTACTTGACACAGTACTCTGGAAATACCACAATATATAAAAAACTGGTTTCCATTCTTGATGACTATTAACAACAACAACAACAACAAAAAATATATATGTATGTATGTATATGGCATTTTCCCCCTTTAGAGTGCCATCCTCTTTCCAAACAGTATGCATTTAGGTATGTGTCTCTTTATCTCACAAAACTTTGAGACAGTCCCAGTGAGACCATATGCCATACAGAAATGTTAACATGTAAATAGCAAAAACCAATTGGTACATGGGAAGGTTCAGACAAAGACTGCTAAGTTGTTGGTAGAGAGTTTTCAGATGAGTATGATAATATTTCAGTTAAGATTAGACAAGAAAACTTTAAAATTAAAAAGCAGCTTATAATAGTAGCCTATTCATGCCAGTCAGAGAAGGCAATGGTAATCCACTCCAGTACTCTTGCCTGGAAAATCCCATGGACAGAGGAGCCTGGTGGGCTGCAGTCCATGGGGTCGCAGAGTTGGACACGACTGAGCAACTTCACTTTCACTTTTCACTTTCATGCATTGGAGAAGGCAATGGCAACCCACTCCAGTGTTCTTGCCTGGAGAATCCCAGGGACGGGGGAGCCTGGTGGGCTGCTGTCTATGGGGTTGCACAGGGTCGGATATGACTGAAGCGACTTAGTGGCAGCAGCAGCAGCATTCATGCCAGCATTCTGTCTTGGTGAGAGGCACTGAAGGGACATTTTGTCCACAACTTTAGAAATTTGCCCCCCGTGACATTTATGGGTCTAGTTTTTTATACTTATCCTCAGAGTAACAATAATGGCAATAATATTTTGAGTGATTATTATGCACCAGCCTCCGTTTAAAGCCTTTTTATCATCAAAACTAATCTCTACGGTAGGTGTTACTTTACTGATGAGGAAACTGAGACTCAGAGAAGTTAAGGAACTTCCTAGAGCCACGCACTTAAGCAAACACCATTGACCAGCTACCAGATCACAGTAAGGATTCGAACTGGGAAGACTGGCTCCCAAACTGTGCTGTCTCCCTAACTCTCCCAGACGTGTGTTAGATGTGAATAAAGGGGAACCTCTACATAAAACGGATGTTTGTACTTTATTTTTCAAAGAGGTTATCTTCAGATCCCAGTGAAAATGGAGCAGAGTCAAATGAAGAGCCGCTCCTAAGAAAAAGTTCTCGTCGGTTTGTCATCTTCCCAATCCAGTACCCTGACATTTGGAAAATGTATAAGCAGGCACAGGCATCCTTCTGGACAGCAGAAGAGGTAAGTAGCATCGCCGTCACCAGCAAACATGTTCTCTAGGGTAGTGTCCACGTTTTCTATTACAGGACATTAACATTTTTGAACTTACATTGTAAGGTACCCTGGATAAAGTCAGTTGTATATGATAATGTTTGGAATTCCTGAGACTGAATACAGTGTTTTCAATGTTTTGTGTTTAGACTTCTACCTATAAACATGTTTTCTTCTGCAAAAATGTCATCTCAATCTGCCAGATTTTCACCTCTAATATGTTTTTGAACATTGTCCTTTTTTTTTTTTTTTTTTTGCATTTTTTATTCTTGGTTGAGCTGAATCTTTGTGGCTGCACGTGAGCTTTCTCTAGTTGAGGGAGCGGGGGCTCCTCTTCACCGCAGTGCGCATGCTGCTTGTTGTGGCGGCTTCTCGTTGTGGAACACAAGCTCTAGGCGTGTGGGTGTCAGGAGTTGCAGCACGTGGGCTTAGCAGCTGGGCTGCCCTGGCTTAGCTGCCCCGCAGCATGTGGGCTCTTCCCAGACCTGGGATCGGACCCTTATCCCCTGCACTGGCAGGCAGCTTCTCATGCACTGTACCACCAGGCAAGTACCATTTTCCATTTTTGAACAGACTTTTGGTTTGCTGTGACCAAATAAGACTACTTTTTACTTCCAGCCCGTGGAATAAATGAATAAATAAATAAATTTGCAGCTATAGCTGATGGTGCTGAAAGAGCTGCCACACAAGGAATTTGCCCAGGCAATGTACTCAACTTCTGAATTGCTGGCTGGAATTCACCACGCTCCTCCCTGTCTGGCTCTGCCCTCAACCACATCAAACCTGGCACAACTTCCGGAGCAGACAGGACAGCTGTGGAATGTTTTCTCTTAGCGTGGCAGTTTCCGCCTAGGAAATGAATTGAACCCAGCAAATTAGAAAATGCTCGCTGTTTGGTAAGGACAGTTGGTCACGCAAGCAGTTGCTCCATAGTCTGCAGATAATCATTGCCTTCATATTTGAATGTGATGGATGATACCTTTATATCACTCTGTTCTCTGGGTGTGCATATTTGCCTGTATACTGCATATAGATATAACTATTTCTGTAGATATATTTGGATCTATCCATCTATTGATCTGTTTATTTACATATTTTTGCTGTTGAGAAATTGATTCTTTATATACACTGTTAAGAATGCAGGTGCTGGAGCCAGCTGAAGTACAAATCCTGGGTCTATCACGTACTTGCCGTCCACTGGGGAAGTGGCTCTGGGAAGCCGCTCTCTATCCTCGTCAGTAAACTGGGCTGATAGTACCTAGTTCGTTGGGTGGTTGTGTGAATTCGTTAGCTGTGTAGAATGTTAGTGGGCATGTAGTGAGAACCAAATAAATGCAAGCTACTAGTTTATACAGAATGGAGGAGATTTATACTAGATATCAGAAGGCACCAATTTTTGAAGCTTCTGTTACACTAACTGTATTCACCCACCCATTTTTGTTACTTTATATTTGTTAACATTATTAACATCTCTGTTACATTGTAGTTAGCATGTAGAGCAAAAAACCCCCCAAACAAACCAAAAACCCAGTATTTTCATATCGAGCCATAGTGGTAGGCACACCCGACTGTCCCTAACCCTGATTTTTAGAAAGCTTTTTGTTAAATGTCAATAAGAGAACAAATAGGTTACACAGGTGGCTTTTTCATTCATCATGTTAAAAAGGTACTTGTGATACTTGTGGAATTACATTTCATCAAGAAATTTCTTGGATCTTTTAAGAAGTGTACTGTGTGTTGCACTATGACTTAAAAATACTACTTTTGAAAAATGAAAATATACAGGTTGGTACATATTTTATGCTTCTCAGGTGGCTCAGTGGTAAATAAACCAACTGTCAATGCAGGAAATGTGGATTTGATTCCTGGGTTGGGAAGATCGCTTGGAGGAGAAAATGACAAACCACTCCAGTATTCTTGCCCGGAAAATCCCATGGACAGAGGAGCTTGGTGGGCTATAGTCCACGGGGTTGCAAAGAGTCAGACATGACTGAGTGACTTAGCACACACGCATGCATGCACATTTTTTACAGACAGCTGATAGGAAGATTCAAATACATAATTAATTGGGAAGTCAAACACATTTTTAGTTCCATATATTATTCATTTAAACAAATTATGTAAGTTATAGTTTAATTATCTTTAGATTTCATTGCTTTACCAGTGATTTACCTTTTTTCTTAAATATGACTGATCCCTCAAGACTTGATTGAGAAGACAAAGTTCTGGTGTTTATTTTTTTAAAAAGCTATTTAGGCAGTTCTGTCAGAGAAGGCAGTGGCATCCCATTCTAGTACTCTTGCCTGGAAAATCCCATGTCTGGAGGAGCCTGGTAGGCTGCCNCAAGACTTGATTGAGAAGACAAAGTTCTGGTGTTTGTTATTTTTTTTTAAAGCTATTTAGGCAGTTCTGTCAGAGAAGGCAGTGGCATACCATTCTAGTACTCTTGCCTGGAAAATCCCACGGATGGAGGAGCCTGGTAGGCTGCAGTCCATGGGGTCGCTAAGAGTCGGACACGACTGAGCAACTTCCCTTTCACTTTTCACTTTCATGCATTGGAGAAGGAAATGGCAAGCCACTCCAGTGCTCTTGCCTGGAGAATCCCAGGGACGGGGGAGCCTGGTGGGCTGCCATCTATGGGGCTGCACAGAGTCGGACACGACTGAAGCGACTTAGCAGCAGCAGCAGCAGGCAGTTCTGTTACCAGTAGTTTGCAATCAATCTTCAGGTTGTGAAATTGAGAATTTATTCAAATTAATAAAGCTGGGCAAAAAATTTTACCTTTGGGAATGGAAAATAATATAGATCAGTTTAATATTTAAGAGTGAGCATATTGTAATATTAAAACTTAGTGTCAGGAGTATAATACACAAAAACCAGGAAGATGTCAGTTTAACCTGAGTGAACTCTTAACATTATAGAATAGGACCTGACTTTTAGCTTGCATATGTTAAAAGATGTATGCAAATATTTCCTCTCTGCTCCACTGTATCCCCAACATTTAGCACAGTGGCTGTCATGTAATTGGTGTTCAGTAAACATTTAAAACATAAAGTAATGGGAAAAGGATTTTGGAAAAGAACACAAATGATTGAAGAGATGAAACTTTAGTCTTTTTTGGAATAGTCAAAGACATTAGGGCTTTTTAGAATAAATAAATAAAGAGCAAAAGACAATTCAGTTCAGTTCAGTTGCTCAGTCATGTCAGACTCTTTGCGACCCCATGAACTGCAGCACGCCAGGCCTCCCTGTCCATCACCAACTCCTGGAGTCCACCCAAATTCATGTCCATTGAATCGGTGATACCATCCAACCATCTCATCCTCTGTTGTCCCCTTCTCCTCCTGCCCTCAATCTTTCCCAGCATCAGGGTCTTTTCCAATGAGTCAGCTCTTTGCATGAGGTGGCCAAAGTATTGGAGTTTCAGCTTTAGCATCATTCCTTCCAATGAACACCCAGGACTTATCTCCTTTAGAATGGACTGGTTGGATCTCCTTGCAGTCCAAGGGACTCTCAAGAGTCTTCTCCAATACCACAGTTCAAAAGCATCAATTCTTTGGTGCTCAGCTTTCTTTATAGTTCAACTCTCACATCCATACATGACCACAGGAAAAACCATAGCCTTGACTAGATGGACCTCTGCTGACAAAACACATTTCAAATGTTTGTGAGATTATTATGAAACATTTGTGAGAGATCTTCCAGAGACAAAATCTACAAGTACATTAAGAGACAATTTTAAAATTGTAGATCCTACCAAACTCTAGAGTACATTACTATTAATTCCAAGGACTAGTTCCAATAAACATTTTCCAAAATATTTCTATTCCCAGAGAAAGCTGTATCTATAAATTGTTTTAAAACCCAGATTATTACCTGTCTGACATTACTTCTGGGTATAAAAGTAGATTAACTAGCAGTAAAGTAGCAAGTACAACTGCTTAACAGGTGTCTAGTTATCTGTCTAACACATTGGTAAATATTGTATAAAATGTTAAAGACCTGGCTGCTGAAAATCATTAGTATATTCACCTCAGTTCCTTCTTGACCAGTTTCTAGTCTCTCTTTCCATTTTGCCCCTTCCTTCATTTCTTCCAGATTGCAGTTTTTCTCCCAACTTTACTGCTATAATTGACATATAACATTGTGTAGTTATAAAAGTATACAACATATTGCTTTAATACACTTATGTATTGCAAAATGATTACCACCATAGTGTTAATACCTATATCCCATCACATGGTTACTATTTCTTTTATGTGGTGAGAATACATTAGGTTAATGTTTTGAAAGGATATCCTGGCCAGCTTCTCAATTAGCTAAAAGAATTCTTCATAATGTTTTGATTTTGTTGTGTTCCTTTGTAATTATCTTAGTTTGAGCTGATGTGATATAATAATATCATAAAGTAGATGGCTTGCAAACAGTAGAAATTTATTTCTCACAGTTCTGGAGGCTGGAGATTCTAAGATCAAGGTGCCTACAGCTTTGATATCTGATGAGGGCTTGCTGCCTGGTTCGTGTCTTCTTACTATGTCCACACATGGCAGATGGGGCAAAGGAGTTCTCTGAGGTCTCTTATAGCAGGGCACTAATCCTTGCTATAGATTAGCAACCCTGTGGAGGGTTGCTAAGAACAAATCACTTCCTAAAGGCTCCACCTCCAGATATCATCACATTGAGGATTAAGTTTCAATATGGATTTTGAGCGGGCACAAATAGTCTATAGCAAGAATGATAACTTTTTTCATTTTTCACATTTTACTGCAAAGATGTCCCACTTAATGTTGGGACAGAAGTCAGTTTTCTATACTTTGAGAAGAATTTAAGTTAAATTTTTTGAAAATCTTTTTATTTCAGGTTGATTTATCAAAGGATCTTCCTCACTGGAACAAGCTTAAATCGGAAGAGAAGTATTTTATCTCTCACATCTTAGCCTTTTTTGCAGCCAGTGATGGAATTGTGAATGAAAATTTGGTGAGATTTTTTTGTTTCTACTTTTGTTCTTATTCAGCAGTTAATGACAGTGATGGCAGTAAGATAATCAGACTGAACCTGAAAAATGTCTAAGAAATGAACTAGATGAAGCTTAACTCTTGAAAAATTTTTTCTGATTAAGTGTCAAAGGCAAGTTTTCATTTGTATTTGACCCCAGCCCCCACAAATATCATGAGACCAAGCATATTGTACCAATAAAGACTGCTTACAAGGCATAAGCATGAGTTTGTGTTTAGTTTTAGATAGTAATCCTAATAAAGAATCTGCACCTTAATAACCTTTCCAGAGCTCGTTAATAGAACACTGGGTCTGGCTCCCCCACTGTATTATGATCGGTTAGAAGGCATGCTTTCTTACTAAAAAGAATGGGAAGATGCAAACTTCTGTTATCAGCTGGTAGAGGCTTCAATAGATCTACTTAAGGTCAATTCTACACAGCAAAATAATTGTTTTTGGTAGATGTTCTAAAATTTATTTGGCTTTATAGGTAGTATTTCCAACTAACAGGTCAATTTATTTAATTGCTTAAGAATACAGTATGCAACTAATTGTGGAGGGTTGATGGGTTAAACAGTACCACTTAGAATAATTCATAAGGTCTTTCTGACCTGTTTGTGCCATCACAGGTGATTCTTATGTGATAATTCTAATGTTCAGTTTCTGATTTGCAGTGTTTAATGAGAGCCCATGGAATCGGATATATTTATTTCCCTTGTTTTTTTTAGGTGGAGCGCTTTAGTCAGNACACTCCAGTATTCTTGCCCGGAAAATCCCATGGACAGAGGAGCTTGGTGGGCTATAGTCCACGGGGTTGCAAAGAGTCAGACATGACTGAGTGACTTAGCACACACGCATGCATGCACATTTTTTACAGACAGCTGATAGGAAGATTCAAATACATAATTAATTGGGAAGTCAAACACATTTTTAGTTCCATATATTATTCATTTAAACAAATTATGTAAGTTATAGTTTAATTATCTTTAGATTTCATTGTTTTACCAGTGATTTACCTTTTTTCTTAAATATGACTGATCCCTCAAGACTTGATTGAGAAGACAAAGTTCTGGTGTTTGTTATTTTTTTTTAAAGCTATTTAGGCAGTTCTGTCAGAGAAGGCAGTGGCATACCATTCTAGTACTCTTGCCTGGAAAATCCCACGGATGGAGGAGCCTGGTAGGCTGCAGTCCATGGGGTCGCTAAGAGTTGGACACAACTGAGCAACTTCCCTTTCACTTTTCACTTTCATGCATTGGAGAAGGAAATGGCAAGCCACTCCAGTGCTCTTGCCTGGAGAATCCCAGGGACGGGGGAGCCTGGTGGGCTGCCATCTATGGGGCTGCACAGAGTCGGACACGACTGAAGCGACTTAGCAGCAGCAGCAGCAGGCAGTTCTGTTACCAGTAGTTTGCAATCAATCTTCAGGTTGTGAAATTGAGAATTTATTCAAATTAATAAAGCTGGGCAAAAAATTTTACCTTTGGGAATGGAAAATAATGTAGATCGGTTTAATATTTAAGAGTGAGCATATTGTAATATTAAAACTTAGTGTCAGGAGTATAATACACAAAAACCAGGAAGATGTCAGTTTAACCTGAGTGAACTCTTAACATTATAGAATAGGACCTGACTTTTAGCTTGCATATGTTAAAAGATGTATGCAAATATTTCCTCTCTGCTCCACTGTATCCCCAACATTTAGCACAGTGGCTGTCATGTAATTGGTGTTCAGTAAACATTTAAAACATAAAGTAATGGGAAAAGGATTTTGGAAAAGAACACAAATGATTGAAGAGATGAAACTTTAGTCTTTTTTGGAATAGTCAAAGACATTAGGGCTTTTTAGAATAAATAAATAAAGAGCAAAAGACAATTCAGTTCAGTTCAGTTGCTCAGTCATGTCAGACTCTTTGCGACCCCATGAACTGCAGCACGCCAGGCCTCCCTGTCCATCACCAACTCCTGGAGTCCACCCAAATTCATGTCCATTGAATCGGTGATACCATCCAACCATCTCATCCTCTGTTGTCCCCTTCTCCTCCTGCCCTCAATCTTTCCCAGCATCAGCGTCTTTTCCAATGAGTCAGCTCTTTGCATGAGGTGGCCAAAGTATTGGAGTTTCAGCTTTAGCATCATTCCTTCCAATGAACACCCAGGACTTATCTCCTTTAGAATGGACTGGTTGGATCTCCTTGCAGTCCAAGGGACTCTCAAGAGTCTTCTCCAACACCACAGTTCAAAAGCATCAATTCTTTGGTGCTCAGCTTTCTTTATAGTTCAACTCTCACATCCATACATGACCACAGGAAAAACCATAGCCTTGACTAGATGGACCTCTGCTGACAAAACACATTTCAAATGTTTGTGAGATTATTATGAAACATTTGTGAGAGATCTTCCAGAGACAAAATCTACAAGTACATTAAGAGACAATTTTAAAATTGTAGATCCTACCAAACTCTAGAGTACATTACTATTAATTCCAAGGACTAGTTCCAATAAACATTTTCCAAAATATTTCTATTCCCAGAGAAAGCTGTATCTATAAATTGTTTTAAAACCCAGATTATTACCTGTCTGACATTACTTCTGGGTATAAAAGTAGATTAACTAGCAGTAAAGTAGCAAGTACAACTGCTTAACAGGTGTCTAGTTATCTGTCTAACACATTGGTAAATATTGTATAAAATGTTAAAGACCTGACTGCTGAAAATCATTAGTATATTCACCTCAGTTCCTTCTTGACCAGTTTCTAGTCTCTCTTTCCATTTTGCCCCTTCCTTCATTTCTTCCAGATTGAAGTTTTTCTCCCAACTTTATTGCTATAATTGACATATAACATTGTGTAGTTATAAAAGTATACAGCATATTGCTTTAATACACTTATGTATTGCAAAATGATTACCACCATAGTGTTAGTTAATACCTGTATCCCATCACATGGTTACCATTTCTTTTATGTGGTGAGAATAGATTAGGTTAATGTTTTGAAAGGACATCCTGGCCAGCTTCTCAAGTAGCTAAAAGAATTCTTCATAATGTTTTGATTTTGTTGTGTTCCTTTGTAATTGTCTTAGTTTGAGCTGATGTGATATAATAATATCATAAAGTAGATGGCTTGCAAACAGCAGAAATTTATTTCTCACAGTTCTGGAGGCTGGAGATTCTAAGGTCAAGGTGCCTACAGCTTTGATATCTGATGAGGGCTTGCTGCCTGGTTCGTGTCTTCTTACTATGTCCACACATGGCAGATGGGGCAAAGGAGTTCTCTGAGGTCTCTTATAGCAGGGCACTAATCCCTGCTATAGATTAGCAACCCTGTGGAGGGTTGCTAAGAACAAATCACTTCCTAAAGGCTCCACCTCCAGATATCATCACATTGAGGATTAAGTTTCAATATGGATTTTGAGCGGGCACAAATAGTCTATAGCAAGAATGATAACTTTTTTCATTTTTCACATTTTACTGCAAAGATGTCCCACTTAATGTTGGGACAGAAGTCAGTTTTCTATACTTTGAGAAGAATTTAAGTTAAATTTTTTGAAAATCTTTTTATTTCAGGTTGATTTATCAAAGGATCTTCCTCACTGGAACAAGCTTAAATCGGAAGAGAAGTATTTTATCTCTCACATCTTAGCCTTTTTTGCAGCCAGTGATGGAATTGTGAATGAAAATTTGGTGAGATTTTTTTGTTTCTACTTTTGTTCTTATTCAGCAGTTAATGACAGTGATGGCAGTAAGATAATCAGACTGAACCTGAAAAATGTCTAAGAAATGAACTAGATGAAGCTTAACTCTTGAAAAATTTTTTCTGATGAAGTGTCAAAGGCAAGTTTTCATTTGTATTTGACCCCACTGCCCACAAATATCNAGTGATGGCAGTAAGATAATCAGACTGAAGCTGAAAAATGTCTAAGAAATGAACTAGATGAAGCTTAACTCTTGAAAAATTTTTTCTGATTAAGTGTCAAAGGCAAGTTTTCATTTGTATTTGACCCCAGCCCCCACAAATATCATGAGACCAAGCATATTGTACCAATAAAGACTGCTTACAAGGCATAAGCATGAGTTTGTGTTTAGTTTTAGATAGTAATCCTAATAAAGAATCTGCACCTTAATAACCTTTCCAGAGCTCTTTAATAGAACACTGGGTCTGGCTCCCCCACTGTATTATGATCGGTTAGAAGGCATGCTTTCTTACTAAAAAGAATGGGAAGATGCAAACTTCTGTTATCAGCTGGTAGAGGCTTCAATAGATCTACTTAAGGTCAATTCTACACAGCAAAATAATTGTTTTTGGTAGATGTTCTAAAATTTATTTGGCTTTATAGGTAGTATTTCCAACTAACAGGTCAATTTATTTAATTGCTTAAGAATACAGTATGCAACTAATTGTGGAGGGTTGGTGGGTTAAACAGTATCNACACAGCAAAATAATTGTTTTTGGTAGATGTTCTAAAATTTATTTGGCTTTATAGGTAGTATTTCCAACTAACAGGTCAACTTATTTAATTGCTTAAGAATACAGTATGCAACTAATTGTGGAGGGTTGATGGGTTAAACAGTACCACTTAGAATAATTCATAAGGTCTTTCTGACCTGTTTGTGCCATCACAGGTGATTCTTATGTGATAATTCTAATGTTCAGGTTCTGATTTGCAGTGTTTAATGAGAGCCCATAGAATCGGATATATTTATTTCCCTTGTTTTTTTTAGGTGGAGCGCTTTAGTCAGGAAGTACAGGTTCCAGAGGCTCGCTGTTTCTATGGCTTTCAAATTCTCATCGAGAATGTTCACTCAGAGATGTACAGTTTGCTAATAGACACTTACATCAGAGATCCCAAGAAAAGGTATTACTGCTGAGATTTTATATACAAAGCTCTTTCTATCACTTGGTTATGTTGATAGGGAACTAAATATAGGAAAGATTATTTCAAATATGGAAGTTTAGGAATACACTATTTTCTATTACTCAGTAATGTGTTGGTTAAAAAAAAACTTGCATAGGACCAATAAATCTTTAGAAATTATAACTTAAAGAACTGTTCATCAGCACATTTTTTTAAGAAATTAAATATTGTAATTTAGTCAGTTTTGTATCAGACCAGATTCAAACCACTAATTTGAGTTTTATTTTGACTTCTATAGTTTATGGACTTGCCAAAATACAGAGAAACTCCAGATTCTATGCATACCATAAATTGCATAGAATCAAATATAGTATGATTAAAAACGAGTGAATTGGGAATTTCCTGGTNAGTTTTATTTTGACTTCTATTGTTTATGGACTTGCCAAAATACAGAGAAACTCCAGATTCTATGCATATCATAAATTGCATAGAATCAAATATAGTATGATTAAAAACAAGTGAATTGGGAATTTCCTGGTGGTCCAGCGGTTAAGATTCGGAACTTTCATCACTGTGGGCTCAGGTTTTGATCCCTGGCTGGGGAACTAAGATCCTCGAAGTCCCGTGGTGCAGCCCAAAATGAAAACAAACAAACAGACCCAAGTGAATAATTTTGCCATTAATTCTTCTGTTTTTGCAGAGAATTTTTATTTAATGCAATTGAAACAATGCCATATGTTAAGAAGAAAGCAGATTGGGCCTTGCGATGGATAGCAGATAGAAAATCTACTTTTGGTATGTAACTTTAATTTATATTTGATCAAATTTGCTTAGGTTATATAATATTATTTTACATGGTATAACATCACTATTCCTAAGAATTAATTGGAAGCTGGTGAAAAAATCATCTAAATCTGTTATATATGAAAAAATAATCTAAATCTATTATATATTCTGTTTATTAAATTAAAAGTTGAAAGATTAAAAGGTCAGTGCATAATTTCAGGTAAAGATGAATATCTGGGACAACCCAGAGGGTTAGGGTGGGGAAAGAGGCAGAAGGGACACATGTATACTTGTGGCCAATTCATGTGGATGTATGGCAAAAACCATCACAATATTGTAAAATAATTATTCTCCAATTAAAATAAATCAATTAAAAAAAATCAAAGAATCAGTCACATAGACTTGGACAAGAATATTAGAGTAAGACTATATGCTTTGATTAATGTTTATCTTTTTCCCTAAAATAAAGCAAGTCAGAGTCCTAATATTTTTCAGGGAACACATATATAGATTAGTGCACTCAATTAAGGCAAGAACAATTTGCAATAACAGGCTTATTTTTCAAATAAGATAAATGCAGACACCCTGTAGGATGAATTGAGATCCAATAACATTTTTTTAAGGAAAGAATTAACATTGTCTCATATACAGTAGTTGCTCAATAAATATTTATTACATTTAATTAAAATATTCAGATATTTAATATAAGTAGTCCGAAGTACCTTTCTTATTCTTATCTATTTCACAATTGATTGTCTTTACTTTCTGGTTTTATTCATTATGTGCAGAAGGAGATCTCAAAATTTTCAGTTTGTACTCCTCTGCTCTCTTAAAAATTATTGAGGGCTCCAAAGTGCTTTTATTTGTATTGCGGAGAAGGCAATGGCACCCCACTCCAGTACTCTTGCCTGGAAAATCCCATGGACGGAGGAGCCTGGTAGCCTGCAGACATTTACATATTAGAAATTAAAACCAGGAAACTTTCAAAATATTTACTAATTAATGGATATTAAATTAACAGTAACAATCCATTATATTTTAAAATAAATAATGTATATTTATGCAAAGAAACACTGTATTTTAAAAAAATCAGTGAGAATAACCTAGATTTTTATTTTTGCAAATCTTTTTAATGTCTGCTTTATAGGAGGATGGCTAGATTATATCTGCTTCTACATTCAGTTTGTTGCAGACTGTTGTTTTGGTTGAAGTATATGAAGAAAATCTAGCCTCCTTCAGATATGTAGTTATGAAAGGGAGGAGTATTTTACCAGGTGTTTCAGATTGTTGTGATATGTCATGTAGCCTCTGGAAAAACATCACTCTATATTAATGAGAGAATGACAGTAATAATGATAAATAATGCCTTAGTATCACTATGAAAATTGTTTTCACCTCATAGACCTCCTGGTCTGTGGATCTCTGGGGATTCCTGGCTAACACATTGAGAAGCAGTGATTCAGTGTAAGATGCAGACAAGTACATAGTATATCAGGGAAGAAACATGTATGTGGCATTGTCTTCAGTTCATTTTGATAATGAGAAAAGCAGTGGTTTTCAATATGTGTTAAAAATCATCTGGAGAATTTTGGAAAAATTCTGCAGATTCCTGGTTCTTATCAGAGAGTGATCTGCATTTTATACCCAGCTAATTATCTCATGCGAAGAGCTGACTCATTGGAAAAGACTCTGAGGCTGGGAGGGATTGGGGGCAAGAGGAGAAGTGGACANAAAAATTCTGCAGATTCCTGGTTCTTACCAGAGAGTGATCTGCATTTTATACCCAGCTAATTATCTCATGCGAAGAGCTGACTCATTGGAAAAGACTCTGATGCTGGGAGGGATTGGGGGCAAGAGGAGAAGTGGACAACAGAGGATGAGATGGTTGAATGGCATCACCAACTCGATGGACATGAGTTTGAGTAAGCTCTGGGAGTTGGTGATGGACGGGGAGCCTGGTGTGCTGCAATTCATGGGGTTGCAAAGAGTCGGACACGGCTGAGTGACTGAACTGAACTGAATTATCTCAAAATTGATTGAGAGGCACATGGTGAGAAACTGGCTTTAGAGAAAAACAAAGGGAAATGTAAGTGTTCAATATGCAGTGAAAAGATTAGTGTGTCTAGGAAATGATGGAAAATGATGGTGTGCCTTGCAGGAAGCATGTTTTCATGACACTGCCAGAGAAGTAACCTAGAAAGAGAGAAAATACAGGAGGGCAGCAGTCATCCTATGGCAATCTGCTTAGTTTTTAAAAAAGTGTCGTATACTGCTTACTTTAAAAATATCTTTAAAGAACTTTAAAACATTAAATATACAGATTCAACTTTAATATATGTAATGAAATTACATTTCAAACATCAAAAAAAGTATGAGTTACACAATCTTGATGTATTGCATCATAGAGGTTAAGTAAGTGCCACTCAGTTGTGTCCAGCTCTTTTCGACCCCATGGACTGTAGCCTATCAGGTTCCTCCTTCCATGGGATTTTCCAGGCAAGAATACTGGAGTGGGTTGCCATTTCCTTCTCCAGGAGATCTTCCCAACCCAGGGATCGAACCCAGGTCTCCCATGTTGTAAGCAGAGGCTTCACCATCTGAGCCACCGGGGAAGTCTGGATATTACAAATACATACTACTTCTGTATCTCTAAGTCAAATCATGATGCCTTTGCAATTCATTATAGCTTTTATAAGAAGCATTTTGAAAGTCTCTTTGTGGTTCACATCTATTCTTGAAAATTTGTAAAAAAAGAAAAGAAAAGAAAATTTGTAACATTTGCCCCTTATCATCCTATAATCCTCTCCAAAAATAATAGCTTTCTGTAATTATTTCTGTTATGATTTTCCTTCTGTAGCATTCATGTGAATGCATAGAATAGTTAAAATGACAATATTCCTTTTAGTCACAGATATATAAAATTACAGTCTTGTTCCCTTACAGATAAATGTTCACATGACATCACATTTATGTTGATTAAAAATGTCTCGATTTTAACTATCCATTCTTATTAACAGTAAGATGAAAATACAGTAATCTATGTAAATAAATGATAAAGCTCCATCCTAAAACAAGCACCTCACTAGTCTAAAGAGCTATTTTTGTTTTCAAAGGGGTCAACAGAGCATAGTATGCAAACATACATATCTATACATACTGCATTCAAAAACATCTGCCTGTACCCATGCCCATAGGCATGTGTAGCACAGATAAGTCACTTCCACACTGGAGTGTGGAAGGCTATCCAGATTTCAAGACCTGCAGGAGTCCAGTGTTGGACATAGCACCTGATTAGAGGTGCTTTTTCTGTTCTAGCAGGTTAAAGTAGCAAATTTCCTCCACTGAAGACTTGGCTGTCTTATTGATTTTAAAATCAACTACCTTGTTGATTTTATTTCTTGGCAAAACAGATATAATATGGTTGTTAAAAAATTGTATATGTAAAAACATATATTATCCATAGGTAAGCTTGAACATGTCTGCAGTATATATTAATATTTCAGAAAGTGAAGCTATTTTTTTCTCCCCTAGGGGAAAGGGTGGTGGCCTTTGCTGCTGTAGAAGGAATTTTCTTCTCGGGATCTTTTGCTGCTATATTCTGGCTAAAGAAAAGAGGACTCATGCCTGGACTCACTTTTTCCAATGAGCTCATCAGCAGAGATGAAGTAAGGAGTGAAGTCTTCTTCTAGTTCTATTTGTATTTCTAGCTGGTGTTCATTTAATTTTCTTTCCCTTGAAAATGCTTATGGTGACACAGATATCCTGGTAATTAAAATAAGTCATTTCTTCCTTGGATTTTAAGTCTGTTTTCCTCCTAGCTCTCTTAGTGTTCCTCCTCAACCTCTGTGCATCTCTATGCATCAGAGTACTCCTGAGTTCCCACCTTGGCCTCTCTCCTTTCCTCTACATGGCCTCCTGGTTGATCTTACTTATTCCCATGGAATCATCTGCCACTTAGGTGCTTATAAAAACTATAACTTTATCTTTAGCCCGGTTACTCTTTCCTGAGCTCAAAACCCATATATTCACGTGCATGTTTGGATATTTTCTCCTGGAAGGCTCCACAGATATTTCAAGCCTGGTATTTCAGGAAATCAAACTCATCATTTTCTCCCAAATTATGTTCTTCCTGTTTTCTCTGTCATCGAGCAAAGCTATCTTCTATCCAATCATCCAAATTTGAAATCTGGGAGTCATTTTAGATTGCTTCTTTATTTATTTAGCCACATTCAGTCAGTAACTAAATCTTGTCTCTCTCTGTCTGCAACACGCTTTCCATCTTTACTATCCCCCTTTTTTCCAGCTCTTGATTACCTTCTCACAAGTTGCCACTTAAAACTTTCCTGACCCAATTAAGGAAAACTGACCCGTCTTTCTTCCGCATATACCTCCAAAACCTGAACTTGTCCCTTTTTAGGTTCCACAATGTATATTGTATTTGTCTCTCTAAGCTCCTCAAGTGCAGCAACCTTGTCATTGATCTTCTTTTTTGAGGGTTTAGACTGTTTCAGCCATTCTGCTCACATTGATTGACTTATCCTGGCTTCGTAGCTTATTTCCATGTTGACCTTGTCAAGTTATTTAATTTCTGTGAGCCTCAGTTTCTTCAACTATACATCTTAACAGGGTTTTGTTAAAATGCAATGAAATAGTATATATGAAAGTACTTTTCAAGGGCCACAAAATGCTTTGTGTGATTACATTTTGTTGTTTCATGTCTTTAAATTTCTAGTAATTTTAATTAGTGTCATGTATGATTATTACAGAGAATTAAAAAAATAAAATCATTCAGTCTCAAAATGCCTTTCATATTGTATTGATATTTCCTTTTACACTATTTTCTGCATTTCTACATTTCAGTTCAGTTCAGTCGCTCAGTTGTATCTGATTCTTTGTGACCCCATGAATTGCAGCACACCAGGCCTCCCTGTCCATCACCAACTCCCAGAGTTCACCTAAACTCATGTGCATCAAGTCGGTGATGCCATCCAGCCATCTCATCCTNTCTGATTCTTTGTGACCCCATGAATTGCAGCACACCAGGCCTCCCTGTCCATCACCAGCTCCCAGAGTTCACCCAAACTCATGTGCATCAAGTCGGTGATGCCATCCAGCCATCTCATCCTCTGTCGTCCCCTTCTCCTCCTGCCCTCAATCCCTCGGCTGAGTACCGAAGAATTTATGCTTTTGAACTGCGGTGCTGGAGAAGACTCTTGAGAATTCCTTGGACTGCAAGATCAAACCTGAACTTCCTAAAGGAAATCAACCCTGAGTACTCTTTGGAAGGACTGACGCTGAAGCTGAAGCTCCAATACTTGGGCCAACTGATGCAAAGAGCTGACTCAATGGAAAAGACCCTGATGCTGGGAAAGATTGAAGTTAGAAGGAAAAGAGGGCGACAGAGGCTGAGATGGCTGGATGGTATCACCAATGCAATGGACATGAATTTGGGCAAACTCCACGAGATAGTGAGGGACAGGGAGGCCTGGCCTGCTGCAGTCCATGGGATTGCAGAGTCAGACACGACTAGGTGACTGAACAATAACATTTTAAAGGCCATCATACTTACTTGTAGATTTCTTTCCAGAAATACAATAACAATTTGTGGCACCACCTAACAATATATGAACATGTCTTTTCTACTACAATTGGGAAGTTTTTCCTATTCTCCTTAAGTAATCTTTCCTTCTCCATTGACTTCTGATATCTTCTTTATTATATATTAAGGATTCAAGTATACTAAAACCTGTTTCAGGGCTTTTCCTTTAACCTGTGTGACAAATTTCATGCTGTAACAAACTATTTTCATTATTATAGTCTTTTATGTTTTGCTAATTAGTAGGCTAAATCTCATAACTTTTATTTTAAAGTATTCCTAAAAGATTCTGCTCATTTAGTCTTGCAGATTAATGTTTTAACTTAAAAACAGTCCCACTGGGATTTTGATTGGAGTCGCTTTAAACCTCAAAATTAATTTTATTCTCTTATTGATTTAACAATTACATACAGTGCCTTCCTTTTTCATACTCATCTCTGTAATTGGTAGCTAGCTATTGGTTCTAATCGATATTTACATTATCACCTTTCAGCAGTATATCAGAAATTCTGCCTTTGGTAATTTGAAATGTCCTCTTGAGTCAAGTGGGAGGGGTATGTTTTACTAGTAACTTTTCTAAAATTAGTTATTTAAAGAGGTTTTTTCTTGTTTATTTGATGATTTCTTCTGGGAATGACACTTTAACTAGGAAAATAATCCTTGGAATACAGCCTTTGATTTGAGTCTCATCTTTCAATTGTTGTTTTTTTGTTGATTCTTTTAGAAAAAGGTAAACAGCTCTGATGTTTAATCCTCTAAAGCGCATATTCCTTCCTTCCTCTCCTCCCTTGTTGGCTTACAAAATTATTTCTTTTTCTGTGTAGTTTAGAAATGTTAATTGACTCTGCCTTGTTGTCAGTATCTAATTGTTAATTTTGTTTAGAACTCCATCATCCTTCTATGTCTCTGACCGCCTTCTCTTTTTTGTTTTGACTTTTTGAAAATTTTTTCAGTTGTTTTCAGCTTTATGCCATCTGTTCTGTGTTTTGAAATTCCAGTTATTGTAGGTTGAGTCTCCTTGCACTGTTTTCCAATTATTTAAGATTCTATAACGTTTCATGTATTTTGCACAACAATTTTATTCTCAAGGTATTTCACAAATTTGTTTACTTCTGTCTTTGAGTATTCTGCAGTGTCATTTCTGCTTTACATAGCTTTACACAGAATTAAGGTATCCTTTATTCTTCAGTTTCCATTTTCCTTGCACTGGATTTATTTTTATCTTGAACCATTCTTGTTTAATATAACTGTTGTGTTTTTGAAATCTGAGTTTTTCAATCTGTCTTAATTTTTAAAAAGTTAAAAATGAATTAATTTTATTTTTGTTTTTTCTTACTTTGGTTTCCTTTCCAAAATGCTTTTGATTGCAGATTTGTTGGTTTTGTTGTTGTTCATTAATTCTTCTTTCATGTTAATTAACTGAGATTTGCTGGCCTTGAAAATTTTTCATTATAGGTTATTATGATTGGCATTTTAATGAGATTTGGGGCAAAGAAGATCCTGGCCCTATTAATCCTTCTTCCATCTTCCCAGAAGTTCAATGTTGCATTCCTAGCTTATATAAAGCCTGATATATCACTGTGTGAAAATAACTGATAACACGTTCTTTGACAGTAGTATTTTTCTTCTGTTTTAGGGGCTTCACTGCGACTTTGCTTGCCTGATGTTTCAATACTTGGTAAATAAGCCTTCAGAAGAAAGGGTTAGAGAGATCATTGTTAATGCCGTTGAAATTGAGCAGGTGAGCAGGGACGCTTATATAAGTAGCACATCTCTCTTTGATGTTTGACTGCTTTAGATTGACTCATATGAAATTGCCATTTTGTAGGTCAGAAATATTATATGGTCAACCTGGCAGTACCAATAGATGATGTATTACAATTATTATGTCAAATTAAAATTTGGCTTATAAGCCAGTCCTTATTATATATTAAGATTTTATGTATACTAAAATTTGTTTCAGGACTATTTTAAAATTTCACTTATATATCAAATTTCATGCCATACCAAACTATTCTAATTATCTTAGCTTTAGATTTTTAGCTACTAGAGGGCAGTGATGGTTTCTTGTTATGTATTCTTTTTTTTTTTTTTTTTTTTTTTTTTTTTTTACTTTTTTTTTTAAATTGGAGCATAGCTGCTTAACAATGTTGTGGTAGCTTCAGGTACACAGCAAAGTGACTCAGCCATACATGCACATGTATCCATTCTCCCCTGTAACGCTTCTCTCATCCAGGCTGCACGTAACACTGAACAGAGTTCCCTTTCCTATACAGTAGGTCCTTGTTGGTTGTATTCTTAAAAAACTGGCAAGGTATCTAGCTTTAAGCATGCATCCTATGTTCATAGAATGAAGAAATAAATGAATTAGTGAATAGTAAAGTGTGATTTATGGGCATGTAAAGATCTCTAGAAAAACATGGATGCTTAATATAGAATGTATTTTTATCATTCGAAGGAGCTAGTTGAAAAATAAGTAAGTTTTTAAACTTTTTGAAAAATAGTTTTCGTATTTAAAGAGAGAAAAGTCATAAAATAGATCTTGGTGTTGTTTTAAATTTATCTGTTTTTTATTTATTGGTTTGGCTGCGTTGGGTCTTAGGTGCAGCATGTGCTTGAGAGCTCAGTAGCTCCAAGGCTTATGGGATCTTACTTCCCTGACCAGGGATCAGACTTGCAACCCCTGAACTGCAAGGCGGATCCTTAACCCCTGGACCACCAGGGAAATCCCAGATTTTGGTATCTTGACTCACTTTTAGAACTAAATCCAAATGGTTAATATGTTTTTATTTTTCCTCTATTAACACTTCACCACTGTCATTAAGAGCCTGCCTACAATGCAGAAGACCTGGGTTCAGTTCCTGGGTTGGGAAGATCCTTGGGAGAAGGGAATGGCAGTCCACTCCAGTATTCTTGCCTGGAGGATTCCATGGACAGAAGAGCCTGGCAGGCTATATAGTCTGTGGGGTTGCAAAGAGTCGGACACAACTGAACGACTTTGTCTTCGCTGTCATTCAGTACAATGGAGTTCAGTTTATCTCCCAATGCTCAGATCCATTTTTATTTCTTTCTCATTTTCTCTGTTAATTGTTTTTTCTTTCCCAGCTCCTTTTTAAGTCATGTTCACCACAGCAATCATCGTAGGTGAATCTTTTTCTAGATATTTCAGAACAAAATATCTCCTTTCTTTCTATTGAGAAAGCATATAAATTTGGGTCCTACAAGTGCTACTTTAAAAATACCAGTAATGTCATAGTTTCAATTTACTTTGGCTACTTGAGAATGTGAAACAGTGTGAATAGCAGCACCCCAAACCTTTCAAGCAAATGGGCATTGTTTGCCATGTTGCAAGAATTTATGCTAGTGTACTTTCCTCAAACAAGATCAGTGATTTAGAAGATTAATAAAGCGAAAACCCTCTTTTTATTTGGAAAATATATACTATTTATTGTTCTTTCTGTGTACTTTATTCTGTTTTTACTTATGTCTCAGGAGTTTTTAACAGAAGCCTTGCCAGTTGGCCTCATTGGAATGAATTGCGTTCTGATGAAACAGTATATTGAGTTTGTAGCCGACAGATTGCTTACAGAACTTGGATTCTCAAAGGTAAGGCGCTTCAAACATATTACTACTAGCTAAAATGTTATAGTCAGGTAAGGACTCTAAAACACATACTGTATTTCACTGAAAGCATTTGTAACACACTAGTCTATTTTTTTTTTTAACTTTAAACTTTTTAATTTGTATTGGAGTATAGCCGATTAACAATATTGTGATAGTTTCAGGTGAACAGCAAAGGGACTCAGCCGTACTTATACATGAATCCACTCTTCCCCAAACTAGTCTATTTTGTAAATTGTCCATGACAGGCTTGTTTTACCCGAACCAGTTGATTTTACAAAATCCTTAAATGAAACTTAAAATGAAATTCATTAACAGAAGTAGGAGGCTGATGAATCATAGAACTAATAAGCTCAATAAGTTATTTTATAATAATTGTAGGTATCTATTTAATAGGGCTATCTTTAAGTAATTGGATTTAACATGCCAATATACGTTTATCCTCAGGTAAATCCCCATGTGTCTGTGTTGTATTCGGAAGACACTAGCTGTCATAATTGATTCTTTGAACTCAGTTGTCTTTAAGTTATTTCTGTCGTTTTGTTTATCAGAGATAATAATGTACCTGAATTTTCATGTGTATCTTTCACATGAGATGGAGGCTGCAGCCATACTACCTGGGTTTGAATCCTGATTCCACCACTTTCTAGCAATGTGACCTTAGGCAAATTGCTTAACCACTTCAGTTTCCTTATCTGTAAAATGAAGATAATAGCAATAATCCTTACCACAGATTATTGGAGAAGGAAATGGCAACTCACTCCAGTGTTCTTGCCTGGAGAATCCCATGGACAGAGGAGCCTGGTGGGCTGCCGTCCACGGGGTCACAAAGAGTTGGACACGCCTGAGCACACACACACCACAAGTGACTGCTGAGGAGTTGGTACACCTAAAGCACTTAGAATAGTGTCACACATACAGGAAATGAACACTCAGTGGTCACGCTGTAGTCATCATAAGTGTAACACTCATCACAATTTCCTGTGTATTAATATTATACTGTTAATTACAAATGTTAGGTTCTGATTTCTCGTGGGAATAGAGGTTTAAGTTATTGAGAAGCCTTATAGAATCCATGATGCTTGTGGGTAATCATTAACTCTGTTGATAATGCACTTATTTTCCAGTAACTACAAAGATACTGTGATGAGAATCAGATGGGACAAATGTTTTTGGTAACTATAAATTGTAAAATATCACTATTTATATTGTTTTAGTTGCAAGATCCTCTCTTTTGCTGATCATTAATGAGATAAATAAAGATATGACCTCTGGAATTTATAAGTTGTATATTAAAAGAAATTGTTTCTCTTTCTAAGTTACATGTTTATCATAATAAAATTAATTTGCTTACTTAAAGCCTTAAAATGAACTCACTATCTTTTAACCCACCACCGTATGTTTACACCCACACATCCTCCTTCTACTTACTGGAAAATTACAGACCTGTGGGTCTAGTTTTCCTTGGAAAGTGTGCTAATTGTAGGTATACAAAACATGCCTCCTAAGAAAATCTGGACACAGTACAAAACTTCAGTCTCCACAGGCCTTCAAACTATCTTAGTAAATTCCAAAAAGCAGAAATTATACTGACTCTTAGATTTTAATGCAATAAAATTAGAAATGAATAATAAAGGATTACCAGAAAGTTCCATCTACTTAGAAGTAAAAACTGTGTCCTTTAAAATGAGATTAAAAATGAAAATATAAACTAAATGACAATAAGATTATGGTATATCACAATTTGTAGAATGCAACCAAACAGATCCCCAGAGAAAAATTTGTATCCTTGAAGGCATATATTAAGAAAGCGAGACAATTTTAAATGCATGAGCTAAAAAACTTTGAACTCAAGGAGCTAGAAAAGAAATTATTCTTATAATGATAATTTTTGGGCTTTCCTGGTGGCTCAGACAGTAAAGAATATGCCTGTAATGTGGGAGACCTGGGTTCAGTCCCTGGGTTGGGAAGATCCCCTGGAGAAGGGAAGGGCAACCCACTCCAGTATTCTGGCCTGAGAATTCCATGGACAGAGGAGCCTGGCAGGCTACAGTCCATGGGCTCACAAAGAGCTGCACACAACTGAGGGATCAACACACTTTGGTAAAATAAGAGGTTATTTAAATTAGCAAATGGTTGTCATTTATACAGAATTCCAAACAGAAGCCACATTAATGCTGTTTTCAACTTAGTTTTGGGTTAGTCAATAAATATTCAAGTACTTCTGTGTGTCAAAACCAAGCTACTTGATCGAAGCTGGCCTTAGCTGTTTTACTCATGCAGTGAGTGATTTGGAAGATGCTCAGTCTTAAAATCTAGTGACCCTCTGACTGTCCAGTGCACTTTCCACTGTATCCTGCCATGAGTGAAAACTCACGTTTTTACAGCCTTTTAACACTGTTTCTGACACAGTTTCACAGAGTTCCACTACATCAACCACACCCAGCATGTCTGCTTTTTTTGGGGAAAAAATACCCATAGCTTTATTAAGATATAAGTGACAACATGCAATATGCCTATTAATAAGGTACAATTCAATGCTTTTTGGTATATTTGCACAGTTGTGCAACTATCACAACAATCTATTTGAGAACATTTTTATCCCTTCACAAAAAAATTCTATCCCAGTGAGCAGTCAGTCACTTCCCTTTGTTTCTTCCCCGCCATAACCCTGCTGCTGCTGCCTAGTTGCTTCAGTTGTGTGTGACTCTGTGTGACCCTATGGGCTGCAGCCTGCGTGGCTCCCCCGTCCATGGGATTCCCTAGGCAAGAGTACTAGAGTGGGTTGCTATGTCCTCCTTCAGGGGATCTTCCCAACCCAGGGATCGAACCCCAGACTCCTGCCTTGCAGACAGACTCCTTACCCTTGAGCCACCATGGNGACCCTATGGGCTGCAGCCTGCGTGGCTCCCCCGTCCATGGGATTCTCTAGGCAAGAGTACTAGTGTGGGTTGCTATGCCCTCCTTCAGGGGATCTTCCCAACCCAGGGATCGAACCCCAGACTCCGGCCTTGCAGACAGACTCCTTACCCTTGAGCCACCAGGGAATCCCCCACCATAGCCTAGGCATTACTAATCTAGTTTTTGTCTCTTTAGATCTGCCTATTCTGTAATTCCCACTTCATATAAATGGAATCATACAATATATAGGACATACTGTATACTGGTATATGGTATATACAAAGTCAATATAATGTTTTAAAGTTCCATTCACGTTAGCATGTATCAATACTTTTTTCCTTATTATGGCCAAATAATATTGCATTGTATAATTAAACCTAATTTTGTTTATCCACTTGTTGGTTGATGGTGGCATTTGGGTGGCATTTTTTGGCTATTATGAATAATGCTGCTATTAACATTCTTGTGTAAGTTTTTGTGGGAAAATATGTTTTCATTTATCTTGGATACATACCTAGAAGTGAAACTGCTGAGTCATATAGTGACTCTATCTTTAATCATTAGAGGAACTAACAGATTGCATTATTTTATATTAACACCAGCAGTATATGAGGGTTCCAATTCCTCCACATCCTCACTAACACTTACTGGCTTTTTTTTCCTTCCAGTTTTGTTGAGATATAATTGACATATAGTGTTGTTTAAGTTCAAGGTACACAGCATAATGATGTGATTTCCATACATCATGAAGTGATAACCACAATAAGTTGTCTTTTTTATTACACGCCTACAGCCATCCTGTGGGCTTAGTTGCTAGGTCATGTCCAACTCTTTGCAACCCATGGATCATAGCCTTCCAGACTCCCCTGTCCATGAGATTTCCCAGGCAAGAATACTGAAATGGGTTGCCATTTCCTTCTNTACACGCCTACAGCCATCCTGTGTGCTTAGTTGCTAGGTCATGTCCAACTCTTTGCAACCCATGGATCATAGCCTTCCAGACTCCCCTGTCCATGAGATTTCCCAGGCAAGAATACTGAAGTGGGTTGCCATTTCCTTCTCCAGGGGATTTTCCCAGCCCAGGGATTGAACCCAGGTCTCCTGCACTGCAGGCAGATTCTTTACCATATGAGCCTTCAGAGAAGCCTCAACAGCCATCCCAGTGTGATGTGGTGTGAAATGATATCTCATTGTGGTCTTGATTTGCATCTCCCTAATGGATAATGATTTTGAGCATCTTTTCATATACTTATTGACCTTCTANTCTTATAATGATAATTTTTGGGCTTTCCTGGTGGCTCAGACAGTAAAGAATATGCCTGTAATGTGGGAGACCTGGGTTCAGTCCCTGGGTTGGGAAGATCCCCTGGAGAAGGGAAGGGCAACCCACTCCAGTATTCTGGCCTGAGAATTCCATGGACAGAGGAGCCTGGCAGGCTACAGTCCATGGGCTCACAAAGAGCTGCACACAACTGAGGGATCAACACACTTTGGTAAAATAAGAGGTTATTTAAATTAGCAAATGGTTGTCATTTATACAGAATTCCAAACAGAAGCCACATTAATGCTGTTTTCAACTTAGTTTTGGGTTAGTCAATAAATATTCAAGTACTTCTGTGTGTCAAAACCAAGCTACTTGATCGAAGCTGGCCTTAGCTGTTTTACTCATGCAGTGAGTGATTTGGAAGATGCTCAGTCTTAAAATCTAGTGACCCTCTGACTGTCCAGTGCACTTTCCACTGTATCCTGCCATGAGTGAAAACTCACGTTTTTACAGCCTTTTAACACTGTTTCTGACACAGTTTCACAGAGTTCCACTACATCAACCACACCCAGCATGTCTGCTTTTTTTGGGGAAAAAATACCCATAGCTTTATTAAGATATAAGTGACAACATGCAATATGCCTATTAATAAGGTACAATTCAATGCTTTTTGGTATATTTGCACAGTTGTGCAACTATCACAACAATCTATTTGAGAACATTTTTATCCCTTCACAAAAAAATTCTATCCCAGTGAGCAGTCAGTCACTTCCCTTTGTTTCTCCCCCCCATAACCCTGCTGCTGCTGCCTAGTTGCTTCAGTTGTGTGTGACTCTGTGTGACCCTATGGGCTGCAGCCTGCGTGGCTCCCCCGTCCATGGGATTCCCTAGGCAAGAGTACTAGAGTGGGTTGCTATGTCCTCCTTCAGGGGATCTTCCCAACCCAGGGATCGAACCCCAGACTCCTGCCTTGCAGACAGACTCCTTACCCTTGAGCCACCATGGAAGCCCCCACCATAGCCTAGGCATTACTAGTCTAGTTTTTGTCTCTTTAGATCTGCCTATTCTGTAATTCCCACTTCATATAAATGGAATCATACAATATATAGGACATACTGTATACTGGTATATGGTATATACAAAGTCAATATAATGTTTTAAAGTTCCATTCACGTTAGCATGTATCAATACTTTTTTCCTTATTATGGCCAAATAATATTGCATTGTATAATTAAACCTAATTTTGTTTATCCACTTGTTGGTTGATGGTGGCATTTGGGTGGCATTTTTTGGCTATTATGAATAATGCTGCTATTAACATTCTTGTGTAAGTTTTTGTGGGAAAATATGTTTTCATTTATCTTGGATACATACCTAGAAGTGAAACTGCTGAGTCATATAGTGACTCTATCTTTAATCATTAGAGGAACTAATAGATTGCATTATTTTATATTAACACCAGCAGTATATGAGGGTTCCAATTCCTCCACATCCTCACTAACACTTACTGGCTTTTTTTTCCTTCCAGTTTTGTTGAGATATAATTGACATATAGTGTTGTTTAAGTTCAAGGTACACAGCATAATGATGTGATTTCCATACATCATGAAGTGATAACCACAATAAGTTGTCTTTTTTATTACACGCCTACAGCCATCCTGTGGGCTTAGTTGCTAGGTCATGTCCAACTCTTTGCAACCCATGGATCATAGCCTTCCAGACTCCCCTGTCCATGAGATTTCCCAGGCAAGAATACTGAAGTGGGTTGCCATTTCCTTCTCCAGGGGATTTTCCCAGCCCAGGGATTGAACCCAGGTCTCCTGCACTGCAGGCAGATTCTTTACCATATGAGCCTTCAGAGAAGCCTCAACAGCCATCCCAGTGTGATGTGGTGTGAAATGATATCTCATTGTGGTCTTGATTTGCATCTCCCTAATGGATAATGATTTTGAGCATCTTTTCATATACTTATTGACCTTCTATAGGTATTCTTTAGAGAAGCATTTATCCATTCAGATCCTTTGTCCATTTTAATTGGGTTATTTGAATATGTTCTTTTCTGTGGTATTCATAATTACTGCCTGAATAGTCCAAATTTAAAGAATTCTCTTTTATTGTTCCTCACGAATCATCAGTATGTCTCAGTTTCCATCAAGCTGTATCTCCAAGCCTGCTTCTTGAATTCAGAAGCAGTGAAAAAGCTTCTTGTCAACTTGTGTCCCATTTTTTGTTTGGGGTTACAATGGACAGCATTTAGTCTGTCTTCCCTGATCATGGTTCCTTAACAGCAATTTGAAGATTAAACGTCTCCTGTGAACTGAGAAACATTTAGGTCCACAGTACATTGTTAATAACATAATATTCTGTAGTATCACGCAGATGTGACAGCCTAGTGGTGGTTGTTCGGTTGCTAAGTTGTGTCCACCTCTTTGGACCCCGTGGACTGCCGC
This sequence comes from Raphicerus campestris, assembly GCA_006410735.1. Taxonomy (NCBI): domain Eukaryota; kingdom Metazoa; phylum Chordata; class Mammalia; order Artiodactyla; family Bovidae; genus Raphicerus; species Raphicerus campestris. The sequence continues at coordinate 35,466 of SJYW01003225.1, read as the reverse complement.
ACGCCAGGTTTCCTTGTCCTTCATTATCTCTTGAAGTTTGCTTAAACTCATGTCCAGTGATTCAGTCATGCCATCTGACCACCTCATTCTCTGTCGCCCCCTTCTCCTCCCACCCTCAGGCTTTTCCAGCTTCAGGGTCTTTTCTAATGAGTTGGCTCTTCACGTAGTAGTAATACCTCTGGAAAATGCCTATAATATCTTTGGTGTTTTAGAGTTTTCAAGCTGTGAAAACATTTTAGTTTGGTATTAAATATTCTATTTCCTAAAATAATCTCTTTTTTTTTTTTTTTTGCTTTCAATTTCTGAGAATACCAGGGTTGCTAGTATAGTTCCTTTAAGAGGCTAGTGGGCGATCTTAATCATCCTAAAATGTATCCGTCTTGACTGCCTCCAAGACTCTAGGGGATATGTGATCTCCAGGTGATGATACATGGTGCTGGGAGACCCAAGTTATCTGTTGCTCTTCTTATGTGATGCAGTTTGCTTCTTCAGAATGTCTAACAATATTTCTTTTCTTTTCAGGTTTTTCAAGCAGAAAATCCCTTTGATTTTATGGAAAACATTTCCTTAGAGGGGAAAACAAATTTCTTTGAGAAACGAGTTTCAGAGTATCAGCGTTTTGCAGTTATGGCAGAAACTACAGATAATGTCTTCACCTTAGATGCAGATTTTTAAAACCCTCCCCATATCGAAACTAATCATTGGTAAATAGCAATCTATTTTTCTCTGCTTAAAAACAAAATACAAACCCAAAATNGCAGTTATGGCAGAAACTACAGATAATGTCTTCACCTTAGATGCAGATTTTTAAAACCCTCCCCATATCGAAACTAATCATTGGTAAATAGCAATCTATTTTTCTCTGCTTAAAAACAAAATACAAACCCAAAATATCTCCTTTAGGGCTTAGGAGTTTGCTCAAAAGGAAATCTGAAACCAAATATCAATCAAGGTGGATTTATAGAAATATCCTTTAATTTTACTGTTTATCAGTCAGATATGACCTCCAAATGCTTTTGTTTCATCCCTAAAATATAAGATGGCATTTCTGTAGTTGTTAAGAGCATGGAATGAGGGGTCAGATAGAATTTGAGATTCTGTCCTACTTTGTGTGACCCTTGGAAAGTCAGTTAATCTGTCTAAACCTCAGATGAATGTAAACCCTAAAGTGAATGTGATAGCAGGTCCTAAATTCATAGAGTGTGTATGAGGATTGAGACACAACATGGGTTCTCAGCCAATACTGCTCTTGTGGCCTCCTCCTCTCTCTCTCTCCCTTCTCCCTCTCCTGTTATTATTATTGTTATTAATAGTGTTAATTGCAGTGATGTGATAAAATTCTCTGTCTCCTCAAAGTAACTGTGATTCTAGGTCCTAAGATCTAGAATTAGATCTTTGTGTTTTTAATATTTTAGAAGAATGTAAATATTTCCTCAAAAAGATGGTACTTGTCATTAACATGAGAATAACTTCTTTGACTTTCTCAGCATTATGGTTAAGGAAATTTGGTTCTTAGCTGCTTTGGGCAGAATACTTAAGAGTGGAATCCTTGAAGTTTTCATGATAGTTGACCTTGTAAGCAAAATGATTCTGCTCCTTTAGAAATTAAAAGGATCATTTTAGCCAGATGTAGCCCTGAAATGTTTAAAACCAGGGCGAATTAGCTAGAATGGTTATTTCCCAAAGTGTATTATAAGAGCTGATAGCCTGTCTAGATATTTTGTGGGGAGAACAAAAAAGATTCTGTGGTCAAATGAGTTTGGGAAATGTTGTATGCTCCATTCCTCTTTGGAATGTGGAGTTGGTACATCAAACACTGAGAAATTCTGCAGTACATCAACGTATACCCCACTGCATATTCCAGACATACTTAACAAAGATCTGTTTTTCACCTGTTAACATCTCACCTAATGTTCCTCAGAACATAGTTTGGAAAAAGCTGCCCCAGAACTATTTCCTACATGGAAGAAGGGCTTGTGGTCCAAGCAAGGGAGGGCCAGGTGGGGATTATTGAGCCATTTCCACTTTGTGCCAAGCTGAGAAGTGTCCCTGTAATTGACCGCAGCTACATTTCTTATACTCCTAAAACTCTCTTATGCTGTTATTGAGATTCAGTTCTTTTCTGGAACTATGCATGTCACACGATAGCAGATGGTGAGGGATACTGAGGCAAGGCTAGCCCACAAGGTCTCTGAGCAGTCTGCTCCCTGTATGGGAGGGAAGTGTCAAGAGGTAGCCTGAGCCTAAGCAAGCAGTGGGTTTCCCCACCCACAGCGAACTGTTGTGTACAATTCTGGTTAATAAGGATTAGAGATTTTCTCTTTGCATAACTTTTTGCTCCTTTCAGTCCACAACTAACTAATGCATTACAACGGGGAGTTTCCAAGTGGCTGCAAAACGAACAGGACATGACTTTATCTGTTAGAGGGAATATCAGAAATGAGCTATTTTGGCCCATCATAATACCATATACTTATTCAAGGATTCAGAGTTTGCTGAGTGTTTTTATATCATCTCATTTGATCTCAAAACAGCCTTATGAGTTTGACAGAGCAGGCAGGATTGAAATTTTATAGATAGAGGGGCTGAGGCTCAGTCAGGTTCAATGGCTTGGCCAAGATCTGCTCGTAGTCACTGTCACTACAATATATTGTTTTTTTCTTAGAAGTTACCATGTTTCTAATATTTAGTCCTTGCTATCCATCTTGACTTGATTTTGCCTATTTTCCCATTAAAGTATCATATAGTTCAATTAAGATATCACATACATTAATTATTGTATCATAAACATTATAACTATATTCAGGTAGTATGTTCAAAGATATTCATCTACTGCTAATACAAAAACTTACATTTAAAGTTGATAATATATCAGTAGTGACATAAGAATAAAAGAAAAAAGTTTAATATTGCATATTCCCTTTGTTTTGAATCCACCTCTTTCTCATAGGTAATGACAGGTGCCTTAATATGAAGCTTATTTATCGTAGCAATATACCTAACTATAGTGAGATGAAGTTTTAATACTGAAATACTGGATTTTTTAATACACTGGTTTATTATATTCAGTACTCTATCCCCTTTTCCGAGCTTCCAGTTTTCATATTTATTTATTATGTTCAGTATTTTGGTTCTTAGTTCTTAGGGAGTCAAGAACTTGTAGAATCTCTTTTTAATATTATCTCACAAGCAAAGAAAATAATTCAGACATGTTTATAACTTTTTTGTTTTAACAGCACATGTATTTAAATCATTGCTCTAGTAGTTAAAGTTAAGTTTATTATTTAAGAATGTAAAAACTAGTCATTCAATGACAAATTGCATTTATTAGAAATGTTTCATTGTGTCATGTAGAATCATGACTTGAAAGGACTCAGGAAGACTATTTGCTCCAGTGCTTTCAGACAGGGCTGTTTTGCTGTTTCAGTTACATATGAAAATAAACAACTGTTCTTATAATTTAAGCTTACCTCAGTCATGTTTTTATATATGAAATGTTTCCTTTCACTCATTTTGAAACATTCAGATGTTTCAGCTTCTTTTGCCATTTTGATTTTCATTTGTTCATGGAAAACGTACCATCTTGTATAGTTAAAATATAAATTCTTTAATATTCAGAATTTTGCATTTTACATTTAAATGTGTTAACGTCATGTCATAGAATTCCTAAATTACAGTTANGAGAAACGAGTTTCAGAGTATCAGCGTTTTGCAGTTATGGCAGAAACTACAGATAATGTCTTCACCTTAGATGCAGATTTTTAAAACCCTCCCCATATCGAAACTAATCATTGGTAAATAGCAATCTATTTTTCTCTGCTTAAAAACAAAATACAAACCCAAAATATCTCCTTTAGGGCTTAGGAGTTTGCTCAAAAGGAAATCTGAAACCAAATATCAATCAAGGTGGATTTATAGAAATATCCTTTAATTTTACTGTTTATCAGTCAGATATGACCTCCAAATGCTTTTGTTTCATCCCTAAAATATAAGATGGCATTTCTGTAGTTGTTAAGAGCATGGAATGAGGGGTCAGATAGAATTTGAGATTCTGTCCTACTTTGTGTGACCCTTGGAAAGTCAGTTAATCTGTCTAAACCTCAGATGAATGTAAACCCTAAAGTGAATGTGATAGCAGGTCCTAAATTCATAGAGTGTGTATGAGGATTGAGACACAACATGGGTTCTCAGCCAATACTGCTCTTGTGGCCTCCTCCTCTCTCTCTCTCCCTTCTCCCTCTCCTGTTATTATTATTGTTATTAATAGTGTTAATTGCAGTGATGTGATAAAATTCTCTGTCTCCTCAAAGTAACTGTGATTCTAGGTCCTAAGATCTAGAATTAGATCTTTGTGTTTTTAATATTTTAGAAGAATGTAAATATTTCCTCAAAAAGATGGTACTTGTCATTAACATGAGAATAACTTCTTTGACTTTCTCAGCATTATGGTTAAGGAAATTTGGTTCTTAGCTGCTTTGGGCAGAATACTTAAGAGTGGAATCCTTGAAGTTTTCATGATAGTTGACCTTGTAAGCAAAATGATTCTGCTCCTTTAGAAATTAAAAGGATCATTTTAGCCAGATGTAGCCCTGAAATGTTTAAAACCAGGGCGAATTAGCTAGAATGGTTATTTCCCAAAGTGTATTATAAGAGCTGATAGCCTGTCTAGATATTTTGTGGGGAGAACAAAAAAGATTCTGTGGTCAAATGAGTTTGGGAAATGTTGTATGCTCCATTCCTCTTTGGAATGTGGAGTTGGTACATCAAACACTGAGAAATTCTGCAGTACATCAACGTATACCCCACTGCATATTCCAGACATACTTAACAAAGATCTGTTTTTCACCTGTTAACATCTCACCTAATGTTCCTCAGAACATAGTTTGGAAAAAGCTGCCCCAGAACTATTTCCTACATGGAAGAAGGGCTTGTGGTCCAAGCAAGGGAGGGCCAGGTGGGGATTATTGAGCCATTTCCACTTTGTGCCAAGCTGAGAAGTGTCCCTGTAATTGACCGCAGCTACATTTCTTATACTCCTAAAACTCTCTTATGCTGTTATTGAGATTCAGTTCTTTTCTGGAACTATGCATGTCACACGATAGCAGATGGTGAGGGATACTGAGGCAAGGCTAGCCCACAAGGTCTCTGAGCAGTCTGCTCCCTGTATGGGAGGGAAGTGTCAAGAGGTAGCCTGAGCCTAAGCAAGCAGTGGGTTTCCCCACCCACAGCGAACTGTTGTGTACAATTCTGGTTAATAAGGATTAGAGATTTTCTCTTTGCATAACTTTTTGCTCCTTTCAGTCCACAACTAACTAATGCATTACAACGGGGAGTTTCCAAGTGGCTGCAAAACGAACAGGACATGACTTTATCTGTTAGAGGGAATATCAGAAATGAGCTATTTTGGCCCATCATAATACCATATACTTATTCAAGGATTCAGAGTTTGCTGAGTGTTTTTATATCATCTCATTTGATCTCAAAACAGCCTTATGAGTTTGACAGAGCAGGCAGGATTGAAATTTTATAGATAGAGGGGCTGAGGCTCAGTCAGGTTCAATGGCTTGGCCAAGATCTGCTCGTAGTCACTGTCACTACAATATATTGTTTTTTTCTTAGAAGTTACCATGTTTCTAATATTTAGTCCTTGCTATCCATCTTGACTTGATTTTGCCTATTTTCCCATTAAAGTATCATATAGTTCAATTAAGATATCACATACATTAATTATTGTATCATAAACATTATAACTATATTCAGGTAGTATGTTCAAAGATATTCATCTACTGCTAATACAAAAACTTACATTTAAAGTTGATAATATATCAGTAGTGACATAAGAATAAAAGAAAAAAGTTTAATATTGCATATTCCCTTTGTTTTGAATCCACCTCTTTCTCATAGGTAATGACAGGTGCCTTAATATGAAGCTTATTTATCGTAGCAATATACCTAACTATAGTGAGATGAAGTTTTAATACTGAAATACTGGATTTTTTAATACACTGGTTTATTATATTCAGTACTCTATCCCCTTTTCCGAGCTTCCAGTTTTCATATTTATTTATTATGTTCAGTATTTTGGTTCTTAGTTCTTAGGGAGTCAAGAACTTGTAGAATCTCTTTTTAATATTATCTCACAAGCAAAGAAAATAATTCAGACATGTTTATAACTTTTTTGTTTTAACAGCACATGTATTTAAATCATTGCTCTAGTAGTTAAAGTTAAGTTTATTATTTAAGAATGTAAAAACTAGTCATTCAATGACAAATTGCATTTATTAGAAATGTTTCATTGTGTCATGTAGAATCATGACTTGAAAGGACTCAGGAAGACTATTTGCTCCAGTGCTTTCAGACAGGGCTGTTTTGCTGTTTCAGTTACATATGAAAATAAACAACTGTTCTTATAATTTAAGCTTACCTCAGTCATGTTTTTATATATGAAATGTTTCCTTTCACTCATTTTGAAACATTCAGATGTTTCAGCTTCTTTTGCCATTTTGATTTTCATTTGTTCATGGAAAACGTACCATCTTATATAGTTAAAATATAAATTCTTTAATATTCAGAATTTTGCATTTTACATTTAAATGTGTTAACGTCATGTCATAGAATTCCTAAATTACAGTTATTCAGATTAAGCTAAGGGCCACATGTCAATAATTTTCGGTGATTAAGAAAGCTGATGGGCTGCAGGAATGCAGTTTAATCCTATAACCAGCTGTTATGTTTTTGAACTAAGATGAGTGAATGGGTAGCCAACTCGGGAACTCTTCATAATCTACCTGAGTGGCACAGATTGGAAATCTGGATATCTTTATTTTTCCCTCCCTTTAATTGGTCTGCTCCTTTTTCAGACAGCTACAGGTTCAAAGGAAGATCTGATAGTCCCAAGGCATTAGTATGAAAGAATTTAAGCCTTCAAACTTGGGGCTTAATTCTATTAAAGAAAATACAGGTGAAAATGAAAGGGTGAAGAATTTTTTTTTTACACAGGTAAAAATATAACAATTCAGTCTTTTTCTAAGTTTACAAGAATCTTAACTTATATATTTGACTCTGTTTTACAACTGTGTTTTGATTTTTCCAAATGTTTGGTCATTTAGCAAAGCAAGTATCTACTATGTACATAGAAAGCTTTATTGAATGTGGTATATGCAAATATTTTAATGTATTTTACATTATGGTGAAACAAGCCAACCCTGCATATATACAATTTGATTTTTTCCAAAGAAATGAGTTGTTTTGTTCATTAGTACGTTGAAATAAACTGTATCATGTCTCTGTCATTTGGTGTACAGCCTTTTGAGTAAGAGTGTTTCTTAATAAGTGCAGGGGCTATCCTAGTGAAGGACTGTGTATATTTTCTATTTGTGTATGCAGATAAACACATTGGTATTACTTTAACTATTCCTTCTACCACTCTCTGACCTAAGTGGCACCCCCTTCAGCTGTCTCTCATCTACTTTCTCTCAGTCCATGAGCCTTTCTTCCTGTCTCTTTGTATCCAGCTGAGATTCTACAATATATCATATTACTAGTAGTAACATTCTTATCAGTACCCTGAACTCTGTTCTTTATCTGTTTTCTACCTTACATAGACAATTCAAAGCAATTCTCCATTCTGTTATGAAACAACAATCCAGTTTTCCCCTTTTGTACCCCCGCAGCCAAATACTGCTAGAGAAAAAGTCATATATGACAAATTGGATCTACTTTACATTCATGACCTACTGTCTTAGTGAATCTGGGCTACTATACAAAAAAATGCTCTAGAGTGGGTGGCTTAAGCAGGATATTTTTCACAGTTCTCAAGGTTAGGAAGTCAGAGATCAAGATGCTAATAAATTCAACGTCTGGTGAACCTTGCTTCTTGGTTTATAGACAGCTGTCTACTGGCTGTGCCCTCATATGAAGGGGGCTCTCTGAAGGCTCTTTTACAAGGGTGCTAATCTCATTCATGGGCTTCCCTCGTGCGGTTCATTAAAGAGTCTGCCTGCTAATGCAGGAGACGTGAGTTCACTCCCTGGGTCGGAAAGATCCCCTGGAGAAGGAAATGGCACCCACTCCAGTATTCTTGCCTGGGAAATCCCATGGACAGAGGAGCCTGGTGTGTTACACTTCATGGGGTCACAAAAGAGTCAGACATGACTTAGCAACTAAACAGCAGTCTCATTCATAAGGGCTCTGCCTTTATGATCCACTCACTTCCCAAAGGCCTCACCCCCAGATACCATCATACTGGCGATTAGGTTTCATTTAAAAGTTTTTTTTTTTCTTTTTTGTTTGGGGACTAGGTTTCAATATGAATTTTGGTGGGACTCAGATATACAGTTTACGGCACCTACGTCAGCACTGTCTGACAATCATACTACAACTTCCCGGTAAACTTGTTCTCCATTCTCCACAACTGCTTTTTCAGTTTCCACGCTCTGCTCCTACCCTTGCTCCTCAAAGAGGTACCGCTCTATGTATCTTTTTCTTTTTGGGCTACAGGCACTTAAGAGAGATTCTCAGAAGAAAAAATTAACAATAAAGAGTTCTGACCTAGAATCTAAGAAGTTGGCAGTAGAATCCAGGATAGAAATTGCTATGCATGATTTCTGCTTCATTACAAGCTGAGAGAGATTGAGGAGAATATCTCTTCTGCTCTCCCTTCCAGGAATAACAGCCTCTTAATCCTGGGAGGTCTTGCTTCTGTTCCCAACACATGATTCTCACAGGGCTGCCAAAGCTCCTTTGTCTGCACAAAGCACACTGCATCTGTCTGGGCACAGCATTATGAATGTGATCCACACCGGGCCAGGTCCTTACCTAAGGTGTTTTCCAACTGAAACTAAAGGAAAAATCTCACTTTTATTCTAATAACAAAGCTAGAGAAAAGGTCCTACCTCTAATGCCAAAGTCCAACCTTATCCCAATTCTTCGCAACTTTCGTTGTGCAGGTGATAAAAGCCTATATTTTGCCTGAGATCGTTCAAGCTAAGTTTCTGGTGTGTGCTTAGCCTCTGAGTCGCTTTGTGCAACTCTTTGTGACCCTTTGGACTGTAGCCCCCCCCAGGCGCCACGGTCCATGGGATTCTCCAGGCAAGAACACTGGAGTGCGTTACCATTTCCTCCTCCACGGGATCTTCCGGACCCAGGAATTGAACCCATGTCTCCTGTGTCTTCCGCATTACAGGCAGATTCTTCCTCACTAGTGCCACCTGGGAAGCACAGTTTTCTTGATTTGCAACAAAAGGACCATAGTTAAAGGAGAAAATGGTTCTGGAAACCAAACAGAGCGGCAGGGAAGAACCTGGGTGTTCATGTGTGTTTCAGTCCAGGAGCTGACAGTCTGGAATTTGCACCTTGGGTGGACCCTGAGAGCCAGGTGTTTGAGTCTTCAGTGAAAGGGAAGTACTGTCTGGAGGACAAGGTGACAAGGAGGAGAGAGCACCTGAGCTGAGTTGTGAGTCTCAGAAGAGCACGGTTGTTTCAAAAGAGTGTGGTGTCTGTGGCCTGTATGATCAGTCGGCAATAAAAAAAAAGAAAAAAAAAACAGCTGTCCTTGCTTTACATGACCTTTTTAGGTGGCTTGTGCATCTGGGCTTTCTGCCCCATATGGCACCTCTCACAACCATAGCTGCTCTCTGTTCATTTCTCCAGGCTGGTATGTTCACACATCATAGGAAAAAAGCATCTCCAGTGTGTGTGTGAGTATGCTCTCCATAGTGCCTCACCAGTAACAGCGGTGTCCAGGTTCTAAGAGGAAAAATGTGTGTGTCACTGTATTTTGAACACTTAATTCTTAATAAAATATTCTTTGTACATACCTTAGCATTTATAGGAAAAGGCAATGGCACCCCAAATCCCATGGATGGAGGAGCCTGGAAAGCTGCAGTCCATGGGATCACTGAGGGTCGGACACCACTGAGTGACTTCACTTTCACTTTTCACTTTCATGCATTGGAGAAGGAAATGGCAACCCACTCCAGTGTTCTTGCCTGGAGAATCCCAAGGATGGGGGAGCCTGGTGGGCTGCCGTCTATGGGGTCGCACAGAGTTGGACACGACTGAAGTGATTTTTGCAATTATTCCACTCATTTCATTGGTTCCCTGATTTTATGCGGAATTACTGTATCATAGTAATATTGGTTTAAGCCTAAAAGTTCTTTGGGGTTTTTGAAAAACCTGAAGGAAATTTTTAGCCAAACCAGTAGTTTATAAGTGACCTGAGGCTCAGACAAGTTAAGTTACTTGCCCAAGGCCACACAACTAGTAAAGGTTAGAGGCAGGATTCCAACCCAGCTGGCGTGGCTTTAAATCCCATTTTTTCATTGAGTGCACCCACATTTCTCTTCCTTCTACTGCTGGAAGCCCTTGGCTTCCTGTGGGTGGTACCCCCTCTGGAAGATTCTGGAAACGTTTTTTGCCTGAGGTCACATCTCCTTACTTCCTCATGGTGGAGCCCTTGAGCCACTGGTTTTTCAGCTCAGGTGCTGCTTCTTTACCCAGGAGATGAGGAGTTAGATTTTAAAGGACGATTCTGTTTCCAGTTCAGCTTCGGCTGCTTGGCCGGAGCATGGCTCCCAGAAACATGCAAGAAACTCACGCTCAGCCCCGGCCCTTTAGAAGGGCAAACTCCCAGCAGGAGCCCACAGGGGATTTCAGTCCTGGCTGACTGTACAGAGATGAACGTCGAGGGGGCTGTGCAAATTTTGGTAGCCACTGAAAGAGGAGAAACCTCATTCTATAAATGGATGCCATACAGTTATAACACAACTGACAAACTACACACCTCTTATGAGATATCAGGAGCCCAGAACTAGTCACAGAGTCCCCTGTGACTTTGCTGNGGTAGCCACTGAAAGAGGAGAAACCTCATTCTATAAATGGATGCCATACAGTTATAACACAACTGACAAACTACACACCTCTTATGAGATATCAGGAGCCCAGAACTAGTCACAGAGTCCCCTGTGACTTTGCTGTTTGCTTCTCCATCAGTTTGGGAGGAGGGGGTGGTGGAGAGGGGAGGGTTGGAAATGGCAGAAAGGGGGCACTGACCCTTTAGCCCCTTCTGGGAGGATACTAGCTCTTGTCTGTTGGGCCTGAAAAGGTCACATGTTTTCCTTTGGCCCTGGCTACCCAAAACTCTCCTCCACTTTGGTCTGAGGAGGGTGATACCGACTTTTGGGGCAGGATGGGGGTATTTTCACAATTCAGGTTATGGGAAGCAGATTTCCTGAGAGTTAGGGGCCATTGAATGATGCTTCATCCTATGAAGCCTAATTTTTTTTCCTTAACCAATTTTAGTTTTGAGGCTCCAGGTTTATTACTTGGGAGTGAATCTGTGTCCAATATTGTGTTATTACTCCCCGCGAAGAGCAGGACCCCACTGGCAACCCTCTCTACCTGCCGCACAGCTACAAGCTTATTAAATCACAGAGTGCTGGGCCTCCCAGGGCCCGCCTCTCTCATGTGCATGAGCTCAAGAATCTGCATTTGGACATTCCCCTCCTGGTGGAATTTGGTGGAATATCTGCTGGTCTTGGAGAGCTCCTGGAGACTGCAGCTCTCCCTGAGGACATAGACACGGATGGACACCACTGTGCTATTCTCTCTCTGGCCTAAATCTGTCTTGACCCAGTTAACTCATTTGCAGCCCGCAGAAAGTACCTCAAAATGTGGGACACTGTGCTATTGTGAGGTGTGAGAGAGCACAGGCTTTAGAGTCAAACTACTTGACTCAAATCCTGATGCTTGACCATTTACTGGCTGGACTTTGGCAAGTTGTTATCTGTAAAAGTGGGAAGAAAAACAGTGTGGACTTCTTGTGTTGCTGTGTAAGTATGCAGAACACCTGAGACAGCACCCAGCACGTAGTAAGCGCTTGACAAGCGAAGCTATTATCTCAAAGCTTCTGTCTAGCACTAAAATTCTGACTCTATGCCGGGGACATTCTCATTAGCTTCGAGAGACCTTAAAATCAATAGTTCCTGCAAGGCTATGTCACCTTTAATAATTTCATCACTGGCTAGGTTTCATTTCCATCATACAGACTTTTGTGTTTGATTTTTTTTAGTATAAATTTCTAAATGGTCTTAGTATCTAGCATTTTAGTTGGCCAGGAAATATATTTGTGTGTTTCCTTAGCAAATAAGATAGCTTTACTCTGCCTACAACATCAGGAGCAAGTGAAACTCAGTTCACCTTAATCACCTATACGGGTTTAGCAACCCTTACTGATGCTTTTGAGCTGTGGTGTTGGAGAAGACTCTTGAGAGTCCCTTGGACTGCAAGGAGATCCAACCAGTCCATTCTGAAGGAGATCAGCCCTGGGATTTATTTGGAAGGAATGATGCTAAAGCTGAAACTCCAGTACTTTGGCCACCTCATGCAAAGAGTTGACTCATTGGAAAATACTCTGATCCTAGGAGGGTTTGGAGGAGAAGGGGACGACAGAGGATGAGATGGCTGGATGGCATCACTGACTTGATGGACATGAGTCTGAGTGAACTCCGGGAGTTGGTGATGGACAGGGAGGCCTGGTGTGCTGTGATTCATGGGGTCGCAAAGAGCTGGACACGACTGAGCAACTGAACTGGACTGCTGTCTTTACTAACATTCCCTTTTAAGGCTAATGAACAAATCACTAGCCTTCATAACGACTAATTCCCATTTCATTTTACAAGCAGCAGAGTCAAGTAACTTTAGTGCGATGATATATCATGGCTCTAAAAGGAGACTTCAGTCCCATGAGATTATTCCCCTGCTGTCCCCTCAACTGGATTGAGAGGTTCAGGGTCCAGATTTGCTGCTCCTTGGCCTGTGAAGCCTCTCATTGCACCAGCTGGGATTCAGACTGGCTTTCATTTGCAGTAGGGACCTCAGTTTGAGCTTAGGCCCTATCAATGGGGGGAATGACTGGTATTTTGAGAGAACTTGTGTGGTGGCTCAACTGAAGTTTCTTTGTATGGGGTCTCCTGGGAGGGAATCAACCCTGCGGCAAGGAAGAGACAGGTCTGCTGGGTTTGACTCCAGTGCTGAGAGGAGGCAGAGATTCTGAATGTAGCATGGAGGGCATGAATCAAACCCTCCCAGGAAGGACAAGGATGAAGGTAGAGCTAGAAAGAGTGGCTTCATCTTGTCCATGTTAGGATACAAACCACACCGAGGAGAACACAAAAAGGAAAGGTCCAGGGCCCCTTCCAGGCCAACTTGCAGCCAACTTTGGTGCCTGGCAGAGTGGTAAAAAGTGGATGTGCTGGGTTGCTCCTCCTTCTTGCTGTTGTAGACACACTCACACATCACACTCTAATACATAGGTACATCCATATACAACTTTATAGTGTTTATGANCAAACCCTCCCAGGAAGGACAAGGATGAAGGTAGAGCTAGAAAGAGTGGCTTCATCTTGTCCATGTTAGGATACAAACCACACCGAGGAGAACACAAAAAGGAGAGGTCCAGGGCCCCTTCCAGGCCAACTTGCAGCCAACTTTGGTGCCTGGCAGAGCGGTAAAAAGTGGATGTGCTGGGTTGCTCCTCCTTCTTGCTGTTGTAGACACACTCACACACCACACTCTAATACATAGGTACATCCATATACAACTTTATAGTGTTTATGATTTCCCCCTGGGACAAATTGGGTCAAAGAAATGCAGGCTTCTGAAGCTGTCCTGCTTTAAAAAACTGTATAGAAGTGAAATATGCACATATACATAGGTCTGACTTTTTTCCTTAAATAATAGAGATACACAAAACTTCCTTTTGTTAAAAACTAAAACCATAGACATATTCTAACACCTTTTCTTTGGCCTTAAAAGAGGAATTTTTATTTAACCACACCTCTACTTATTCCTATGGCAGACAGTCTTGGCTGTCTACTCCAAAGCCATCCCCAACCCTTGCCTATTTCCAATGACAGAAATTGAAAAGCCATGTACTTGCTTTCCCAGATTCCCTTGTAGCTAGGCATGGCTAACTGGCCTAGTTTACCTAATAAAACATGAAGGAAACCTTCTGGGGTTTTATAGAGAAAGTTTTCCTCTCCACTGAGAGTGAGTCTTATGAAAAGAAAAGCTTTGCCAAAAATACTTCCTTGTGCCCAACCTTCAAAGAATCGCATCCTTGGATCAGGGGCAGCCATCTTGTGACCACAAGGCAACAAGCACGTGGAAAAACAGCATCGGTGAGATTTTGGTGATGGAAGAGGTCAAAGGCAAAAGACGCCTGAGTTTNCTATGGCAGACAGTCTTGGCTGTCTACTCCAAAGCCATCCCCAACCCTTGCCTATTTCCAATGACAGAAATTGAAAAGCCATGTACTTGCTTTCCCAGATTCCCTTGTAGCTAGGCATGGCTAACTGGCCTAGTTTACCTAATAAAACATGAAGGAAACCTTCTGGGGTTTTATAGAGAAAGTTTTCCTCTCCACTGAGAGTGAGTCTTATGAAAAGAAAAGCTTTGCCAAAAATACTTCCTTGTGCCCTACCTTCAAAGAATCGCATCCTTGGATCAGTGGCAGCCATCCTGTGACCACAAGGCAACAAGCACATGGAAAAACAGCATCGGTGAGATTCTGGTGATGGAAGAGGTCAAAGGCAAAAGACGCCTGCGTTCTGAAGGTGCTGTTACATGTCTAGGCCATGTCCTATCTCCTATGTTCTGTTCTATGAGTATCAAGACGGCCTGGGCTAAGCTTAATCATGGCTTCTCTCATGCGCTTAGTCACTCGGTTGTGTCTGACTCTTTACGACCCCATGGACTGTAGCCTGCCATGTTCCTCTGTCCATGGGGATTCTCCAGGCAGGAATACTGGAGTGAGTTGCCATGCCCTCCACCAGGGGATCTTCCCAACCCAGTGACTGAACCCAGGTGTCCCGCATTGCAGGCGGATTCTTTACCATCTGAGCCACCAGAAAAGCCCATGGCTTCTATTACTTATAACAACTGTATCTTAACTGAAAAAAAAGCTTGGCTTTTTTAAACACTTCAAAATGAGATCATTATTGCTCTTCTCTCATCCTGCATTCCTTACCCATAGCGTGGTCTCAATACTCCCACTGTGATTACATTCTTTAGAAAACATTTAAAAAGGTGAAGACACCCAGGTCCCTTTCTCAGCAATTCTGGCATCCTTCACTAATGTTCATTCCCACCCAGCTTTTCCGCCTTTTGGCAGAGGACAGAAGGCAGCTCTGAGCAGTCAGCTATCTTGCTTGTGGCTTCACCCGGCCACCCTGCCAACTCCCCATTCCCCATGGCAGCAAGGCCAGAAGGGGTGTGCAAGGCACTCTCGGGTCCTGCTACTGGGCTACCCTGCCTGCTTCTCATTCCTGGGGCTGAAGCCCAGCACCTTTCCTTCCTGAGGAGGAGGTCACGGTGGGTGGGATCTCTGTGCTACTGCCTCTAACTGAGACCATGTTAGAAACAATGTGCAAACCAGAACCTTTGTTCTGAAAATAGTACATAAAATGCTTGTGCCTGGAATACAAAGAATTCAAGGATTCTTTCAAAGACAGCCGGAATCATCTTCCCTTCCGCAGGTATGTTTGGGCTGAGTGAAATGTTTGACTGTATTACCCCTGAATGACTGGTTTCCTGTTGTGATTTAACTAATATTCAAGTTTCCTGTGACAGGAATCAATTACAGGGCTTAGACTTTTCACAAACAGCCTAGCAGGAGGCTGTGGAAGTACGTGCTTGTGGCGAGTGGGAAGGGGCAGGCTGGTAAGGAATGCCCCCTTCCTGGTTTGGGGCTGGATACCCAAGGAGAGAGTGGAAGGCCAGGCAGAGGCTCGGGTGGAGATATCGCGGGTGCACTTGGCAGGGATCAAGGTTCCCAGCATGTGGTGCAGTGAAAATTACCGGCTTGGGAGTCACAAATGAAAAGATGAAACCCTTCAGTCAGACAGATGAGAACGATCTTGGATCCACCATTGATTAGCCATGTGACCTTGGATGAGTGGTTTAAATTCCTCCACGGCTCAGTTTTCCTATCTGTAAAGTGGGAATACCTTAAAAAAATCTCTTGGTTGTATCACACAGCATGACCAGGGATTAAACCAGTGGCTGCTGTATTGGAAACATGGAGCCTTAACCACTGGACCACCAGGGAAATCCTGGGGATGCCTTTTGATTTGAGGTTTATAAGAGTATATATAAGGTGAACAGTTCACTGAAGTAAAATAAGGAACCTGGATCTGCTCTGGGTGTAGAAAGGGAAGGGGGCTGAGGTGGGAGAGGAGTCAGGTCTCAGTTTGGGCCTTAGCAGGTGGTGGTGGGTTTTAACTGTTAAATAGTTTAAAGTGGTGGCTGACTCCTGTGTAGTTAGGCTAGGCCTTCTTTAAAGCTGTGTTACTCTCAAGATAACCTCATGCCACCCACGGGTTTATTTTCTGGAGAAGGAAACTAAAAGGTTCAGAAGAGTTAAGAACCTTGCTCAAGGTTTCACAGCTCTTGCAAATTAGAGCAGTAATAACTGGAACTAGACCTAGGCAATTAGTTTTAACTTTGAATCTTGCTTGATAACTTGACTTTTAAAGCTTTCAGCCTCAAGCCCACAAAGGGTAAAATGAATAAATTTCAGGCAATCCCCACCCTTCATGCCCTCCCACCATTCCTTACCCTCTGAACTTTCTCAGCTATGAATTTTCCTACCACTAACCTCATACTCCATAGAAATCTTCCCAAACTCAGGAACAAGATAAGGGTGTCCACTTTTATCGCTGCTCTTCATCGTAATTCTGGAAGTTCCAGCCAGAGTAATTAGGCAAGAAAATGAGATAAAATGCATCCAAATTGGAAAGGAAGAGGTAAAACTGTCTCTTTTGCAGCTGACAATTTTACATATAGATATGAATATTTAAACTTGTTCACAATAAAGTGCAAAAGACTGATGATGTCTGAGTATTTTCTCACAGAAGTATTTACTGTCAAATCAGTGCAATAAATTCTGCATATAAAATTTATTGCATCAATCAGCTGGTACAAACTTTTTTAAATTAACTTTTCCATGGCCACTGAAATCACAGTATCCACGGAATAAACTGCCCTGCCCACATTGTCACATATTGCCTCGTCTCAGGCCCTTTTCTCCTCTTTCTTTTTCCTACCATCCTGCTCTTTTCATCTGTTTGAGGGAAAGATGGACTGAATCAGTAGTTCTTTTTTAATTACTAATTTTTCTTGAAGTATACTTGCTTTACAAAATAAATTTACCTTTTTTTTTGCCTCAGACCCTGCAGCACATGGGATCTTAGTTCTCTAACCAGGGATCACACCTGCAGCCCCAACCTTGGAAGCACTTAAACTCGGAGTCTTAACCACGGGACCACTAGGGAAGTCCCCCCGTCAGTGGTTCTTAAAGTATGGTAGCTGGATGAGCAGCATCAGCATCACCTGGAAACTTGTTAGGCACAAATTCTCCAGCCCTGCCTGGCTTACTGAGCCAGAAAACCTGGGCTGGGGCTCATGGATCTGAGATTTACCAAGCTCTCCATGGTGCTCTGATGCACATCCAAGTTTGAGAATTACCAGACTATGGAATAGAGGTAAATCAATAATTTATGCCTGTCAGAGAACATTGGAATATTAGCTAAATAATGGCAGGAAGTAAGTTAGCTGTGATAGAGCCAGACGTGCTTCATGGAGCACGCCCTGCACATTAGCTTAACTTAGCTTGGCATATTGGCCAGGGCTGCCCATTGGGCTGTTGCCTGGCCCCTGCCCCGCCATCTAGGGCCTCTGGGCCTCTGCCTGGCCCTTCATGCACTCTGGCTCCTCCCTAAGCTGAGGCAGACACCAGCCCCTCAGTTTGGTAACACTGTTTTCTAGATAGCCTCCTCCTGCTTGTCACCCTGGATTTTGGTTCTGCGTCTCTGAAATCCTGGAGGCCTAGCACCTTGAACATTTAGTTCTCTCTTACAAGCTCATGGAAATGATTACACAGACGTTCCCATCACTGGAAATTCCCTTGCGTCTCCCCTTTCTGTCTTCCCTGTCATGGGGCAACTTACATTTTCTTTCTTTTTTAAAAATTAAATTTAAGAAATCTTATTATTTGTCCGCAGCTTGCAGCGTGTGGTTTATCTTAATTCTCTGACCAGGGATTGCACCCACACCCTCTGCAATGGAAGTGCAGAGTCTTAACTGCTAGAGGGCCAGGAAAATCCAGAGTTACATTTTCTTCATCCAACCCTCAGAGCAAAGCAATGGCACCTGGCTGATCTGCTTCCTTCATTTGTTCCAGGATCCTTTCACCTGTGATCTCGTTCTAATTAAAATGCAACTCTATGGGGAGTTGCCAAGGCCCTCTCATGAGAAGTTGCTGTTTAAAAAGGACAGCTCTTCACCTGGCAGCCAGGCAGAACTTTTCTTACCTTTGAGTCTCACAGCAGCATCATTTTCTTCAAAGGTTATTCCTGCTACCAGAGGTAACTTGTGTGAGGAGAGGGCCTGGCTGGTGAACCTTACCGGCAAGCGAGGTATGTCGTTTACTTGCAGTATGGAAGTGAAAATGTCCCCAACTTTTGGCTATATGTGCAAGCCTGGTGGTGTACAGCTGTAAGCCAATGTTTGTCAAAACATAGGGCTTCATTCACTGGCTTGGGAAGTGCCTGGGTGACTGGCTAGAAGATTCTTGCACCTCAGCTCAGATCTGCTCATTTAGATTTTCTGAGGGTGGACCCAGAATTCACATGCTTAGAGAGACTCTGGAAGTCATTTGTTATGCACCCCCAAGGTTTGAATATTTGATTTATTTCTAGTACTGACTTGTTTCTAGTCAAGATTTATCCCAGAATAAGCCATGTAGTGTGAGTCATGTTGCAACCAGGCTCAACTGTTGTAAATGCCCCCATTTTGTAAATGCTTTTTCTTGGCTGTCGGGAAATCAAGGCCAAGCCAGTCTGTGGGCACAAGCAAAGCCCCACCAAAGTCAGTCTTCCACTTTTCCTGTTCTTGCCCTCACCTGTTCCTGTGAGACCCTCAGACCCAGATATTCTGAGAAGCGGGCAAAGGCTACCTCTTGTAGCTCATGATCCAGGCATGCTATTTCCTGTCTGTCCCTGACTTGCCCTGACACTGTCCTCCATTCAGCGAGAGACTCCAGAGGTGCCCAGTGTGAGAACACCGGCACCTGTGTCAAGGTATCATCTTAACAGAGGTGGGGAGAATTTTCCATCTNTACTTATTAAGAGTTTATCATGTGCCAGGAGTACTATCTCCTTTAATCTTCACCACAGCTCTGTGAATAAGAGTTGTTATTATCCTCATGTTACAGATGAGGAATCCAAGTCTCAGAGAAATTAGGTTATTCAAGGTCACATGGATAATAAGTGTCCCACAAAGGATTCAGATTTAGGTCTGCTTGACTCCAAAGACTTTGCTAGACCAAGTCATGTAACTTCACAAGCTTGCATTAGTTTTTGAGCTACTCAACAGAACTGAATCTCACATCTTGATTCTAGGGACATAGCCAAGATAGGATCACAGACAAAGACNTTTAGGTATGCTTGACTCCAAAGACTTTGCTAGACCAAGTCATGTAACTTCACAAGCTTGCATTAGTTTTTGAGCTACTCAACAGGACTGAATCTCACATCTTGATTCTAGGGACATAGCCAAGATAGGATCACAGACAAAGACGTTTTTATTATCCTCTGCCTTGTTAGGATCACTTTGCAGGCATTTCTCTGATACCTGAAGATATAGTATTGTTTGTAACTGTCAAAATCCTTATGACTTGGAGATACCCTGCTTTTATCCCAAGTATATTCAGATCCTTAGATACTAGAGGTGACTTTCCAGGATTCAAATGGTCCTCTTACTTGGAAAGCTGATAAATTATCTACTTGGAAAGTTTACCCCAGGACCACACACCTCTCAACAATTAAAGAATGGCTGCTTTCTCTGCCTCTGAAGCACACCATGGGAACTGTCCATGGTGGTTCCTTGAAGAACTCCCAAGCCAAAGGAGGAATTTCTGGTGTTAGACATGGAGCTGACTTTCTAGCTAGGCCTCTCCTTCTTTCTCTTCTTTCCCTCCCTCCTTTTCTGTTTTCTTCTCTCTCCCGTTATGTTTTTAAGAATTAGGGAGATGTTACAGGAAAAATATGTATATCTAACTAAATTGTCCCCTTACAGTTCAAATTTTGAGATTCAAATTTTCTGATGATTAGAAATAAAAATATATTTATCACATGTTAAGAAAATAAAAGAATGCTCTTTTAGAAGAAAAATCATAGGCTATCTACCACACATCCAAAAAAAAGTGGTGTCTTTAGATTAAATGTCTGTATTGTTCATCTTTAAATCTCAGGAATATAGATCATTATGGTTACAGGCCTACTTTGATTGGATTTCTGAATATATGGACCAGTCTTTAAGGAGCAAAAGAAGTCACCTTATTGAGGTAGACTATATTACTGTTTATCTATAATTTTGGTGCTCCTCTGTGTGATATCTTTGTCAATGGGAAGATTATATGTCCCTGGCCTGCTGAACTCAGAAGTGGCTCTGAGATTTGCTTTGGTCTATCTAACACGGGCCTCTTTTGAGCAGAGGCTGTGGAGACAGCATGTGTG
This sequence comes from Raphicerus campestris, assembly GCA_006410735.1. Classification (NCBI taxonomy): domain Eukaryota; kingdom Metazoa; phylum Chordata; class Mammalia; order Artiodactyla; family Bovidae; genus Raphicerus; species Raphicerus campestris. The sequence goes on along the minus strand of SJYW01003225.1, from coordinate 14,890 downwards.
GTTCTGTTTCACAGTGAGACCTCCCCATTAGACTGAGTCCCATAGTTCTATTAATTGGGTCAAAACAATGGCTGACCCTCACTTGACAAGTAGAATAAGGGAGAAACAAGGTGGCTTGTTGTTGTAAGCCACCGAGGTGTTTAGAGCTGTTTACTGCCCTGCTGTAATCTCCCCTGTCATCACTGATACATACCCACTCTCATTTGCCACCACAAAACTCTCTAGGGAAGAGGCAGCCACAAAATAAATTTCTGGTGATGATAAACGGTAGACTTTGAATTTACTATAATAAAACCCATATGGAATACAAATTCTCAACATTCTTTTCTCTCTTGCTGGCTAGAACCAAGCGTTCTTTCCATGCTGGGATATTTCTGATAACCCTTCAGGCTAGTCTCTGGGATGCCTATATTTCTTAGTGTAGACTGCCATAATGAAATGCCATTGGTTAGATGGCTTGAACAACATTAATGGAGCCTAACATGTCAAGGAAGAGCAGGTACAGGTGGCTGTGAAAATGTTAGTCACTCTGCCAGAGCCAGTTTTGACCCCTGGGTCGGGAAGATCCCCTGGAGAAGGGAATGGCAATCCACTCCAGTACTCTTGCCTGGAAAATTCTATGGACAGAGGACCATCTCACATAGTTACTATGCATACGGTTTCCCTTTAAAAAGTAACGAAGTTGCCTAAACTTGAAATGAAAGTCTAATTGTACCTAGTACTAACCTAAAATTAAAGCAATTCCCTGTTTTCTTTTCCACTGTGTTTGCTTTGTTAAACTGAGTGGAAATTTCAGATCTTATATTGGGTTCCCTTGGAAACAGATTCTGAGACAACGAGTTGAATGCAAAAGGATTTGCATTTGGGGGGGTTGTCTTGGGACACATACTTGTAAGCACTGAGGAAGGCAAGACTGATTAGAGTCAGAAGCTAACCAGCAATGTAATTATGGTTGAGGCTTCAGCTCTTTCTTTGCGGATTCCTGGAGGTGGGAAGGCCCTTCGTAACTGTCTCACATGGAGGCAAAGGCTCTGGCCTTCATACCTGCATCAACCAGTCATGGCTGAGGGCTGCCCTCTGGGCAGCAGCATAGCCTTGAGCAAGGCATAGCAGGCCTTGTCCCTGTGGCTGGGGACAGTGTTCAATGACGGCCACAGCCAGGAGTTGCCGGTGGCTGGTATTAGCAGATGGGGGAATAAGGGCAGAGGTGCTTGGNAGAGACTCTTCTCCGGTTGAGCCTCTGGAAGAAAATTGTCTGACTGACACCTTGATTAAAATCTTGCAGAGGACCCAGGCAAACCTTGCTTAGACTCAATCCACAGAAACTGAGATAAGAGATATGTATTGTAAGCTGCACAGTTTGTGGTAATTTGTCATGCAGCAGTAGAAAACTAATATTCTGTGTAATAAATACTCTGCAGATATTATCTCCACTGATTTTCACAACAACCTTAGGAAGTTTATGATATTATTCCAGTGTTTATAAATGAGGATTCTGAGGTTCAGAGAAGTTGGGAAATATGCCCAGAGCCACACAGCAGGTGATGAGTAGGAACTAAAAACAAAAGCCAATCTTATGACTTTTTTTTTTTTTTTACAATTGGAGTACAATTGCTTTACAATGTCATATTTTTCTGCTGTACAACAGTGTGGATCAGCTATGCTGTGCTGTGCTTAGTTGCTCAATCGTGTCTGACTCTTTGTGACCCCAGGACTGTGTGGCCCACAAGGCTCCATGCCTCTGTTGATGGAGATTCTCCATGCAAGAATAAGAAGTGGGTTGCCATGCCCTCCTCCAGGGGATCTTCCTGACTGGGGAGTCAAACCAGGGACCTCCTGCATTGCAGGTGACTTCTTTCCCAGCTGAACTATCAGGGATGCCCGTGAATCAGCTCAATGTATGTATATATATCTCCTCCCTCTGGAGCCTTCTCCCCTCGTATCCCAGCCCTCTAGGTCATTGCAGAGCACAGAGCTGAGCTCCCTGCGCTATACAGCAGCTTCCCACTCTTGAGCCCATGGTCGGAACCTGCCTTTAATAACACTTCTAGATTCTTGGTTGTGGAGACATAGCTCTGACCTTTCAAAAAGTGATTTTCTTCATTTTAAATCAGTTTACAGTTTTACCAACAGTGGATAAGGGAAACTATTTCTCAACATTGTTGCCAGTATTGGCTGTATATTTTTAAAGTGATAAATGTACAAGTAAGTAAAATCACAATTTCTAAAATTTGTTCTTCTTTGAATATGCCTTCAGGTTTTTTTTTAAGCTGTATTTTCTCTTTAATGAGCAGTCCATGTTTAGGTAATACTCTCTTGGGGTATTATGGTAAGAGAGAGGAGCTAATGAGGGATGGGTCTCCAATTTTTGTCTTTTCAAGTAAGAAATAAGTTTTAAATTATATTAAACTCTTAGTGAAATGGTCACACAGAGAACTGACATAGAATGGCATTTTGAAGCCTAAATGACTCATCCATTTGTGGACTATATCCTGATTATCAAAGCATCTAAGAAGAACTCATTCCTATCTTAAGGGAAATACTCATACTTCTATGAATCTTTGTCACTTTTTTTTTTTAAAGCCAATTTACTTGTTTATTTTTAATATAGGGATCCATTTTTCTTGTTTTGGCCAAGCTGTGTGGCACGTGGGATCTTAGTTCCCCAACCAGGGGTCAAACCCCCATCCTGTTCATTGCAAGGTGGATTCTTAGCCAGTGGACCACCAAGGAAGCCCCATTAGTCACTTACTAGTGTGTATTTCCTGTGTGCTTGGGTGAATGAACTCTGGAGCTCTGCAATTAATTCTTCTTCCCTGTGACTTTCTGAAAAACATCATCCCACAAGTTGTGCTTCACCCAGTACTGTTGGCATATGCAAATATAATAACTTAAGAGCAATTAAATTAAGAAGGTAACTTTTTTTTTTTTGGATGAATTTCAATCTGTCTTTTCCCTTGAGGGAACCCTACAAAGTTAAAAGTTTTGCAAGTGTATCCAAGAAGGAAATACTAAATGACTGATTTCTGTGGTAATTTTTTTCATTGCATTATTATTAGTGAGCAGATGCTTTCTCTTTCTGAACAAGGACAAAGAAATCATTTCAGTTCATGAAATTACAAATTTCAGACACTTCTTAATGAGAATGGAAATAGCTTGACTATGAAGACGCTCATTTTTGTGGTGTAGCAATTGATGCTAAATTTAATGGGAGAAACAATTAGGATTGTAATACACAGATTTTCCTAAACCCTTTTAAACAGAGCATTCAGTCATTAGCCAGTTAATCAATGGCTAATTAATGGCTGCTGGAAAGAGTTATCACGGAAAGTTGAGTTTAGTCCATTTCTAATATTGTGTTAGTTCCTGGTGTATGGCACAGTGATTCAGGTATGTTCTTTTTCACATTCTTTTCCATTGTAGTTTATTATAAGGTGCTGAATATAATTTCCTGTGCTCTCCAGCAGGAGCTTGCTGTTTTCTGGTTTACATCTGGGGTGTGTATCTGCTACTCCCCAGCTCCTCATTTGTCCTTTCCCTTCCCTGTTCCCCTTTGGTAATCTTAAGTTTGTTTTCTGAGTCTGTTGATAAGTTTCTGTTTTGTAAGTAAGTTCATTTGTATCATTGTTTCTTAGATTCTATACGTAAGCGGTATCATATCACACTTGTCTTTCTCTGACTTACTTCACTCAGTGTGACCATCTCTAGGCCCATCCATGTTTCTGCAAGTGGCATTATCTCATTCTTTTTTATGGCTGAACAGTATTTCACGGTGTGTGTGTGTTTGTGTGTGTGTGTGTGTGTGTATACCACATCTTCTTTATCTGTTCATGGACACGTAGTATCACAATGTTTTTGAAATCATGAATCTAGCATTTGTAATCACAGTATGAACATATCTGTGAAAACAAACATCGCCTCCCCAGTGTGTGGAATGTCTCACGACTGAGCTATCTCCATACCTCTCTAACTCTTTCAATGGATTGGCTCTTCGCAATGATGATGAAGATGAAGTTGATGATGATCGATAATGATAGCCATACTTATTAAGAGTTTATCATGTGCCAGGAGTACTATCTCCTTTAATCTTCACCACAGCTCTGTGAATAAGAGTTGTTATTATCCTCATGTTACAGATGAGGAATCCAAGTCTCAGAGAAATTAGGTTATTCAAGGTCACATGGATAATAAGTGTCCCACAAAGGATTCAGATTTAGGTCTGCTTGACTCCAAAGACTTTGCTAGACCAAGTCATGTAACTTCACAAGCTTGCATTAGTTTTTGAGCTACTCAACAGAACTGAATCTCACATCTTGATTCTAGGGACATAGCCAAGATAGGATCACAGACAAAGACGTTTTTATTATCCTCTGCCTTGTTAGGATCACTTTGCAGGCATTTCTCTGATACCTGAAGATATAGTATTGTTTGTAACTGTCAAAATCCTTATGACTTGGAGATACCCTGCTTTTATCCCAAGTATATTCAGATCCTTAGATACTAGAGGTGACTTTCCAGGATTCAAATGGTCCTCTTACTTGGAAAGCTGATAAATTATCTACTTGGAAAGTTTACCCCAGGACCACACACCTCTCAACAATTAAAGAATGGCTGCTTTCTCTGCCTCTGAAGCACACCATGGGAACTGTCCATGGTGGTTCCTTGAAGAACTCCCAAGCCAAAGGAGGAATTTCTGGTGTTAGACATGGAGCTGACTTTCTAGCTAGGCCTCTCCTTCTTTCTCTTCTTTCCCTCCCTCCTTTTCTGTTTTATTCTCTCTCCCGTTATGTTTTTAAGAATTAGGGAGATGTTACAGGAAAAATATGTATATCTAACTAAATTGTCCCCTTACAGTTCAAATTTTGAGATTCAAATTTTCTGATGATTAGAAATAAAAATATATTTATCACATGTTAAGAAAATAAAAGAATGCTCTTTTAGAAGAAAAATCATAGGCTATCTACCACACATCCAAAAAAAAGTGGTGTCTTTAGATTAAATGTCTGTATTGTTCATCTTTAAATCTCAGGAATATAGATCATTATGGTTACAGGCCTACTTTGATTGGATTTCTGAATATATGGACCAGTCTTTAAGGAGCAAAAGAAGTCACCTTATTGAGGTAGACTATATTACTGTTTATCTATAATTTTGGTGCTCCTCTGTGTGATATCTTTGTCAATGGGAAGATTATATGTCCCTGGCCTGCTGAACTCAGAAGTGGCTCTGAGATTTGCTTTGGTCTATCTAACACGGGCCTCTTTTGAGCAGAGGCTGTGGAGACAGCATGTGTGGTTCTGTTTCACAGTGAGACCTCCCCATTAGACTGAGTCCCATAGTTCTATTAATTGGGTCAAAACAATGGCTGACCCTCACTTGACAAGTAGAATAAGGGAGAAACAAGGTGGCTTGTTGTTGTAAGCCACCGAGGTGTTTAGAGCTGTTTACTGCCCTGCTGTAATCTCCCCTGTCATCACTGATACATAACCACTCTCATTTGCCACCACAAAACTCTCTAGGGAAGAGGCAGCCACAAAATAAATTTCTGGTGATGATAAACAGTAGACTTTGAATTTACTATAATAAAACCCATATGGAATACAAATTCTCAACATTCTTTTCTCTCTTGCTGGCTAGAACCAAGCGTTCTTTCCATGCTGGGATATTTCTGATAACCCTTCAGGCTAGTCTCTGGGATGCCTATATTTCTTAGTGTAGACTGCCATAATGAAATGCCATTGGTTAGATGGCTTGAACAACATTAATGGAGCCTAACATGTCAAGGAAGAGCAGGTACAGGTGGCTGTGAAAATGTTAGTCACTCTGCCAGAGCCAGTTTTGACCCCTGGGTCGGGAAGATCCCCTGGAGAAGGGAATGGCAATCCACTCCAGTACTCTTGCCTGGAAAATTCTATGGACAGAGGACCATCTCACATAGTTACTATGCATACGGTTTCCCTTTAAAAAGCAACGAAGTTGCCTAAACTTGAAATGAAAGTCTAATTGTACCTAGTACTAACCTAAAATTAAAGCAATTCCCTGTTTTCTTTTCCACTGTGTTTGCTTTGTTAAACTGAGTGGAAATTTCAGATCTTATATTGGGTTCCCTTGGAAACAGATTCTGAGACAACGAGTTGAATGCAAAAGGATTTGCATTTGGGGGGGTTGTCTTGGGACACATACTTGTAAGCACTGAGGAAGGCAAGACTGATTAGAGTCAGAAGCTAACCAGCAATGTAATTATGGTTGAGGCTTCAGCTCTTTCTTTGCGGATTCCTGGAGGTGGGAAGGCCCTTCGTAACTGTCTCACATGGAGGCAAAGGCTCTGGCCTTCATACCTGCATCAACCAGTCATGGCTGAGGGCTGCCCTCTGGGCAGCAGCATAGCCTTGNGTAACTGTCTCACATGGAGGCAAAGGCTCTGGCCTTCATACCTGCATCAACCAGTCATGGCTGAGGGCTGCCCTCTGGGCAGCGGCATAGCCTTGAGCAAGGCATAGCAGGCCTTGTCCCTGTGGCTGGGGACAGTGTTCAATGACGGCCACAGCCAGGAGTTGCCGGTGGCTGGTATTAGCAGATGGGGGAATAAGGGCAGAGGTGCTTGGAGGAATAGCCCCCAAGAGGAGATCTGGGTGGGGCACTGCTGAACCCATGGCAGCCAGTGCTTGCCCTATTCCTACCGGCTTGCTTCTTACAGTAGGTTTGCCCCACTTCAAAGCAGCCTTCATGGCATTCTGGTTGGTCTTGTGTTCCGGGGAGTGGGGGAAGTGGAGCTGCTCCCCGTTTCATCCTTTGGTCTCCTGAAGCCATGAATCCTACCAGCTGAGACATGGCTTCATACAGTGGTCATTGACTGGGAATGGCACCCACCCCTTTTCGGTTTATCATCTCTAAACTGATGCCTCAGCTGTGTCTTTAAGAGACCCTTCTGCCACTCAGGCTGATGGCTTCTTGTGGCGTGCAGTGTGGTAAGACTGATGGGTGCCACGCACGGTCATGTTCCCATTGTTCTACCTTCTTTTAGGAAGGGTCTATCTCTCCTGAGGCAATATTATGTGGCATTTTAACTCTCTGGTGGATCAAATCCCTCAGTGAGTCCTTGGCTGGTGATTCTGGGCCACGGCTCTGCAGGAAGCAAAGACAAACTTATGTCTGAAATAGTCCATCGATACAACTTGCTGCCTCTCTCCAAGGTGGGGGCGGCGGGGGGGGGGAATAGTTGCTCTCTGCGAGAGATAGTTTCTATTCAAGGGCTTTAGCTGTGCTGCTGGCTGGTTAGACATTCAGCTCTGGTAAACGGAAGTCCGTGCTTCTGGCATAATCTCTCCTGGCCAGCAGGACTGCCATTCATGAGTCCACTGCGTCAGCACTGGGATGGGTGATGCTGGAGGCCGGCTGATGACCCTTGGCCCGTCATTCTGTCTGATTGTTTAGTTCCTTTTCCACTGTGGACGGTCTCTGTCATATATCAGCATACGCTACACTGATGCACTTTCCCATTCCCACAAGCCCACATGTCTCTTTCTGAGCTCTTCTGACCCTGCTGTTCTAATTGCTCTCTTTCAAGTTTCCTGACCAGCCAGTCAAGCTGGGGCCGCTCCTGATGAATTTGTACGTGTTCTTATCCCAGAACTCTATCCACATACAGTGGGGAACCGGGCACATTGTTTGGAATGCTGCGCCATGAGAGGGCTGCCCCGTCTTTCAGAGCCGTTACTANTGTCTCTTTCTGAGCTCTTCTGACCCTGCTGTTCTAATTGCTCTCTTTCAAGTTTCCTGACCAGCCAGTCAAGCTGGGGCCACTCCTGATGAATTTGTACGTGTTCTTATCCCAGAACTCTATCCACATCCAGTGGGGAACCGGGCACGTTGTTTGGAATGCTGCGCCATGAGAGGGCTTCCCCGTCTTTCAGAGCCGTTACTAAGTGGTGTCGTTAAGTCAGCAGCAGACTCACATCAACATGTCAAGCTGTGTTAGTCCACTCAGTTTTGCCATGATGAATGACCACAAACTGGGCTGCTCAAACAACAGAAAGTTAGTTGTCACAGTTTTGGAGGCTGAAAGTTGGAGACCAGGGTGCCAGCATGGTCAGGTTCAGGTGAAGGCTCTCTGGCTTGCAGACAGTTGCTTTCCTGCTTTGTCACAGGGAAGAGAGAAAGAGAGGAAGTAAGATCTCTGGTGTCTCTTCTCTTAATGACACCAGTCCCATCATGGGGGCCCTAACTTCATGCATGTANGTTTGAGTCTTAGATCAGGTTGCACCTGAACCATGCACTCAAGTGAGCCTGCTGTCTTAGTGTGCTTAGTGTGGTAAATGGTACGTTGACTGAAGCAGTGTTTGTGGTTGAGAAGGAAAGGAGAGTTTTTTGTGGCTTTGTAGGTTAAGCCAGGGAAATGGCTGGGCTGTGGATGAGGTCATACAGCAGGATAACTCAGGGAGATTTGCAAACCACTCTTGCTTTCCTTCTGTACTGGGATCTATTCTAGAATCACTTGGAGTATCTGTGTGTGTGTATAACATTTAAAAGCCTGCCCTAGGGATTCTGATGCAAACTAGTCCAATTGCTGGACCCTTTCGACTAAGAGTAGGTCTGATTTGACCACTTGTATCCCTGCCCTGAACATAATGTCTTGACAGCTCTATGGGATCAGCATGTAATTGACATCCCAACAAGAACCCTAACTTGCTAACTTTATTAGGGATATTGGACTTCCGTGGTGGCCCAGACAGTAAAGAATCTGCCTGCAATGTGGGAGACCCGAGTTTNGGGAGCTGGGGGCTAAAGATGGGAACTGTCTCCCACTTCCCTCCATCCTGCACCTGGTGTAACCTGTTTGGCTGAGCTCAGTTAGAAGCCAGCAGGCAAGGGAGCTCTGAAGGTGCACTGTGCAGAGGCTGGTCTCAGGCACAGAGCAAGGGGTAGAGAGTGGCTCTGGAGAGGCAAACAATAGGAGCATAAACATCACACCATCAGTGAGCCCCTGCACTTACTTGCTTTTCCTTCTGTTTGAAAGGCTTACATGGGGACTTCCCTGGTGGTCCTGTGGCTAAGACTGTGCTCCCAATGCAGGGGGTACGGGTTTGGTCCCTGGTCAGGAAATAGATCCCAGATGTGGCAACTAAGAGTTTGCATGCCACCACTAAGACCTGGTACAGCCAAATAAATAAATAAATATCTCTTTTAAAAAGAAAGGGAAACAAGAAAGGCTTACCTGTCCCGCTCCCTTTTCCTGTACCTTGTTCACATAATAACTCGTTCTCAACCAGCATGACTCATGTCCTACCTTTCAATTCAAGTAGTATCCTGTGTAAACTTCAATTTCGCATGAAGCACATGGCATTGTAATTGTTTATTACCTGTCTGTCTCCCTGATCAACCTGGGCGTTCATCCAGCACGGCAGCTGGACCTTTTGTATCTTTCTAATCTTAGAGCCCAGCACTGGTCCTGCACCTAGGAGGTGCTCAACAGTTATATATTGATGAGTCTCTTTATATTTCTGAAAGTAGCAGGCCCTTTTTTCTTGCAGCTCTTTTAAGAGTAAACTGGAATAGCTTCGTTACTTAAGAGGAACAACAATCCCTTGATTTCCATATTGTTATGAAGTTTTAAAAAATGTTTCATAGTCAGGGAACAAACCCACTCACCCAGCGTCCCTTCACTAGTGATGGCTAAGAAGCGGGTAGAACCTAGGTCTTCTGCCTCTAGTTTGTTGCTCTTTGCTCTTGTCTCTCTGCTCACACTTAGTCACTTCAGTAGTGTCCCCCTGAATGCCCCTTGGGCAGTAGCCCACCAGTCTCCTCTGTCCATGGAATCCCATCACTAGATGTCCTCAAGTGAAAGTGAGGACATCAGGTGGATCTGTGGAGGTCATTCACATAATTTTAACAGGGGGCAATCTCAGAGGGACAATTTGCAATGAATGAGGTTTGCCGAGGTCCAGCCTCAGCAGAGTCCAGGGATATCCTCAGGATGGACGACGTCGGCGAATGAAGAAAGATAGACATAGAGATAAGAAAGAACGACACGGGATGACCAAGATTCTTTGGTGAGCGAGGCCCATTTACTTTATTTTTCTCGGGGCTTTTATACCCTGAGTTATATATACAGCAAAGTGAAAAATGCAGAGTCAACTCAACATTTTATCAGTAATAACTTTTATCGATATCAGGTTCCTTCCTGCAAAAGTCTTATTTTCTGTACATCATCTTCTATTCCGGAGGCCTGTTGATATTCCATGACCTCCTTTTGATAAAGGTTGGTCAGCCAGAACACCAGAACAATGATTTTCCCTTAAAGTGTTTCTTCTTAAATTCTTAGCCTGTGTCACCCTTAAAGTACAGAGTTACATTTTTATGGAGCAAAGACTCAGCGGGTTACAGCAAAGAAAGAACTTACTAACTCAAAGTCTAATGTTGCTAATGCTAAAGATACTGCTTGTTATTTCTATATCTTAACTATATGTACTCCCAGGAACACAATGGATAAGGGATGTGAGAACTTGGCAGCAAGCATAGGCTCAACAATGTTGCAAGAGTCTGGATAAAGCTGCCAAGTAAGCTAGAATGCTAACAGGGGGTTTGAAACACTCCTTTCATGCCCAGGAGATTTAGAAACTAAAGCCCTAAGTTAATTCTTTCTAGAGAAATATGGTTGAGGGACAGCCCCCTGCTATTGTCAGAAGAGCTGGTGAAAGACATAAAATAGTAAGACAGACAGATTCTGGTTTGGGGGTGCTCGAGTAGATCCAGGGGGTCCATCGAGTCCTGAGGCCTTGCTTATCAGGACTGTTCCGCATGACCTTATCATGGGTCTGATGGCCCAGGGAGTCCCTTGAGTCCTGCATGGGTGGGATCTCCTGTGCTGGCTCCCAGCAGAGGTTAAATGCCTGGTTGAAGAAAATAGCCCCTTAAAATATTTTTTACTTTCAGAACTTTGGTATAACAATAAGAATTAAACTCTAGGAAAGGGACTATCCAATTAGATGGACCAGTTTTTTTTTTTTTTCTCTCCTTGTTTATAAAGTAAAAACATATTTGTTGACTACAATGTAAGCTGCTTGAGGTCAAGGGGCACGTCTCCTTTACGTTTGTCTTCTGTCGGCCTTACATCAATGTGTCAGAAGAATAGTACATCATACAGAACAACCAGATGAGGCCAATCTGACAATGCTTTGTGCGATTGCTGAGATGCTTGCTTTGGTTCACTGCACACTTGGAGTGGAGGAGGGTGGAGTGGAATGCAGTAGCCACCAGTGACTTGATGCCTAGCATCCAGCTCTCCTTCTGACAAAATCATCCTGGATTCCTCACAGGAAACTACCTCTCCTCTTCCTAGCTGTGTAGTTTGGATGGCACTGACTTCAAAGCCCAGGTGGAGAGGTGGGCTGATTGACTAGTTAGAAGATCACATGCTCTTGGTTACAGGGATCAGTTCAGAAATGAGCCAACAACGTGCTATGACACAGTCACTAAGAATCCTGGGAAAAAGGCTTACTCTCTTCTCACTGGATGTGAAAAAAGAAGGATGTGGTTGCTGGAACTGCCACAGCCATCTGTGACCACCCAGGTCAAGGAGGTGGAGACCAAAATGGGGAGCATCGTTTGAGTCTTAGATCAGGTTGCACCTGAACCATGCACTCAAGTGAGCCTGCTGTCTTAGTGTGCTTAGTGTGGTAAATGGTACGTTGACTGAAGCAGTGTTTGTGGTTGAGAAGGAAAGGAGAGTTTTTTGTGGCTTTGTAGGTTAAGCCAGGGAAATGGCTGGGCTGTGGATGAGGTCATACAGCAGGATAACTCAGGGAGATTTGCAAACCACTCTTGCTTTCCTTCTGTACTGGGATCTATTCTAGAATCACTTGGAGTATCTGTGTGTGTGTATAACATTTAAAAGCCTGCCCTAGGGATTCTGATGCAAACTAGTCCAATTGTTGGACCCTTTCGACTAAGAGTAGGTCTGATTTGACCACTTGTATCCCTGCCCTGAACATAATGTCTTGACAGCTCTATGGGATCAGCATGTAATTGACATCCCAACAAGAACCCTAACTTGCTAACTTTATTAGGGATATTGGACTTCCGTGGTGGCCCAGACAGTAAAGAATCTGCCTGCAATGTGGGAGACCCGAGTTTGATCCCTGAATCGGAAAGATCCCCTGGAGGAGGAAATGGCAACCCACTCCAGTAGTCTTTCCTGGAGAAGTCCATGGACAGAGGAGCCTGGTGGGCTGCAGTCCATGGGACCACAAAGAGCTGGACATGACTGAGCAACTAACACACGCACACTGAACATCCCACCCTATCCTAGACCTGGCGTGGCGCTAAGTCGGTTCCTTCCCTTGGGGACAGCCACCCCTGTCTCTCACTTGCTTTTTATCCCTACCTTTACTCTTAGAACCTTATTCAGGTTTCTCTTTTAGGTTCTATGAACTCATCTAGCCACAGAACTAGGAATTAAAGGTATGCATTCGCAATACAGCTATTGACAAGGAGTGATTACAAGGATGCAGAAACACAAAAGAATAGATATTTAAAGCAATGAGTGGGAAGTGAATACTAGGAAATAGGGCTTTGAAGCCTGGAGGTTTGGCCTCTTCCCGCCTCCTCCCAGAGATGCCATACCACTTCTCTCTTTTTTTCTTTCTCACTACAAATAATACTTGATTAAAATTTTTGTAACACAGTTTCATATGATGAAAAGCCAATTAATTCTCCTTGTGCTTAACTGACCCATTAGAACAAAAAAACTGTTTCAAGGAACAGAGGAAGGGATACGTTCTCATACCACAAAAGTGAAAGCAGGGTGAATCAGAAAAAAAAAAAAAAATCATGAGCACAGCATCCTCTGTTGAAAATGCACAATTAAGTAGTCAAGTTCTTTTTTTTTTAATTTAATTTTTATTGGAGTATAGTTGCTAGTTTCTACTGTACAGCAAGCTAAATCCATTATATATATATCTCCACTCATTTTTGGATTTCCTTCCCATTTAGGTCACCACAGAGGACAGAGCAGAGACCCTGTGCTGTACAGTAGCTATCTATTAGCTCTCTATTTTACACACAGTATCAACAGTGTATATAAGTCAACCCCAAGGTTCTTGATAGAGAACTGCTTGCAGGCTGCCTCCCACATATTAGACTTGGTGGTAGCTGCTGGGAGAACTTTGTGCCATTGAAGAAAGAGGGGGGAGGACATTGAGAGAAGAGAGAAAAGTGATCCCAGAGAATCTCTTCTCAGCTTCTCTGGAGAGAAAGTCTCTGAAGCTCCAGAACATCTCACTGCCATTTTAGAAAAAGACTCCACAATAGTCTCCAAGGTAACCTAGCAGGACCTTTGACTTGATTCCATCTGTGAACAGTGTCATTAGATATCCTGGACAGTGGTAGATACTCCACAGGCCTCACTAAAGTGCCTTCCATCAGGAGAGCTGCCAGGCGGGCCATGATTGCCATGAATACCTTGGAAGGTGGAGGAGGTCCTGTCAAGCTGCAGAGTTTGTCCTTAGAGCTTCCCCCGGAGCTTGGGTAGCAGCAGCAAATTCGAGCAATGGGGATGACTGAACACCACAGATGAAGTCACAAAAATGACTCAAGGCAAAAGTGCTTTAGCAAAGTCCTTTGACTAGGTTTAGTTTCATTGATATTTCTCGGCTCAGTCTTCTCTGCTAGATCACCTGCTATTTTAGCAACCACTCCAAGAGCCAACTTAAGGTGTGGGCCATTGCCAGAGGGTGGATCTGCACTGATAGGACCAACTGTTAGCTTCTTTTCCATTAATTATGATGGATGGTTGCAGGAGGTGGGGAAGCTAGCAGGCAATTTATGCCATCTGTGCACATTTGGGAAAAGAATATCCAGATACACTTAATCCCTGAAATATACCGGTCATAGTTTTAATAGTGCTTTTTGGATCATATTGCATTTAGCTTGTGTATTAAGATATAGAGTAACAAAATACAAGTCCCTTCACAGTTGAAATTATGTTTCATTCTTCTGTCCTTTTATTTTAATCTTCAAGTGATTTTATTTTCTTTTTTGTGTTATTTGTACTTCCTTTCTAAAATGAGCCTATATTAGATACATCTTTTTTAAAAAGTAAAATAAATAAAACTATTATAAATTATTTATTTACTTGATCACATATCATTCATTCCATTCCATAAAATTCACCTTTTAAAGTGCACAGTTGAGGGATTTTGTAGGTAGTTTTGAATAACCTTCATTATCCAAATTTCAGAAATATTTCTGTCATCCCTCAAAAGAAACCTTGCACCCATTATCACTCACTCCACAACCCCCTTCCCCCACAAGCCTCTGGCAACAACTGATCTGCTTCATGTGACCCCATGATCAACTAAACAAACTCGTAGGTCTCTGTGAGTCAGACTATCCTGATTACTGCTTTGACTTGTTGTCCATCATGGTAACCATGTCCACCTTGCCTTTGGAGATTAAATGCCACCATTTTACTGCCAGTATCCATCCTCCTGAAGCAGCTATAAAATAGTTGAATGGACTTTTGAAGACTCAATTGAAGTAGCCAGTAGGTGACAATACCTTGTAAGGCTAGGAAAGGACCTCTAGGTTTCTGATTATGCTCTAAAGCGGTGTCCAGTATATGAGACTATGTCTCCTATACCCAGGATTCATGAGTCTATCAAAGGGTAGAGATGTGAGTGGCTGGTAATCCACTAGCAGATTTTTTCTTCTCATCCCTGTGTCTTTAGGCTTTGCTGGTCTAGAGATGTAAATTCCAAAGGAAGGTATAGTTCTACCAAGAGACACAATGATTTCCTTGAACTGAAAGTTGAGATTGTCACCTGGTTGTTTTGGGGTCCCCATGTCTCCAGATCAGTAGGCAAAGAAGGATAATTGATTCTGATTACCATGG
>SJYW01003224.1:15710-40046 GCA_006410735.1 Raphicerus campestris | reverse complement strand
GGGTTCTCTGGCCACATTTACCTGTAAAGCTAGGTGTACTCCTTCCTGCTTATGAAGGTTACTGGTGGACTTGCTCTAATTTTATGATGTAGTGAGTCTGAAAGAATCATTTAATGATGGGCAATCTGGCTACATGGCCTCTTGATGATTACTGGCCAGGCACTCTATCTCCATCAGAGTCTGGTTAATATAAAATGTTTTCTGTATGATGTAAAATGATCTGTAACAGATTGCCTTTGTCTTGCTCCAGGATCCTCTAAGTTTATGTTGTGATTCTTCTATTGGAGCTTGTCATAAATTCCACATGATGCTTTTCCCATAACTAATATCTTTAATACTATACAAGGGGCCAAGCCATCTGGTCCATGAGGCGGAGTGTCCTGCAACCCCGTCTGAGTATCTTCAGAGCCACAGCCACACTTAAACCAGGTGGTCTTTTATGCCACTCAGTAAATGAGCTTTGGAAGGATTCCAAAGGAGAGAATCTGGTACCTCAAGAACTTGAAGAGGTCTACTAAGCCTTGTGTTTTATTTGAAAGAGGATGCTCTGTAAAGTCTCTGTAAAGAGACCTGATATGACAGGTCTCTGAATTTTTTGTTGTTTGTTTTTATTTTTTATTTATTTATTTTTTAATACTTTATTCTACTTTACAATACTGTATTGGTTTTGCCATACATTGACATGAGTCAGCCACAGGTGTACACGATCTCCCGATTATCAACCCCCAGCCCTAAGGTGCATGTTGTATCAAGGCTTCCATTGTACTGGCCACACTTTCTTGTAAAGCAACTCCAGTTTTGTGTGTGTGTGTGCGTCTGATATCTTGGTTGCCATTGTGTCCTTGCCATTTATTTTGATAATTACACTAACTTTGCTTCTTTCAGTTAAGCCCCACCTTTTGATTTTTATTATTTTGATACTCCATGATGCCTGTATTATCAGTGGATTACCATTCCTGAAATAACATCTCCTGTCAGCTCTGGCCTCCAGACAGGAGCCACTGAGCAGTTTCTCAAGAAACTCATGATCTTCTCATTAGTACACTCCTATCACTCTGGTGTAGTCTAAATCTTTCCATAGAACACAGGCATTTGCTGTATGCAGTTTACTTTTATAGTAGGCTATTGTGCGTTACCTGTTTTATTTATCTTTGTTGGAGTCTAGTTGCTTTACCCTGTTGTGTTAGTTTCTGCCGTATAAAAATGTGATTGAGGTATATGTGCACATACACCCTCTCCCTCTTGAACCGCTCTCCCACCCTCTCACCCACCCCTCTAAGTCATCACAGAGCACCAAGCTGAACTCCCTCTGCTACACAGCAGCTTCCCACCAGCTATCTATTTTATCTATGTCAGTGTTACTATCTCAGTTCGTCTTACCCTGCCCTTCCTTTCCTGTGCACAAGTCCATTCTCTGCGTTTGTCTCTCTACTGCTGCCCTGAAAATTTGTTAATCAGTACCATTTTTCTAGATTCCATACATATGTATTGACAAATGATATTTTTTCTCTTTCTGACTTAACTTCACTCTGCATGATAGACTCTCAGTTCATTCACATTACTGCAAACGACCTAATTTCAATCCTTTTTACAACTAAGGAATAATCTATTTTATATACATACTGCATTTTCTGTACCCATTCATCTGCTGATGGACATTTAGGTTGCTTCCATGTCCTGGCTATTGTAAACAGTGCTGCAATGAATATTTTGGTGCATGTATGTTTTTGAATTGTAGTTTTCTTGGAGTTTATGCCCAGTAGTGGGATGGCTCAGTAATATTGTAGTTCTATTTTTACTTTTTAAGGAACCTCCATACTGTTCTTCATAGTAGCTGTATCAATTTACTTCCCCACCAACAGTGCAAGAGTGTTCTCTTTCTGCATCCTCTCTCCAGTATCTAGGGTTTGCAGATTTTTTGATGATGGCCATTCTGACTGGTGTGAAGTGATACTTCATTGTAGTTTTGATTTACATTTCTCTAATAGTGAGCAATGTTGAGTATCTTCCTATGTCCCTCTTGGCCATCTGTATGTCTTCTTTGGAGAAATGTCTATTCCAGTCTTCTGTCCATTTTTTAATTGGGTTGTTCATTTTTTGAATATCAATCCACATATGCTATTCATGAATTTTGAAGACTAATCACTTACTGATTGTATCATTTGCAAATATTTTCTACCATTCTGTGGGCTGTCTTTTGTTTTGTCTGTGGTTTTCTTTACTGCAAAAGCTTTTGAGTTTAATTAGGTCCCATTTGTTTATTTTTGGTTTTATTTCTATTACTTGGGAAAAGAAATATAAAAAGATAATGTTGATACTTTCGTCAAAGAGTGTCCTGCCTATGCTTTCCTCTCAGAGTTTTATAGTATCCAGTCTTACATTTAGGTCTTTAATCCTTTTTGAGTTTATTTTTGTGTAGGATGTCAAAGAATTTTTATTTTTTACATGTAGCTGTTCCATTTTCCCAGAACCATCTATTGAAGAGACTGTCNGCTTCAGAGCCACAGCCACACTTAAACCAGGTGGTCTTTTATGCCACTCAGTAAATGAGCTTTGGAAGGATTCCAAAGGAGAGAATCTGGTACCTCAAGAACTTGAAGAGGTCTACTAAGCCTTGTGTTTTATTTGAAAGAGGATGCTCTGTAAAGTCTCTGTAAAGAGACCTGATATGACAGGTCTCTGAATTTTTTGTTGTTTGTTTTTATTTTTTATTTATTTATTTTTTAATACTTTATTCTACTTTACAATACTGTATTGGTTTTGCCATACATTGACATGAGTCAGCCACAGGTGTACACGAGCTCCCGATTATCAACCCCCAGCCCTAAGGTGCATGTTGTATCAAGGCTTCCATTGTACTGGCCACACTTTCTTGTAAAGCAACTCCAGTTTTTTGTGTGTGTGTGCGTCTGATATCTTGGTTGCCATTGTGTCCTTGCCATTTATTTTGATAATTACACTAACTTTGCTTCTTTCA
This sequence comes from Raphicerus campestris, assembly GCA_006410735.1. Classification (NCBI taxonomy): domain Eukaryota; kingdom Metazoa; phylum Chordata; class Mammalia; order Artiodactyla; family Bovidae; genus Raphicerus; species Raphicerus campestris. The sequence continues at coordinate 37,069 of SJYW01003224.1, read as the reverse complement.
GTTAAGCCCCACCTTTTGATTTTTATTATTTTGATACTCCATGATGCCTGTATTATCAGTGGATTACCATTCCTGAAATAACATCTCCTGTCAGCTCTGGCCTCCAGACAGGAGCCACTGAGCAGTTTCTCAAGAAACCCATGATCTTCTCATTAGTACACTCCTATCACTCTGGTGTAGTCTAAATCTTTCCATAGAACACAGGCATTTGCTGTATGCAGTTTACTTTTATAGTAGGCTATTGTTCGTTACCTGTTTTATTTATCTTTGTTGGAGTCTAGTTGCTTCACCCTGTTGTGTTAGTTTCTGCCGTATAAAAATGTGATTGAGGTATATGTGCACATACACCCTCTCCCTCTTGAACCGCTCTCCCACCCTCTCACCCACCCCTCTAAGTCATCACAGAGCACCAAGCTGAACTCCCTCTGCTACACAGCAGCTTCCCACCAGCTATCTATTTTATCTATGTCAGTGTTACTATCTCAGTTCGTCTTACCCTGCCCTTCCTTTCCTGTGCACAAGTCCATTCTCTGCGTTTGTCTCTCTACCGCTGCCCTGAAAATTTGTTAATCAGTACCATTTTTCTAGATTCCATACATATGTATTGACAAATGATATTTTTTCTCTTTCTGACTTAACTTCACTCTGCATGATAGACTCTCAGTTCATTCACATTACTGCAAACGACCTAATTTCAATCCTTTTTACAACTAAGGAATAATCTATTTTATATACATACTGCATTTTCTGTACCCATTCATCTGCTGATGGACATTTAGGTTGCTTCCATGTCCTGGCTATTGTAAACAGTGCTGCAATGAACATTTTGTTGCATGTATGTTTTTGAATTGTAGTTTTCTTGGAGTTTATGCCCAGTAGTGGGATGGCTCAGTAATATTGTAGTTCTATTTTTACTTTTTAAGGAACCTCCATACTGTTCTTCATAGTAACTGTATCAATTTACTTTCCCACCAACAGTGCAAGAGTGTTCTCTTTCTGCATCCTCTCTCCAGTATCTAGGGTTTGCAGATTTTTTGATGATGGCCATTTTGACTGGTGTGAAGTGATACTTCATTGTAGTTTTGATTTACATTTCTCTAATAGTGAGCAATGTTGAGTATCTTCCTATGTCCCTCTTGGCCATCTGTATGTCTTCTTTGGAGAAATGTCTATTCCAGTCTTCTGTCCATTTTTTAATTGGGTTGTTCATTTTTTGAATATCAATCCACATATGCTATTCATGAATTTTGAAGACTAATCACTTACTGATTGTATCATTTGCAAATATTTTCTACCATTCTGTGGGCTGTCTTTTGTTTTGTCTGTGGTTTTCTTTACTGCAAAAGCTTTTGAGTTTAATTAGGTCCCATTTGTTTATTTTTGGTTTTATTTCTATTACTTGGGAAAAGAAATATAAAAAGATAATGTTGATACTTTCGTCAAAGAGTGTCCTGCCTATGCTTTCCTCTCAGAGTTTTATAGTATCCAGTCTTACATTTAGGTCTTTAATCCTTTTTGAGTTTATTTTTGTGTAGGATGTCAAAGAATTTTTATTTTTTACATGTAGCTGTTCCATTTTCCCAGAACCATCTATTGAAGAGACTGTCTTTTCTCCATTGTACATTCTGTATTCTTCTATAGAACGTGACCATTTGCTGTACATAGTTTGACATGTATAGTATTCCCATCCCTCTTTGTCTTCTGATCACTTCTTCCTGTCTGCCGTGGCAGTTCTAGTATCTTATTTCACTATGTGAAGGTCTTTGCTTTCTCTATATCTCTAAGACCATGCCTACAATGTGTCCATGCCATCTTTCAAGATTCTTTCCAAAATGTTCACTTATGTATCACTAGAGAGTGCTCTCAGTACAGTACTCTCTCTTTTATCCAACTTTGTGTTCTGGTCCATCTGCTTGGCTTCTGGCCCCTAAGATCTAGTCTCTTGGTCACTGCATAGTTGGTCAGTCCCGTCTAGTCAGTCTCTGTACTTGACTGTACACATTGCCAAAATCATGAAGTTCCCTCAAGATAAAGTCCCTTTCCTCTCTTAACCAAGAACTTCCCCAAATAATTTATAGTATGACTTAACACGGTCTGGTGTTCTAGTTTGAGGGTGGATGCTTTTTACTTCTTTTTTTTTTTTTTTTTTTGTGGCCAAGAGACCATAAACAGCACATTTAATACCTGATTCTGTGATGTACCAGAGCTGGTTTGCTCCAGTTAATGAGAAACAACTTTTAAACACACCAGACGTTTTGCAAGCCACTTATTAAAATGTTGGTACCTTGAAATCAATCATAGTGTGAGTATTTACATTGCATAAGTCAGCAAAGACTATAAGATTTCACTCATTTGTTTGTTTGATTTTAGTTAAACATTAACTGGAACACCACTGAGATAAATCACCTTTAGGCAGCAAGAAGTGAGTAACCTGGACAGTCCCAGAAAATTCCAGAGAAACTAAGGATTTGAGATTTTTTTAGTGTATTCAACCAGTTGAGCCCATCTCATATAGCTAATTTTTGGAGATTGCGAATTCAACTCCTGTAACTCTTCTACTATTATGTCTAAATCTTGGGCCAGTTCTGAAGATTTTTTTTTTGGTCCTTTGGCTAAAGGAGATTAAAAACAATATCTTTATCTGTTCCCAAGGTGCCTCTCTTCCCAAGAAAGACCACGAGATTTTAATGGGTGACCGATCACCCTAGGTCTTTCATTGTCTTTCTCTAATTCATCAATTGGCCCAGAAATGGCTATCTGGTCCTTATAATTGCTTCTTTATAGTATTCCTCATTTTCTGGAGATACTACACCTGCTTTTGCCTTTCCTTTCATCACTGTCCCATCCAAGGTTACCATCATTAATTATTTTAACCATTCATTTTTCTAATCACTATCCAGCTTTTCAATGTTATTTTAGAATTGGCTTCTTACAACAACCCAATGGTTGATTTTCCAGGGAAACAAACATTGATATTCTCAGATTTATATGCACTAGGTTTATTGGGGGGGGTTATTAAGGAGTTGTCTCTAGAATAGTAATGTGAGGAAGTGAGGAAAGCAGGATTTGCAGCAAGGAAAAGTTGAACTACATGTATTTATAATAGCAACTGCAGTTAATTCTACAGGGAGCTCTGGAATAGGGATGTTCCTATAGAAATGCCCTCCATCAAGCAAGGGACTGAGCATTTTTTAGTAGCCCATCAATTAGTTATTGAATGAATACTACTTTCCCATTAATGGACTCAGAAATTATGCATTAGTAGCCAACATCCTTGGCAGCTGGAAAACTGAGTTCCTCACTTCTGAAGTAGTAGCAAGGTGATTTTCCTCAATATCTACAAGGGGATCTTCCCAACCAAGAGACTGAATGTCATTCTTTTGCACCGCAGGCAGATTCTTTACTGTCTGAGCCTTAATATACAGCAGAAACTAAGTACCGAGAATGACAATAATTTAAGAATGTTGTTTCACAACATTAGTCTTTCACATTTATTTATAAGAAGGTTTTGGGGACTTCAAACTGATAAGGTTTGTGTGTGTATGTGTGTGTGTGTGTGTGTGTGTGTGTGTGTGTGTGAACTATCACAATTTTTATTTTTTGTTTTGGTTTCATATATGATATTATACATGTTTCAATGCCATTATCCCAAATCATCCCACCCTCTCCGTCTCCCTCAGAGTCCAGAAGACTATTCTATACATCTGTGTCTCTTTTGCTGTCTCACATACAGGGTTATCATTACTATCTTTCTAAATTCCATATATATGTGTTAGTATACTGTATTGGTGTTTTTCTTTCTGGCTTACTTCACTCTGTATAATAGGCTCCACTTTCATCCACCTCATTAGAACTGATTCAAATGTATTCTTTTTAATGGCTGAGTAATACTCCATTGTGTATATGTACCACAGCTTTCTTATCCATTCATCTGCTGATGGACCTCTAGGTTGCTTCCATGTCCTGGCTATTATAAACAGCACTGCAATGAACATTAGGGTACAGGTGTCTCTTTCAATTCTGGTTTCCTCAGTGTGTATGCCCAGCAGTGGGATTACTGGGTCATAATGCAGTTCTATTTCCAGTTTTTTAAGAAATCTCCATACTGTTCTCCATAGNACTGGCTATTATAAACAGCACTGCAATGAACATTAGGGTACAGGTGTCTCTTTCAATTCTGGTTTCCTCAGTGTGTATGCCCAGCAGTGGGATTACTGGGTCATAATGCAGTTCTATTTCCAGTTTTTTAAGAAATCTCCATACTGTTCTCCATAGTGGCTGTACTAGTCTGCATTCCCACCAACAATGTAAGAGAGTTCCCTTTTCTCTACACCCTCTCTAGCATTTATTGCTTGTAGATTTTGGATAGCAGCCATTTTGATTGGCATGAAATGGTACCTCATTGTGGTTTTGATTTGATTTTCTCTTATAATGAGTGATGTTGAGCATCTTTTCATGTGTTTGTTAGCCAGCTGTATGCCTTCTTTGGAGAAATGTCTGTTTAGGTCTTTGGCCTATTTTTTGATTGGGTCATTTATTTTTCTGNATGAATAAAAAACAGTATTTCAGTTTTCCTCTCTTCAGTGCCAGAAGATTTACTTTGTAAAGCTACTTCACTTAATGGAGTAAGGAAAATTCATGAGCATGTTTGCTTCACACTGTAGACTGTGTCATCTTTGGGAAATGCAGCATTTTCTTTTTGAAGTTTACTATAATTCTGCTATTTGCATCAGAATTCCATATGCAAAAAATTAAAATGTATGGTGCCATATGTTAACAGATGAATATGCTACATGCCCTGTTCCCTCTTGGAGACTATTATGAATGGCCTTGCCAAAGAGGTAATTTGGATAAACTTTCCTGATCATTAAAAGAGAAGATTTGTTTAATTACCTTGAGCCACTCTCCATTCCAGTACATTAAAACACTTGAAATTTATACATGTATTTATCTATTCAATTAATGTTTGCTGAGTTTTTAATGTATAAAAGCACAAGTCTGGTTTTTATAGCCCATAGTTTTGGCAGTGTCAATGTTTTTGTTTATTTAAATTTTCTAATATACACTTTTAAAAAGTTACTTTATATTTTATAGTTATTACAAAATATTGACTATATTCTCCACCTTGAACAATACATTCTTGAGCCTATCTTGAACCCAACAGTTTATACTTCCTACTTCTCAACACTATATTGCTCCCCGCCTCACTGGTAACCACTACTTTATTCTCTGTATCTGCGAGTCTGCTTCTTTTTCATTATATTCATTATTTTGTTGTATTTTTTAATTTCCACATATGAATGACACAGTGTCTTTCTCTGATTTACTTCACTTAGCATAATGCCCTCCACCCATATTGCTGCAAGTGGAAAATTTTCAATTTTTTTTAACAGCTAAGCAGTATTTCATTCTGTATATATAATGTGGAATCCTATAACAAGGTCACAAGTGTGCAGCCCTGTACAAAGGTCACAGGATAAGAATCTCTGTAACTGACTAAGGCCCATAGCAACTGTTGCCAAGAGCCTCAGAATCTAAACAGGCCAGTTCCCTGACCCTATAGCATCTTCACCAATCACTTAATGCCACCATTCCAACAGGAATTTTCTGTTTTGAAACTATAAAAATTGGCTGCAAGCCTGCAAAAGTGTTCTGCTCTACCTTGAGCTGGCCCACTGTTCTAACAGCATCTCCCACTCTAATAAAACTTTATACTCCTCTCATTCTGCCCAGGTCTGGAAATTATTTTCTAACCTACGCAGGGACCACGAGGTATACACCACATTGTCTTTATTCACATATCCGTTTATGGACATAGATTTCTTCTAAAGGTACATGTAACTTTAATACATTTAGGGCTTCCCTGGTAGCTCAGAGGTTAAAGCGTCTGCCTGCAACGTGGGAGACCTGGGTTCGATCCCTGGGTTGGGAAGATCCCCTGGAGAAGGAAATGGCAACCCACTCCAGTATTCTTGCCTGGAAAATCCCATGGACAGAGGAGCCTGGTGGGCTACAGTCCACGGGGTCGCTGAGGGTTGGACATAACTGAGTGACTTCACAAAGATATATGTAACTCATGTAAATCATGCTGCTATGAACATTGAGATGTATGTATCTTTCCAAATTAATTTTATTTTTTTCTTCAGATGTATATTCAAGAATGGGTATACCCATTCTGCATGGCAATTCACTGCCATATTCTTGCTTGGAGAATCCCCACCGAGAGAGGAGCCTGGCTGGTTACAGTCTATATGGTGGCAAAGAGTCAGGCTAGATTGAGCCACTGAACATCACATGCATGGTAGTTTTTTTTAGCTTTTTGAGAATTCGCCGTACTGTCTGCCACAATAGTTCCCACGAACAGTGTACAAACGTTGACAATCCCCCTTGGCATCACCTATCGGCTCGCCACTATCGCTCACAGGCCTCTTAGGCGACCCTGTGGCAGACACCGCAGAGAAGCAGTCCAAGGAGACCCGGAGGGACACTCCCTGGTAGCGCCTAGCCTTCCTTAGCGCCTAGCCTCCCTCCCCATCTCATCTACCGAAGCTGCTCACCAGAAGCACCGCCAGGGTGGGGACCCAGGAGCTCACTGGGAACCAGCAACTGAGCCATTGTCCAGCCTCAAGCAGCCAAGGCAAGGCCTTGAGTGCTCAAGGAAGAGCCTGGGAAGCCCTCACTCCCAGAAGCAGGCTGGTGGAGCTGCGGGGTGCCCAGCCCCAGCCCGTCACAGGGAGGGCTCTCCAGACCCCAGCCTGCAGCGGAAAACGTGAAGCTACTGTCTGCTGCTCCAGAGAAGCCTGGTCCCTAACGCCTTTCGTCCCCTCGGAGAGACCCCTGGGCAGGCCACTTCCACACCCCTGCCTTTGTCACGGAGAAGAGGTGAGAGGCTGCGGACTGGAGACAGAAGAAGCTGTCGCACCCACTGCGAACATCAGTCCTCTGCCCGGCAGGGCCTAGCCCTGGCCTAGAGACGTTAACATCACCACTTCCCTGGATCCAGGTATGGTCATTGTAGCAAGTCAGATTCTTCCAATCTAGGAATGCTGGAGATCTTTGCATCTGTTGTGTTTTCTTCAGTTTCTTATAGTTTTGGAGTACAGGTCTTTTGCCTCCTTACAGTTATTTAATTTTACCTAATATATTCTTTCTCTGCAAATACATGCTTACATAAGAATATACAGTCACAACCCAGAAGTACATTTGAGAGTCATCAGATACTCTGAAATTATACTAGACAGAAGATATGTTATACCAAGTCATGTCCAAATTATGAAAAATTTCAAAACAGTGAAAAGGTGAACAAATTCAGAATATGTATGTATTCAGGCATGCTCAGTCCGGTCAGACTTTGCCACCCTGTGGACTGTAGTCTGCCAGTCTCCTCTGTCCATGAGATTCTCCAGACAAGACTATTGGAGTAGGTTGCCATGCCCTCCTCCACAGGATCTTCCTGATTGAAACCAGGGATTGAAACCGCATTTCCTGCGTCTCCTGCATTACAGGTGGGTTCTTAACCACTTAAGCCATAGGGGAATTATTGCCAACTATCTGTCTTATCCCATGGGGTCTGGAAGAGTGAGGACTCAGAGACTGAGCAACATCTGTCATATCAATTAAATAATGTCAAAGAAAAACTATCATCTTTTCTCAGTACTATTGTGTGTGTGTGTACACTAAAAAGGGAGAATAAAAATAAATTTTTATTTATCGACTATCTCATATAAGTATAAAGTAAAGAAATAAAAAATGAATAATGCAACTTTTATGTTATTTTGTGTTTGACACCATATTTTATGTTTGTCTTGTGTATCACTTGACGATGTATTGTGAATAGAGATGATTTTACTGCTTCTGTCTTTTAACCTTCTTACTAATTTTATATGTGGTTGATTTATCACCTTCACAGTGTATTTGCCTTTACCAATGAGCTTTTTCCTTTTTAAATTTTTGTTTTTAGTTCTGACCTTTTCTTTTTCACTTAGATGTGCCTTTACATTTTCTTATAAAGCTGGTTTGGCAATGGTTGTAGGTTTTACCCTTTCACCACTTTAAATATTCTACACCATTCCTTTCTGGCTAGCAATTTCTGTTGAAAAGTCAGCTTCTTGCCTTATGGGAGTTCCCTTGTATATAACTTATTGCTTTCCCCTGCTGCTTTTAATATTCTCTCTTTATCTCTAAATTTTGCCACTTTAAGTGTAACCTGTCTTGGTGTGATCTTTTTTGGGTTGATCGTGTTTGGGACTTTGTGTTTTCTGCACCTGAATGTCTGTTTCCTTACCCTGGTTAAGGAAGTTTCCAGCTATGATATTTTCAAATATGTTTTCTGCACCCCTCTCTTTTCTCTTTCTGGGATCTTTATAATAAAAAATGTTGGTACATTTGATGCTGTCACTGGATCTTTTCAATTTTCCTCATTTATTTACTTTTTTTTTCTGTTCAGCTTGATGAATTGAATATGGGAATTCTCTGTACTAACTTTGGATAAAAATCTATTTAAAAGCAAAAAGTTTCCTATCTACCTCTATATCTTTCCTCTTCTTCATCAGTACACTTAGAGGAAGAATTTTCCGTATTTAATATCTCAGTTTATTAATTTCTCATTTACTTTTAAAAGCCCATTCAAATTTAGTCTCAGTGTTCCACCAAAACAACTCTCAATACAATTGCTAATGGCCTCTATTTTCAGTTCAGCAGACAAAATACAGGGCTTTAGTACTTGCTTTACACAGGGCTTCCTTACTTAAGGAGCTACTTTTCTATTGGCCTCCAAAGTAATATGTTCTCCTGACTTTCCTCCTTTACTTCTGTTACTTCTCCATCTCTGTTGCAGGCTTATTAGTGGTGGCATTACTCAACCCTCAATATTAGAATTATGATATTTTACTCTATATATTAATAATTCACAATCTAGTGTCTTTAACACGAAGCCTTCTATAGCCTTCCTATATTTTCAAGTGTCTTCTGAACTTAGGTTCATATGTACCTCAAACTCCATATTGTCATTTCAGAGTTTATTTCCTGTTATTCTTTTCTCAGTCTCAGTTCAGTCACTCAATCGTATCTAACTCTTTGCAACCCCATGAATTGCAACACACCAGGCCTCCCTGTCCATCACCAACTCCCGGAGTCCACCCAAACCCATGTCCATTGAGGCAGTGATGGCATCCAACCATCTCATCCTCTGTCATCCCCTTCTCCTCCTACCCTCAATCTTCCCCAGCATTAGGGTCTTTTCAAAAGAGTTAGCTCTTCACATCAGATGGCCAAAGAATTGGAGTTTCAGCTTCAACATCAGTCCTTCAAATGAACACCCAGGACCTATCTCCTTTAGGATGGACTGGTTTGATCTCCTTGCAGTCTAAGGGACTCTCATTCAGGTATCTTCTGAACTTTGGTTCACGTGTACCTCAAACTCCATATTGTCATTTCAGAGTTTATTTCCTGTTATTCTTTTCTCAGTTATTCATTTAGGCCTTCTTATTTCACTCAGTGAAAGCCACCTTCATCCAAATAGCAACTCAGGGTCCTAAAACTCTTCTGAAATGTTTTACCTTTACTCAGTATGCTAAATATATCTCCAGTTCCTAAAATGATTTAATTCTAGTTGTCACATTCGGTTGTTTGTTAATCTCTGTTTTTTTAATGCCAACCACCCTAGTCGACGTTGCCACTAATCCTTGCCTAGAGTTCAGCAAGAAACTATTAGTTAGCCTTCTTCCATACATGCTAATTTCCTTTCCAGTGTGTTCTCCATAATGCTGCTAGAGTATTCTGTTCAAACAGAAAATTATTTATATCACACTCCTATTTAGAGCTATTTAGTATTGTTTTGAAAAAAAAAAGAGAAAATTGGTAATTTTAACTTGTGAAATAAAGCCTCCCTCCTTTTCAACATCAACATATTTTACATTCCATATTAGTTTTTTCTCCAAATTAACCTTCTTAGACCTCCATAAATCTGCCATGAGTCTTCTCTGTTTTACATCTTTGGAAATTTATGCCATGGGTGATTGTGATCATAAAAGAATATGAATGAGAAAATGGTGTCAAATAACAGAGATGTATATGTGAATCTCTGATTTATTAGTCCTGTGATTTAAAGGAACTTCCTTATCACTTTTAAGCTTTACTTTCTTCGTCATTAAAATTGAGCTAGTTGTAATAATTGCCTTGTAGACCTCCCAAGTGAATTAAATAAAAAGAAACAGAATAACTAACTGAATTCCAACAAGTAAGCCACTGCCTTTGTGCCTTTAGACAAGTCACTTACCATTTTTAGATTTTACATTACTCGTCACATAAGAAAAAAAAAATATCTTGGACTGTATATGTCTGTCTCTTATACACATCTAGATGTGTATAAGAGACAGGGTATACCCATTCTGCATGGCAATTCACTGCCATATTCTTGCTTGGAGAATCCCCACCGAGAGAGGAGCCTGGCTGGTTACAGTCTATATGGTGGCAAAGAGTCAGGCTAGATTGAGCCACTGAACATCACATGCATGGTAGTTTTTTTTAGCTTTTTGAGAATTCGCCGTACTGTCTGCCACAATAGTTCCCACGAACAGTGTACAAACGTTGACAATCCCCCTTGGCATCACCGATCGGCTCGCCACTATCGCTCACAGGCCTCTTAGGCGACCCTGTGGCAGACACCGCAGAGAAGCGGTCCCAGGAGACCCGGAGGGACACTCCCTGGTATATGTCTTCCTTAGCGCCTAGCCTCCCTCCCCATCTCATCTACCGAAGCTGCTCACCAGAAGCACCGCCAGGGTGGGGACCCAGGAGCTCACTGGGAACCAGCAACTGTGCCATTGTCCAGCCTCAAGCAGCCAAGGCAAGGCCTTGAGTGCTCAAGGAAGAGCCTGGGAAGCCCTCACTCCCAGAGGCAGGCTAGCGGAGCTGCGGGGTGCCCAGCCCCAGCCCGTCACAGGGAGGACTCTCCAGACCCCAGCCTGCAGCGGAAAACGTGAAGCTACTGTCTGCTGCTCCAGAGAAGCCTGGTCCCTAACGCCTTTCGTCCCCTCGGAGAGACCCCTGGGCAGGCCACTTCCACACCCCTGCCTTTGTCACGGAGAAGAGGTGAGAGGCTGCGGACTGGAGACAGAAGAAGCTGCCGCACCCACTGAGAACATCAGTCCTCTGCCCGGCAGGGCCGAGCCCCTGGCCTAGAGACGTTAACATCACCACTTCCCTGGATCCAGGTATGGTCATTGTAGCAAGTCGGATTCTTCCAATCTAGGAATGTTGGAGATCTTTGCATCTGTTTGTGTTTTCTTCAGTTTCTTATAGTTTTGGAGTACAGGTCTTTTGCCTCCTTACAGTTATTTAATTTTACCTAATATATTCTTTCTCTGCAAATACATGCTTACATAAGAATATACAGTCACAACCCAGAAGTACATTTGAGAGTCATCAGATACTCTGAAATTATACTAGACAGAAGATATGTTATACCAAGTCATGTCCAAATTATGAAAAATTTCAAAACAGTGAAAAGGTGAACAAATTCAGAATATGTATGTATTCAGGCATGCTCAGTCCGGTCAGACTTTGCCACCCTGTGGACTGTAGTCTGCCAGTCTCCTCTGTCCATGAGATTCTCCAGACTAGACTATTGGAGTAGGTTGCCATGCCCTCCTCCACAGGATCTTCCTGATTGAAACCAGGGATTGAAACCGCATTTCCTGCGTCTCCTGCATTACAGGTGGGTTCTTAACCACTTAAGCCATAGGGGAATTATTGCCAACTATCTGTCTTATCCCATGGGGTCTGGAAGAGTGAGGACTCAGAGACTGAGCAACATCTGTCATATCAATTAAATAATGTCAAAGAAAAACTATCATCTTTTCTCAGTACTATTGTGTGTGTGTGTACACTAAAAAGGGAGAATAAAAATAAATTTTTATTTATCGACTATCTCATATAAGTATAAAGTAAAGAAATAAAAAATGAATAATGCAACTTTTATGTTATTTTGTGTTTGACACCATATTTTATGTTTGTCTTGTGTATCACTTGACGATGTATTGTGAATAGAGATGATTTTACTGCTTCTGTCTTTTAACCTTCTTACTAATTTTATATGTGGTTGATTTATCACCTTCACAGTGTATTTGCCTTTACCAATGAGCTTTTTCCTTTTTAAATTTTTGTTTTTAGTTCTGACCTTTTCTTTTTCACTTAGATGTGCCTTTACATTTTCTTATAAAGCTGGTTTGGCAATGGTTGTAGGTTTTACCCTTTCACCACTTTAAATATTCTACACCATTCCTTTCTGGCTAGCAATTTCTGTTGAAAAGTCAGCTTCTTGCCTTATGGGAGTTCCCTTGTATATAACTTATTGCTTTCCCCTGCTGCTTTTAATATTCTCTCTTTATCTCTAAATTTTGCCACTTTAAGTGTAACCTGTCTTGGTGTGATCTTTTTTGGGTTGATCGTGTTTGGGACTTTGTGTTTTCTGCACCTGAATGTCTGTTTCCTTACCCTGGTTAAGGAAGTTTCCAGCTATGATATTTTCAAATATGTTTTCTGCACCCCTCTCTTTTCTCTTTCTGGGATCTTTATAATAAAAAATGTTGGTACATTTGATGCTGTCACTGGATCTTTTCAATTTTCCTCATTTATTTACTTTTTTTTTCTGTTCAGCTTGATGAATTGAATATGGGAATTCTCTGTACTAACTTTGGATAAAAATCTATTTAAAAGCAAAAAGTTTCCTATCTACCTCTATATCTTTCCTCTTCTTCATCAGTACACTTAGAGGAAGAATTTTCCATATTTAATATCTCAGTTTATTAATTTCTCATTTACTTTTAAAAGCCCATTCAAATTTAGTCTCAGTGTTCCACCAAAACAACTCTCAATACAATTGCTAATGGCCTCTATTTTCAGTTCAGCAGACATATTTTAGTACTTGCTTTACACAGGGCTTCCTTACTTAAGGAGCTACTTTTCTATTGGCCTCCAAAGTAATATGTTCTCCTGACTTTCCTCCTTTACTTCTGTTACTTCTCCATCTCTGTTGCAGGCTTATTAGTGGTGGCATTACTCAACCCTCAATATTAGAATTATGATATTTTACTCTACATATTAATAATTCACAATCTAGTGTCTTTAACACGAAGCCTTCTATAGCCTTCCTATATTTTCAAGTGTCTTCTGAACTTAGGTTCATATGTACCTCAAACTCCATATTGTCATTTCAGAGTTTATTTCCTGTTATTCTTTTCTCAGTCTCAGTTCAGTCACTCAATCGTATCTAACTCTTTGCAACCCCATGAATTGCAACACACCAGGCCTCCCTGTCCATCACCAACTCCCGGAGTCCACCCAAACCCATGTCCATTGAGGCAGTGATGGCATCCAACCATCTCATCCTCTGTCATCCCCTTCTCCTCCTACCCTCAATCTTTCCCAGCATTAGGGTCTTTTCAAAAGAGTTAGCTCTTCACATCAGATGGCCAAAGAATTGGAGTTTCAGCTTCAACATCAGTCCTTCAAATGAACACCCAGGACCTATCTCCTTTAGGATGGACTGGTTTGATCTCCTTGCAGTCTAAGGGACTCTCATTCAGGTATCTTCTGAACTTTGGTTCACGTGTACCTCAAACTCCATATTGTCATTTCAGAGTTTATTTCCTGTTATTCTTTTCTCAGTTATTCATTTAGGCCTTCTTATTTCACTCAGTGAAAGCCACCTTCATCCAAATAGCAACTCAGGGTCCTAAAACTCTTCTGAAATGTTTTACCTTTACTCAGTATGCTAAATATATCTCCAGTTCCTAAAATGATTTAATTCTAGTTGTCACATTCGGTTGTTTGTTAATCTCTGTTTTTTTAATGCCAACCACCCTAGTCGACGTTGCCACTAATCCTTGCCTAGAGTTCAGCAAGAAACTATTAGTTAGCCTTCTTCCATACATGCTAATTTCCTTTCCAGTGTGTTCTCCATAATGCTGCTAGAGTATTCTGTTCAAACAGAAAATTATTTATATCACACTCCTATTTAAAGCTATTTAGTATTGTTTTAAAAAAAAAAAAAAAGAGAAAATTGGTAATTTTAACTTGTGAAATAAAGCCTCCCTCCTTTTCAACATCAACATATTTTACATTCCATATTAGTTTTTTCTCCAAATTAACCTTCTTAGACCTCCATAAATCTGCCATGAGTCTTCTCTGTTTTACATCTTTGGAAATTTATGCCATGGGTGATTGTGATCATAAAAGAATATGAATGAGAAAATGGTGTCAAATAACAGAGATGTATATGTGAATCTCTGATTTATTAGTCCTGTGATTTAAAGGAACTTCCTTATCACTTTTAAGCTTTACTTTCTTCGTCATTAAAATTGAGCTAGTTGTAATAATTGCCTTGTAGACCTCCCAAGTGAATTAAATAAAAAGAAACAGAATAACTAACTGAATTCCAACAAGTAAGCCACTGCCTTTGTGCCTTTAGACAAGTCACTTACCATTTTTAGATTTTACATTACTCGTCACATAAGAAAAAAAAATATCTTGGACTGTATATATTATACAGTGAGTGCATGCAAAACCTTGATAGTAATTGCTTAATAATGTTTAAAATATGGAATTAATAATAAGAAGTAATCATTTCCCTTTTTTATTTCTATTTTGGAATAAAGAGTTATTTTTGAATGATGTTTGTGTTCTCATGCTCTGTCATGTTTGATTCTTTGTGACCCCATAGACTGTGGCTAGCTAGGCTCCTTAGCCCATGGGATTTTTCAAACAAGAATACTGGAGTGGTTGCCACTTCCTCCTTCAGAGGGTCTTCCTGACCACGCATCAAATCCATGTCTCCTGAATTGGCAGGTGGATTCTTTACAACTGAGCTACCTGGGAAACCCATTTTGAATGATACCATTAGCCAAATATTATAAGTAGCCTGTATAATATTCTTCATATTATGGAAATGAAAATTCAGAAATTATGTGCTTTAGTTCTATCAGTTCTCCATAAACTTAATATGCCTGTGAATCACCTAGGGGGCTCTTAAAACCAAAAATTGATTCAATTAGGTCTGGGATGATATCCAAAATTCTACTTTTCTAGTAAGTTTCTGGGTGATGCTGGGATTCCCACCTTTAATTTACATTTTAGACATACAAGTATGGATNTCAGTGTGATTCCTTTAGTCTCTCTCTCTCTCACACACACACATACACATACACAAACACACATACTCACCTTGGCTTTTTACTTAAAGGGTGATGTCCCCAGTGAAGGTAGACAGATTTATTTAGTTGTATCTATCTTTCAGTGATAATAAATGTGCCAAATATATATCTGATTTGGGTTAATTTTGATATTCAAACTTCTAACTTGAAGCCATTCTCTCTTTGAATTAATATTCATTCAATAATATTTATTAGGCTCCTATCATGTGCCAGATGTTCCCTCAGTTTTCAGATCACTGAAATCTAAATCACATAAAGGAAGAGGTTACGTTAGTATCATTTGGCTAAATATTCAGATACTGGAAAATACCTGGCACAAAATAGGTGCTTGGTAGATTTTAACTGAAGCAATGAAATCAGACCTACTACCTGTTGTCTTAAATCCAGTTTTTCTTTTTTCCTGAGAATTTTCTCTTTCTTTTAGAGAACTGCATCAATGTCTGTTTTTGTTACAGTTCCCTCAGTCTTTAACTTATAGGTTCCTGCTAGGATTAGGGCCCTCAGTCAGTTCTAATAGCTTTACTTCTCAACTTATGCACCTTCTGTGATATCCTCTTACATAAAAGATAATGTTGAAATTCTTAAGAGAGTGTTCAACCCTTTACAACCTGGACTAACCTTAATTTCCAGATTTAGCTGTTTTATCCTCTACCTTGCTCTTAATGCTTCAGCCAAATCCATTTAATTCCCCTTTGATGAGGCTGTTAAGAGCTAAAGTTTTCTGGGGTCAGATGTTTAGTAAAAGATGTGTGGCTGGTCGCTAAACAGTCTCACTTTTAAACTCGCCAACCATTTTGTATATAATTCTTTGCACATGTTACAGATAGTAAGGTTTTGTTTTTTTCATTTCAGACAGAAAGTTTTCTTGTTTGTCTTTGCCTGAAAATCCCTAGATTTCTGTTCCAGTTCTTAAGTGGGCACTTTCTAAGTTATTCCAATCTACTTTCCCTATTTAAAAAGAGAAGGTCTGTTCTGTATGCTATTATAACACTTTGCTTTGTGAGCATGGTGAATTGCAACTTGACTAACTTCTGAACTCTTTGAAGGCAGAGACCTTGTCCATCTTTATGCCCATCAGATCCATAATGTGTGTTAAATAGAAAGTGAATTATTTGATATGGCAATTCCACTTGTGGAGGGGGTTTCTCTTTTCTTGATGTTTCTTATATGAATATGTCCCTGCCTTCATTTTGGCTTTTCTTTCTCTGTCCTTTTTTTTTTTTTTTTTTTAACATTTGCCTAAACTTCAGAGTTACAGGCAAGTACAAGTGGTCCTCAACCTAGTTCCACTTTTACACTTTTTCAGCCTTATGATGGTGCAAAATAATATGTATTAAGTAGAGACCTACTTTAAATTTTTTTTTATTTTTATTTATTTATTTATTTATTTATTTTTTTCCCTTTTAATACTTTATTCTATTTTACAGTACTGTGTTGGTTTTGCCATACATTGACATGAATCATCCACAGGTGTACACGATCTCCCCATGCCAAATTTTAAACTTTTATCTTTTGCTGGCCTAGTGATATGTTAGATGATACTCTAATGATGCTAGGCAACTCCTAGTCAGCCCCAAAATCACAAGGGTACAAACAACCAATATATTTTTTGGTTGTACTCATAAATTCTGTTTTTCACTTTTAGTAAAGCATCCAATAAATTACATGAGCTATTCAATCCTTTATTATAAAATAAGCTTTGTGTTAGATATNATCCAAGGACTGAATTTTAAACTTTTTTTTACTATGATGGCAAAAGTAAGAAGTCAAGAAATACCTCGAAAAACAGGCAAATTTGGCCTTGGAGTACAGAATGAACCAGAGCAACGACTAATAGAGTATTGCCAAGAAAACACATTGGTCATAGCAAACATCCTCTTCCAACAACATAAGAGAAGATTCTACACACGGACATTACCAGATGGTCAATATGGAAATCAGATTGACTTTATTCTTTGCAGCCAGAGATGGAAAAGCTCTATACAGTCAGCAAAAACAAGATCAGGAGCTGACTGTGGCTCACGTCATGAACTTCTTATTGCCAAATTCAGACTTAAATTGAAGAAAGTAGGGAAAACCACTAGCCCACTCAGGTATGACCTAGNATTTTGCCCAACTGTAGGCTAATGTAAGTGTTCTGAGCATGTTTAAGATAGGCGAGTGTTGACTGTGATGTTCATTAGGTTAGGTGTATTAAATGCATTTCTGCTTAGGGGATTTTCAGTTTACGAGGGGCTCCTGGGGGTGTCATGCCATCCAAAGTAGAAGAAGGCCTCTAGCCCTTGCCATACATATGCAAAGGCAAGAGAAAGCTAGCAGCTTCATAAAGATTTCTGTAGGTAGGATACTATTTCAGTGATCTCTAGATCTGCCAGGGTTGTGACTTTAGGATTACAAATGTCAGTCCAGAAGCTCTTTGCATACCTGTGTGGTGGCTCACAGAGGCTGTGCCTAGCACTTACCAACTCCAGGAGAGGAGTTTTTACCTCCTTTGTTCGCGTTTCTGTCCCCAGCACCTACCGTTGTGTTCCTGCTCTGTCATTTCAGTCCTGTCCGACTCTTTGCAGCCCCATGGACTGTAACCCACCACACTCTTCTTCCCATGGAATGCGCTGGACCAGAATACTGGAGTGGGCTGCCATTTCTTTCTCAGGGGGCCTTCCCCACCCAGGGATCAAATCTGCCTCTCATGCACCACAGGCAGTTTCTTAACCGCTGAGCCACCAGGAATGTCCTCACTGTCTTTCTCTTGGTTAAAAGCCACTGTTTGAAGCCATGCAGCTGGTAAAGGTCAGGATTATAACAGAAAATCAGAACACTGTACTTCCAAAAATCATTCTTTTTTTAAAAAATAATCTGCTGCATTTTAGATGACAATTATTTTAATCTAAGTTCAAGGTTTAGAGTTCAAAGTCTAGAGACTTTCCCACCTACTCAGTCTAATCTGTGTATTCAGACTTGATCTTCTGGTGCTAAGTGCCTTGTCATTCTTACTTATGAAAATAGTTAATATTTATTGATCTAACATTATTAATATGCACCATTGTAGGCATTTTACCTTCATAAACATAATGAATCATTACAAGAAAACATATTAACATCATTTTGAAAATGGTGAATCTGAAGTATAGAGTAGTTAAATAATATGCTCAAGGTCAAATATTAGTAATGTTTTTTGTTTTTTTGGTTTTTAGATTCACAAGCTAGGTCCTTGATCTCTGTACTCCAGAAGAGTCATATTAGTCAGTCTAAAACTGGGTTTCAACAAGGGAGGAGCTAATAGCTTGAGTCTAGCACACCAGCTGCTGGAGGTTTACCAGCGTCTTCAGAGTAACGTATGAACCAGCTCCTGCTATGCTGTTGCCATGAATGATGTAAAATGGTTTCTCCCATAGATTACTTATGTCAGTAATAACATTTTACAGATCCCTCCACTTGACCATAAATAGGTGTTATGTCTGTGAAAGCTAGAGGAATAGCATTAGCAAGGGACATGAAATCACTTAATGTACCACCAGACATCAGCCTCAGTATTGGAAATACAGAATTGCATGTTGAGGTGTAATTGATGGTTAATATACTGAAAACATATGCATCTCAAAAATCAGTTATTACTTTTTTAATAAGCAATATTTTATTTTTAGTTAAAGTGATTTTTTTTCCCTCCGTTTATTTGGTTCCAGAGACAGATGTTGAAGCAAAGCTCTATTAGAGGAAAAAAGAGTGAGGTCAGAAAATCTCTAAATTAGGAAGCTATGCTTAGTAGATTTTTATTCTGTTTTTGGAAAAAAATGAAAAGTATATATAATATTAAAAATATTAGAATATAAAAATACACTGAAAAATATTTGAGTGTAAAAATACACACAAACATACAAACATGAAATAGTACAAATACAAAAATAGCATGTGTGTATATCTCTTTTTTTTTAATTAATGAAAACATACAAATAGATTTTTGTTTTTAATTTGTAGTATTCCTAACCCAATGCATACCCCTAAATTCTCCCTGTTGCTTAAAACTTTTTCTGGTATGCTGAGGCTGATTGTCTGTCTTTGGGAGTGAAATAAGCTCAAAGCTATTATCTCAGAAAGGGGCTGTTTAGTTACAAGGATTAAAATGGCTCCTGTTTACCTCACATTTTCTATCTATGCCTCAATTTTAAACCAAAGTCTTTCTTTTCCTTTTAATCCATTACCGTCTTCAAAGTGTTCTAGTTGAGCTATATGCATTTGTGTTTGCTCTTGCTGTTGATACTTAGTTTTAGGCCATTTTATGCATTAAACAATATTTTTATTTACCACTGTAAATAAAGTGTGTGTTTGTGTGTGTATATTTATAGGTATGTGTGCAACATTTAAAGTATAAAGAAGTATAAATATATATAAAACATAGGTATTTCTCAGGGTGTTATAATTATTTTAGTGATGGTGCTTTCTGTTTTCAGGTTATATTAAAGATTTATGTAATTGATCAGTCTTTTCTCCAGCTACTATGTCATGTTTAGAAATGTCTTCCCAATTTCAGAGTGATAAGACGTATTTCATTATGTCATCTTGAACTTATGTATATATTTTTCCATTTAAACTTTTTGATTCAAAATGGAATTTATACTGTTGAAATTATGAGAAATGCATTCAACTGTTTTTTTTTTTCCTACATGACTATCCAATTGTTTGAATGTTATTTGTTGATTAATTCACATGCTTTCCAGTGATATAAAATATCTTTCTTAAAAATGCCCTGAATATCCCCATATACTTGGGTTGTCTAACATTTTCTCTTCAGTTTCATTGATATGTTAATTCATGAGTTTTATTCAATATCACTTTAGCTATTTATTACTTCTCAAAATATTTGTATTTCAATGCAGTTAAAAATTGCATAACAATTTTTAGAGTATGGTGACTTAATGAAAGCTTCATCATCCCAGTGTACATTTTCTATAAGGATCATGGAGGAATTTCTACCAGTTTTGTTCATTTACCTATATAGTCTGTGTGTGTGTGTATGGACATGAGACTAAGTTTACATGATGAGGTATCTGTATAATGCAAGAACATTGAAACTCAGTAAAGATATATTTTTGATTAAAAAACCACACTTTTATTTTTTTCAACTTTATAATANACCAGTTTTGTTCATTTACCTATATAGTCTGTGTGTGTGTGTATGGACATGAGACTAAGTTTACATGATGAGGTATCTGTATAATGCAAGAACGTTGAAACTCAGTAAAGATATATTTTTGATTAAAAAACCACACTTTGATTTTTTTCAACTTTATAATATATTTTAATATCTTAGAAAAATAGTTCTCCATTATATTTCCCCCCTGGCTATTCTTGTTTATTTTTCTTTGTGAACTTGGAAATCAGTTTATTTCATTAGGAAATGAATCTTTATATTTTTATTGCTGCTAGAGTTTGACTCCCTTCTGGACAACAAAAGTCTGTAGGTTCCTTTACTTTTCAGGGGAAAGTCATGTCTTCTAACTGCAATTGCTGAATAGTGGCAAACATTACTCTACTTTTTGCTTTTAACTTTTTATTGAGGTATAGTTGATGTATCAAATTATATGTGTTTTAGGTGTAAAAATAATGGTTCAAAATTTTATAGGCTATATGGCATTTAAAAATATTATAAAATTTTAGCTGCATTCCCTGTTTTGTACAATGCATCTTTATAACTTTTAAATTTTATACATAGTAGTTTGTCAAGGCTGTATATTGTCACCTTGCTTATTTAACTTATATGCAGAGTACATCATGAGAAACACTGGGCTGGAAGAAACACAAGCTGGAATCAAGATTGCTGGGAGAAATATCAATAACCTCAAATATGCAGATGACACCACTCTTATGGCAGAAAGTGAAGAGGAACTACAAAGCCTCTTGATGAAAGTAAAAAAGGAGAGTGAAAAAGTTGACTTAAAGCTCAACATTCAGAAAACCAAGATCATTGGATCTGGTCCCATCACTTCATGGGAAATAGATAGGGAAACAGTAGAAACAGTGTCAGACTTTATTTTCTGGGGCTCCAAAATCACTACAGATGATGATTGCAGCCATGAAATTAAAAGATGTTTACTCCTTGGAAGGAAAGTTATGGCCAACTTAGATAGCATATTCAAAAGCAAAGAAAGA
>SJYW01003224.1:0-13005 GCA_006410735.1 Raphicerus campestris | reverse complement strand
CTGTGAAAAAAGCTGAGTGCCGAAGAACTGATGCTTTTGAACTGTGGTGTTAGAGAAGACTCTTGAGAGTCACTTGGACTACAAGGAGATCCAACCAGTCCATTCTAAAAGAGATCAATCCTGGACGTTCATTGGAGGGACTGATGCTAAAGCTGAAACTCCAATACTTTGGCCAATTCATGCAAAGAGTTGACTCATTGGAAAATACTCTGATGCTGGGATGGATTGTGGGCAGGAAGAGAAGGGGATGGCAGAGGATGAGATGGCTGGATGGCATCACTGACTCGATGGACATGAGAGTTGATGATGGACAGGGAGACCTGGCATGCTGCTATTCATGGGGTCACAAAGAGTTGGACACAACTGAGCAACTGAACTGAACTGAGTTTGTACTTCTCAATCCTGTACTCCCTATCCTGTACACCTCTGCCCTTAGCTATTTCCATTGGTAACCACTATTTTGTTGTATTAGTGAGTCTGTTTCTGTTTTGTTATATTCACATATTTGTTTTAATTTTTAGATTCCACATATAAGTGATAACATACAGTGTGGTCTCTTCCGGCTGACGTATTTCACTATGCAAAATACGTTTCAGGTCTCTCCATGCTGTTGTAAATAACATAATTACATTTTTTTATGACTGAGTAATATTTTGTTGTATTTATCACATTTTTATCCATTCCTCTGTTGATGAACACAGTTTACTTCTATATCTTGGCAACTGTAAATAATGCTGCTATGAGCACTGGAATGCATGTTTTTTTGAATTAGTATTTTCATTTTCTTGGTATAAAAACCCAGGATGTAATTGTTGGATCATATAACACTTCTATTTTTGGTTTTATTGGTGCTAAAACTTGGGGTTAGCAAGTTTTTACTGAATAAAATACTTTTGCATCTATAGCTGCTTTTTTCTCTATTCTCCTAAATTAATATTTCACACCAATGGTCTCTGATAATTTAATCATGATCTACAAATGATTGTCATACTTAGCTGATTAGTCAGTAATTATGTGGCTATTGCTATGTTTTTGCCTAGTAGATTTTGGTGGAAAATAATACAATTACCTATCCAAAATGCCTTTACTGTCTAAGATATTTATTATACAGGCTGCTATACTTTTCCTTCCTAGCAGCAAAGATTTGTGAAATGTAGTCCTTTCTATTGTCATAGGAAAGCAAAAGTGGTTTCCTGCTTTAAAAATTTCCCACATAAAATTTTAAATCATAAGCCTAAATATACCCTCCTCCTCTAACAGTGTAGCCTCAGGTTAAATAATGTCAAATTAATAAATTCTCTGAAAAGCGGTCAGCTTTGAGTAAGCATTGTCTTACTTGGAATTTAATAACTATTATATGCTTTCATATGCAACTATCTCATACTAAACTCAAATAACATTTTTATTGCTATTGTATTACTCAATGTTAATTTAGCACAGCTCATAAAAAACTCAATAGAAGTGATGAGAATAGATATTTAACCACTGACCTTCACCAAAGAAAATTTGCCTAAGCAGTTCTCTTCAGCTTGGAGACAACTTGTTCTGATTCAGCTCGCAGTCATTTTAAGCTGAGATTTCCTTTCTTCTTTCTAAGCCCTGTCACTGTCACTCCTGTGCCCACCTTGAACAATTTGCCCATTCTTTCTGATCTGTTTTTTCACTTCAAAATTCATAATGAAAGGAATGGTATTATTTAAAAAAAACACACATACAGACATTTATTGAGTGCCTGCTATGTGCTAGAAACTGTTCAAGTTGATGGGACTAAAAACAAACTACAGGTCAATATTTAAGCAAACTATATTTGTTATGGAGTAGTGAAAATACTTTGGAGATAAGTAGGGTTAGACAAGAAGAAGAGGGAAAACTGAAGCAATGAGATTAGCCATTTAAATAGGATATTTAGGAAAGTCTTCACAGACAAGGTGATATTTGAACAGAGATCTAATGGAGGTCAGAAAGTGAATCTTGAGCATATCTGGGAAAAGGAGGGGGGTGGTGGTGGTTAAAGCGTCTGCCTCCGATGCGGGAGACCCGAGTACAATCCCTGGGTCAGGAAGATCCCCTGGAGAAGGAAATGGTAACCCACTCCAGTATTCTTGCCTAGAGAATCCCATGGACAGAGAAGCCTGTTAGGCTACAGTCCATGGGGTCACAAAGAGTCAGACACAACTGAGCAACTTCACTTCACTTCACTTACTGATCTTAAAAACAGTCATGAAATCTCACATCTACTAATGGCTCTATAATTCATAAAACTCACAGATATTGCTCTGATTCTCAAAAATGGTTCTCTGAGGTGCTCAAGGCAAAAATTATCATGCATATTTTAAGTACACATTTTTCTCAACCCAAGAAATCTCAATGAATAGTCTAGAGTAATATAGTTAATAAAACTGACCAAGCCACAAACTGGTTTCCTCTAACTCCATGCTCCTTGCTATTTCTACTATATAAACTTGTTCTCATGCTATATCATTACTGTTGGGATTCCTAAAGCCCTAAAAATAATTTGGTGTCCACAAAGAAATTAAACCTCTCAATCAGAGTAGGTTCAAATCTGCCACACCATTTGTGGAACACAAAGAACAACTGGAGCTCCTTACTCCAATCATTCTATCCCTAGCAAGGTTACACATTAGATGCACACTGTGACTTATTCTAATCAGCTATTTCCGCTATGTTCAAATCTTTGAACTCAGTTTGTTGGGTAATCTATCCTAATTTTAAGATCATTTGGAATATAGACAGAAAAGGATTTTGTCAGTTAAGACAGAAATTGACTCTTTTTTTCTTTAATCAAGTAGCAAATAACATCTCTCATTTACCTTCACTTATCATCTAAGTTATCATATCAAGGCCTGTGGCTTTAAATACCAATTCTACAACAATAATATACCAATATAATATACATACATATATATATATATATATATACACACACACACACACATATATATATGGCTTTCCCCAGCAGCCCTGACTTTTATGCTCAACTGCACACACTGCATCTCTAACTATGTTTAAATGACATTTCAAAATTAATATACCTGAAAACCAAGCCCCTCCAAAACTATCTTTTTTCCCCCCACATTTGTCTTCATTTTAAAAAGTGTCAGTTCCATGTTTCCATCTACTCAGGGCAAAAATCATGGAGTCATTCTTAATTCCAAGCTCATAGTTCATATTCACTTTACAAACAAAGTCTGCTTATTGTAACATGAGAATACTCAGTTCCCAAGTCTACTTTCAATGACACTAATACCTCCCAGGTATAAATCCTCATTTTACACTTTGCTGCAACAGTCTTCTAAGATGTCTTCCTGCTTCTATCCTTTTCCTTTCTGTTAGCTCATTTTCAACCCCAAACCAAACTGATACTTTTAAAATATAAATTTGATAATGCTAATTCTGTATTTAGAAACTCGCAGTGGCTTCTCTTTTTACTCAGAGTAAAAGCCAAAGTCATTATTGTAGTCTCAATGGTCTTTATAATATGTTTCCATCCCCAATATTTCAGGGATCTTACCACCTATAACTTTAATTCTAAGTAATCCAGTTCAGACCATGAAACACAAGCACAATCTTACCTCTGGACACTTGGACTTACTCTTCTTTCCCCATGAAAGTGAAAGTGAAGTCGCTCAGTCGTGTCTGACTCTGCGACCCCGTGGACTGTAGCCTAACAGGCTTCTCTGTCCATGGGATTCTCTAGGCAAGAATACTGGAGTGGGTTACCATTTCCTTCTCCAGGGGGTCTTCCTGATCTGGGGATTGAACCCCGATCTCCTACATTGCGGGCTGACACTTTAACCTCTGAGCCACCAGGGAAGCTCAGTAATATTGATATGAAGCAAATGACCATTAGGAAATAGAGTCAAAGCTCCCAAATAGTAACAAATCACTATTTTTTTGTTATATTTCTCCTTACACAGTTCAAAGTTAGGAAATCTACATGGTCAGTGTGTTTGAGACATTCATTTGACAGAAGCAAACTGAGTTGTTGAAAATAAAAGGAGAAATAGGACTGTTGATTTGAGACAGAAGCTGCATTGAACACTCCAGACGGTATGATTGTTTATCAGAGAGACAAGCAGGGAGTATGAGAGATTGGGATGGATATATAATCAGCACTGTGTTTTCCGTATTACAACAGTCTGATTGCTTACAATTTTTTTGCAATAGATATCTGTGCATTAATGTTTCCTATTTGCTTTTTGATATGATTTCCCTAACATCATTTCTCAATCACAGTAGCAAATGTTTGTATAGGATTCAGAGTAAAAAATCCTGGACCACAGTCTTGTAAATAATAAAAGTAATAATAATAGTTCCTGATTGCCCATATCTGAAGTAGTTTAGGTATGTAACCAACATTTCTATTTCTTACATTAACCTTATATCACTATTATTCAACATAGTTTTGGAAGTCCTAGCTACAGCAATGAGAGAAGAAAAAGAAATAAAGAAATACAGATCAGAAAAGAAAAAGTAAAGCTCTCACTGTCTGCAAATGACATGATACTGTACAGAGAAAACCTTAAAAACACTATCAGAAAATTACTAGAGCTAATCAGTGAATTTAGTGAAGTTGCAGGATAAAAAATCAATACAGAGAAATCACTTGCATTTCCGTATATTAACAATGAAAAATCAGAAAGAGAAATTGAGGAATCAATCCCATTCACCACTGCAACTAAAAGAATTAAATATCTAGGAATAAATTTACCTAAGGAGACACAAGAACTCAGAAAATTGTGACACTGATGAAAGAAGTCAAAACCAACATAAACAGATGGAGAGATATTCCATGTTCCTGGGTAAGAAGAATCAATATTGCAAAAGTGGCTCTACTACCAAATGCAATCTACAGATTAATGTGATCCTTATCAAAGTACCAATGGCATAGAACTAGGACAAACAATTTCATAATTCATATGGAAATACAAAAGACCCCAAATAGCCAAAGCATTCTTGAGAAGAATGGAGCTGGAAGAATCAACGTTTCTGACATCAGATTATACTATGAAGCTACAGTCATCAAGACAGTATGGTACTGGCACAGAAACAGAAATATAGACCAATGGAACAAGATGTAAAGCCCAGAAATAAACCCATATACCTATGGACACCTTATTTTTGACAAAGGAGGCAAGAATATACAATGGAGCAAAGACAGCCTCTTCAATAAATGGTTCTGGGAAAACTGGAAAGCTACATGAAAAAGAATAAAATTAGAACACTTCCTAACACCATACACAAAGATAAACTCAAAATGGGTTAAAGACCTAAATGTAAGACCAGAAACTATAAAAGTCTTAGAGGAAAACATAGGCAGAACATTTAATGACATAAATCAAAGCAAGATCTTCTATGACCCACCTCCTAGAGTAATGGAAATAAAAACAAAAGTAAACAAGTGTGACTTGATTAAACTTAAAAGCTTTTGCACAGCAAAGGAAACTAAAAGCAAGTTGAAAAGATAACCCTCAAAGTGAAAGAAAATAATACCAAATGAAGCAACTGGCAGAGAATTAATTTCAAAAATATACAAGTAGCTCATACAACTCAATACCAGAAAAAACAAACAACCAAATCAAAAAATGGGGGAAAGATCTAAACAGACATTTCTCCAAAGAAAACATACAACTGGCTAACAAACACATGAAAAGATGCTCAGCATCGCTCATTATTAGAGAAATGCAGATCAATCCACAGTGAGATATCTATCACCTCACATCAGTCAGAAAGGCCATCATCAAAAAGCTTTTGCACTGTTGGTGGGAATGTAAATTGATACAGCCACTATGGAAAATGGTATGGAGATTCCTTAAAAACTAGGAATAAAACCACCACATGACCCAGCAATCCCACTCCAGGGCATATACCCTGAGGAAATCAAAATTGAAAGAGACACATTTATCCCATTGTTCATTGCATCACTATTGACAATAGCTAGAATATGGAAGCAACCTAGAGGCCCATCGACAAATGAATGGATAAAGAAATTTTGGTACATATATACAATGGANCAAGGGCATATACCCTGAGGAAACCAAAATTGAAAGAGACACATTTATCCCATTGTTCATTGCATCACTATTGACAATAGCTAGAATATGGAAGCAACCTACAGGCCCATGACAAATGAATGGATAAAGAAATTTTGGTACATATATACAATGGAATATTACTCAGCCATAAAAAGGAACACCTTTGAGTCAGTTGTAATGAGGTGGATAAACCTAGAGCCTTTTATAGAGAGTGAAGTAAGTCAAAAGAGAAAGGTAAATATTGTATTCTAGCACATATATATGGAATCTAGAGAAATGGTATTGAAGAATCTTATTTGCAGAGTAGCAATGGAATAACAGACATAAAGAATAAATTTATAGACTTGGTGGGAGGGGACGAGAGGGTGAGATGTATGTTGAGAGTAACATGGAAACTTATATTACCATATGTAAAATAGATAGCCAATGGGAATTTGCTGTGTGTCTCAGGAAACTCAAAGAGGGGCTCTGTATCAACCTAGAAGGGTTGGATGGGGAGAGAGATGGGAGGGAGTTTCAAAAGGGAGGAGGTATATGTATACTTATGGCTGATTCATGTTGAGGTTTGACAAAAAAAAAAAAAAATTCTGTAAAGCAATTATCCTTCGATTTAAAAAAATATTTATTTATTTTTTTAGTATAAATGCATTTATTTTACTTAGAGGCTAATTACTTCACAATATTGGACCCACCTCCCAGAATATTGGAAATAAAAGCAAAAATAAACAAGTAGGACCTAATTAAAATTAAAAGCTTCTGCACAACGAAGGAAACTACAAGCAAGGTGAAAAGACAGCCTTCAGAATGGGAGAAAATAATAGCAAATGAAGCAACTGACAAAGAATAAATCTCAAAAACATAGAAGCAACTCCTTCAGCTCAATTCCAGAAAGATAAACGACCCAATCAAAAAATGGGCCAAAGACCTAAACAGACATTTCTCCAAAGAAGACAAACAGATGGCTTACAAACACATGAAAAGATGCTCAACATCACTCATTGTCAGATAAAAGCAAATCAAAACCACAATGAGATACCATTTCATGCCAGTCAGAATGGCTACTATTTAAAAAATAAATAATTTTTCAAAGAATCTTTCAATTATGCCATTTAAGTAATACCTACTACAATACTGCTTTTCTTAGCATCTTATATATCCAGGGGCTAGAGAATAAGCTGAAATAGAGAATCATATAAAAGTACCCTTGAAAGTTGAGTAGAAGAAAGAGTCTAAGAAAAGGAGTGTCAAATATATATATATTAGTTCTTTCAGTTGTTGGCTGTTTTCAGGACTCTGATTTCAAATTTGGATTAATAGAAAGAATAGCTTTTGTTTGTTAGCAATATCTTTTATACAGTAGAGAAGGCATAAAGTATGCCAGGTAATTTCCAATACATGTTTGGTTCAGCTGAAAAGCAATCCATGATTCTTAAGAGTGAATCTGACTTCCTTAAATTTACACAGTCATGAGAAAACAGGCCAGTCTAGCTTAAAGGATACTCTACAAAATAACTGGCTAGGAGCTTTCAAAAACACCAAGATCATAAAAGACTAACAAACTAGATTAAAAGAGGGGAAAAAAAGCCATCATAACTAAGTGCAATGCATGATACCCACTCAGGAATATAAACAATGTAAAACACTCAGCTATTATGTCTATCCTCTAACACAAAATAAATAATATAGAATCACCTATTAACTATTGCCTAAAATGCTTAACTTGAACTAATGAAGTCTTCAGACTTATTTCCAACTTACAGAAAGTGCAGAACATAGGGGAGCAAATGAAATGACACCCTGAGAAGGCACCCATCAAGATTCAGAAGTTGGAACTTTCTGTAGGAAAATACTGACCTATTTTTCAACAAATCATTGTCATGAAAACTGTGGGTCTGTTTTAAATACGTTGTGACTCAAGAAAGTAAAATCATTTGTGTATTTTAGGGTAATTGGGAGAAATATGAGTTGGAAGTTTAAATTATCATAGGAACTAATATTCATTGCAGGATAATGAAAGTGTGTATGTAGGACAATTTATGTTTGACTTTCTTTATATTTGAGTAATATATAATGAAATAGCTAAATGTAGTTATGAGGCTTGGTAGTTAAAATATTTCAGGAAACAGACCAAACTACAGAAATATTAATCAATTTAAGATTTAGAGACTTGCCTGTGAGTGTTTAGGAGTCTCTGATGGAGCCATGGTCGACAGTGGTCTGCCTCAGGGTCAGGGGCACTGGCAGCTTCAGTCCTGGGAGATGAGGTGTGTTGACATAATTCCTCTTGAAGGAGGTCAACATTAGCCTACCATAGAGCCTAAAGGCCTACTATAGAGACTGAAGAGCTGACTCATTGGAGAAAAGACTGATGCTGGGAGGGATTGGGGGCAGGAGGAGAAGGGGACAACCTAGGATGAGATGGCTGGATGACATCACGGACTCAATAGACGTGAGTCTGAGTGAACTCCGAGAGATGGTGATGAACAAGGAGGCCTGGCATGCTGCGATTCATGGGGTCGCAAAGAGTCGGACACGACTGAGCAACTGAACTGAACTGATAAAGACTGAAGACTTTAGAACTGGGCCACTTCAGGCCAAACTACAAGGAGGGAGCACAGCCCCACCCATTAGCAGAAAATGGAATTAAAAATTTACTGAGCATGGCCCTATCCACCAGAGCAAGACCCAATTTCCCAGACAGCCAGTCCCTACCATCAGGAAGCTTGCACAACCCTCTTATACTCATCCATCAGAGGACAGACAGAAGAAGCAAGATTATTCCCATGACCTTCAGAACAAAAACCACAGTCACAGGAAACTAACCAAAATGATTACACAGATCGCAGACTTATGTAACTCAGTGAAGCTAGGAGCCATCCTGTGCAGGGCTACCCAAGATGGAGTGGTTATGGTAGAGAGTTCTGACCAAAAAAAATGGTCAGCTGGAAAAGGGAATGGCAAAGCACTTCAGTATTTTTGCCTTGGGAACCACATGAACAGTATGAAAAGGCAAAATACTATGGCACTGAAAGATAAGCCTCCCAGATCAGGGGGTGTCCAATATACTATTGAGGAAGAGCAGAGAAATTGCCCCAGAAAGAATGAAGAGACTAATATAAAGCAGAAACAATGCTCACTTGTGGATGTGTCTGGTGGTGAGACTAAAGCCCAATGCTGTATAGGACAATATTGCACTGGAGCTTGGAATATTACATCCATGAATCAAGGTAAAAGGGATGTGAGCAAATGAGATGACCATCTTAAACACTGACATTCTAGGAAGCAGTGAACTAACATGGACAGAGATGAGTGAATTTAATTGAGAAGATTATTATATTTACTACTGTGGGCAAGAATCCCTTAGAAGAAATGGATAATCCTCACAGTCAACAAAAAAGTCCAAAATGCAGTACTTGGGTGTAGTCTCAAAAATGACGGAATAATATTGGTTTGTTTCCAAGGTAAACCATTCAGTATCACAATAATCCAAGTAGAGCCTGACAATTACTGCTGAAGAAGCTGAAGTCAAACAGTTCAGTGAAGACAAGACCTTCCAGAACTAATACTAAAAAAAGATCTCCATTTCATAATAGGGATTTTAATGCAAAAGTAGGAAATCAAGAGATACTTGCAGTAACAGGGAAGTTTGGCCATGGAGTACAAAATGAAGCAGAGCAAAGGCTAACAGAGTTTTTCCAAGAGAACACACTGGTCATAGCAAACACCCTCTTCCAACAACACAAGAGAAGACTCTACACATGGACATCACTAGATGGTCAACACCAAAACCAGATTGATCATATTCTTTGCAGCCAAAGATGGAGAAGCTCTATACAGTCAGCAAAAACAAGACTATGAGGTAACTGTGGCTCAGATCATGAGCTACTTATTGCAAAATTCAGACTTAAATTGAAGAAAGTAGAAAAAATAGCTATAGAGTGGAGATTCAAATAGATTGAAGGGATTGGATCTGACAGAGTGCCTGAAGAACTATGGATGGAGGTTCATAACAGTGTACAGAAACTGTACACTATGTACTATATGTACAAAACAGTGTACGTAACAGCAGTGCCCCAAATCATCTCCAAGCAAAAGAAAATGCAAGAAGGCAAAATGGTTGTCTGAGGAGACCTGAAAAATAGCTGAGAAAAGAAGATAAGAAAAAGGCAAAGGAGAAAGGGAAAGATACACTCAATTGAATGCAGAGTTCCAAAGAATAGCAAGGAGAGGAAAGACTCTTAAGTGAACAATGCAAAGAAGTAGAGAAAAACAATAGAATGGGAAAGACTAGAGATCTCGTCAAGAAAAGCAGAGATACAAGGGAACATTCCATGCAAAAATGGGCACAATAAAATATAGAAACAGTAAGGACCTAACAGAAGCAGGAGAGATTAAAAGATGGCAAGAATAAAGAGAAAAACTGTAGAAAAATGTCTTAATGACCCAGATAACCACGATGGTGTGGTAAATCATCTAGATGCAGACATCCAAGAGTGTGAAGTCAACTGGGCATTAGAAAGCATTACTGTGAACACAGCTGGTGGAAGTGATGGAATCTCAGCTGAGATCTTTCAAATCCTAAAAGATAATGCTGTAAAAGTGTTGCACTTAATATGCCAGCAAATTTGGAAGACTCAGCAGTGGCCACAGGAATGGAAAAGGCCAGTTTTCATTCTAATACCAAATAAGATCAATGCCCAAGAATGTTCAAGCTACCATACAGTTGTACTCATTTCTTATGCTAGCAAGATAATGTTCAATCCTTCAAGCTAAGCTTCAACAGTACAAGAACAAATAACTTCCAGATGTACAAGCTGGATTTAGAAATGGCAGAGAGATCAAATTGTCTCCATTGATCAATTTACCTCTTGGTCTCTTGAGATTAAATTGCCAACATCCACTGGATTATAGAAAAAGCAAGAGAATTCCGAGAAAAAAAAACCATCTACTTCTGCTTCACTGACTACACTAAAAACTGACTTTATTGATTGGAACTTGGAATGTTACATCACAACAAAATGCGTTAAGATACTTAAAGAGAAGGGAATACTAGGCCATTTTACCTGCCTCTTGAGAAGCCTGTATGCAGGTCAAGAAGCAACAGATAGAACCAGACGTGGGACATCAGACTTGTTCAAAGTTGGGAAAGGTGTATGTCAAGGCTCTATATTGTCACTATGCTTATTTAATTTATATGCAGAGTATATTATGCAAAATGCTAGGCTGAATGAGTCACAAGCTGGAATCAAGCTTCCAAGGGGAAATATCAACAACCTCAGATATGCAGATGACATCACCCCAACGGCAGAAAGCTAAGAGAAACTAAAGAGCTTCTTGATGAATGTGAAAAAGGAGAATGAAAAATCTGGCTTAAAACTCAGTATTCAAAAAACTAATATCATGGCATCCAGTCCCATTATTTCATGGCAAATAGATGAGGGAAAAATGGAAACAGTGACAGATTTTATTTTATTGGGCTCCAGAACACTGTGGACAGTGACTACAGCCATGAAATACAAAGAAGCTTGCTGCTTAGGAGCAAAGCTATGACAAACCTGGAAGGTGTATAAAAAAAATCAGACACCACTTTGCTATCAGAAGTCCACATAGTCAAAGCTACCTTTTTTACAGTAGTCATGTATGGATGTGAGAGTTTGACCATAAAGAATGTTGAGGGCAGAAGAATGAGCGCTTCACACTGTAGTGCTGGAGAAGACTCATGAAAGTCCCTTGGACAGCAGGTCAGTTCAGCAGCTCAGTCATGTCCGATTCTTTGCGACCCCATGGACTGCAGCCATTAGGCATGCCTGTCTATCACCATCTCCCAGAGTTTACTCAAACTCAGGTCCATTGAGTTGCTGATGCCAGCCAACCATCTCATCCTCTGTTGTCCCCTTCTCCCACCTTTAACTTTTCCAACATCAGCGTATTTTTCAACGAATCGATTCTTCACATCAGGTGGCCAAAGTATTGGAGTTTCAGCTTCAACATCAGTCCTTCCTTTGAAAACTCAGGACTGATCTCATTTAGGATGGACTGGTTAGATTTCTTTGCAGTCCAAGGGACCCTCGAGAGTCTTCACCAACACCACAGTTCAAAAGCATCAATTCTTCAGCACTCAGCTTTCTTTATAGTCCAACTCTCACATCCATACATGGCTACTGGAAAAACCATAGCTTTGACTAGATGGACCTTGTTGGCAAAGTAATATCTCTGCTTTGTAATATGCTGTCTAGGTTGATCATAATTTCTTCCAAGGAGTAAACATCTTTTAATTTCATGGCTGCAGTCATCATCTGCAGTGATTCGGGAGCACATCCGCTCACCAAAATAAATAAATAAATAAATATGTCACTGTTTCCACTGTTTCTCCATCTATTGGCCATGAAGTGATGGGACCAGATACCATGACCTTAGTTTTCTGGTTGAGTTTTAAGCCAACTTTTTCACTCTCTTCTTTCACTTTCATCAAGAGGCTCTTTAGTTCTTTTTTGCTTTCTGCCATAAGGGTAGTCTCATCTGAATTTCTGAGGTTATTGATGTTCCTCCTGGCAACTTTGATTCCAGCTTGTGCTTGATCCAGCCCAGTGTTTCTCATGATGTACTCTGCATATAAGTTAAACAAGCAGGATGACAATATACAGCCGTGATGTACTCCTTTCCCTATTAGGAAACTGTTCCATGTCCAGTTCTAACTGTTGCTTCTTGACCTGCATACAGATTTCTCATGAGGCAAGTGAAGTAGTATGATAATCCCATCTCTTTAAGATTATCCACAGTTTGTTGTGATCCACATAGTCAAAGGCTTTGGCATATTCAATAAAGCAGTAGTAGATGATTTTCTGGAACTCTCTTGCTATTTTGATGATGCAATTGATATTGGCAATTTGATCTCTGGTTTTTCTAAATCTAGCTTGAACATCTGGAAGTTCACAGTTCATGTACTGTT
>SJYW01003222.1:201343-226101 GCA_006410735.1 Raphicerus campestris | reverse complement strand
GCAGGGAGCCTCTATGCTCTAAGGGATCAGCCTGAAAAAGAGAGGGAGGGAGAGAGAGAGGGAGAAAATGACTGACACGAGGAGACCAAGCTACTTCAGTAAACAAGGCCCATAGCTTTATTTTTTAAAGGTACTTTTATACCTTGTCTTATACATAGAGGGAAATGAAAGATGCAAAGTTATACAGAGTCAGCCCAAACATTACATCTGTTTTGTCTTTATTGAAACCAGGATTTTTTCTGCAAACCTTTCCCATACAGTATTGGGTACATTATCTTCTGGCCTTGGAGGCCTGTGAACATTTTATGACCCTCTTGATAAAGGCTTCTCAAACAGAAAACTTATTTTCTCTTGAAATGTTTTTTCTTATATTTCTAATCTATGTCAGCCTCAGAAAGTATTAAACAAGTTACATTTCTCACGGAGTAAAGGTGTAGTGAGTTACAAGAAAGAACCAATTAGCTCAAAAGTCTGATGTGGTTAATTTCAAGGCTACACTTGTTTTTCTTACATTCCAACTATGTTAACTAATGCACTCCCAGGTGCACAGTGGATAAGAGATATGGAAACTTAGCAACAAGCATTGGCCCAATAATGAAATCCTACATTGGCACTATTCTAATAACTTTTAACTCTTTAAAAGGCTCTATGTTTTAGGCTTTCTATGCCTCTCACAGTTGGGAGGCTGTAAATAATTATACGCATAGCTGCAAGAGTCTGGATATACCTGCCAAGCAAGCTGGAATTCTAACAGAGGGTTTTGATTGGTAATATTCCTCTCATGTCCAGAAGACTTATTAGCTATAGCCCTAAGTTGATTTTTTCCAGAGAAAGGTGGTCAGGAATAGCCTGTTAATGTCAGAGGAGTTGGTGAAAGTCATGAAATAGTAAAACAGACAGATTCTGGGTTTGGGGTAGATGCTCGAGAAAGCCTAGGGAGCCCATTGAGTCCTGAAGCCTTGTTTAACAGTTCTCTTCCACATGACCCTGTCATGGGTGGGATCTTCCGTGGTGGCTCCCGGCAGATGGGGTTTTGTTCATCCCATCATACTCCTTGTAAGAGAGACATCTCTACTAAGATAGAATTGAGAAGATTATAGCCTGTTTTCCTCCTTTCTCCTCAAAAATAAAACACAAGACTCTGTCTTAAACTTTCTTAATGATGAGATAACCAGGCATATCAGGCAGGAATTTACATCCACAGCAATTGGGTTCAAAAATGTTAAACATTTCTTGTGTTTCTCCAAATCTAATTTGAATCTATTCTGAGCTCCCATCCAGCCAGGTATGGTGGAGCAGGAAGTGGTGGGGGTGGGTTTCAATGTTAGTTCTTGCATAGGAGTCATTGACAGTTTGGTGAAGTTGGAACGACAGGAGAGGTCTACCCTAGGCAGTGCTGAATGGTGTTTAAGGATGGAGGGAACCCAACAAACCAAGAAGGTATCTGGAGACTGAAAAATGAGGCAGTTCCATGTAACCAATGGATCAGTATTATAAGGTAGCTTCCATATAGGGTAGGATGGGGCAGGGGGTGATTCTGAAGCATTAGCAGCTGCACTCAACACTGCAGAGGGGCTGCTGGGACAGTTTTACAGTTAACCTAGGGTTTCGGGGACAGGGAGTCAGGGAGGCAGGCATTCCTAAGATTTATGATGGGCAATTAGTCTTATGGGTACAGGGACTACATCATGAAAGCCTTTATCACTGGAGAGTAGCAGAGCATAGACGCCACCTGGAACCTAATGATCATTAGATAATATCTATTAACTACAAAGCCCTTGACAGCACAGAAGTGATTTACCATGCAGTACAGTCTCGGGTAGGGTCAATGGAAGGACAGGAGGAACTGAACAGGCCCAAGATGGAGTCAGTTATGCTAGCTGCCAACAATGGGGTGTTGCAACTCCCAGAGTCTGTGAAGGTAGGTTGCTCTATATTACCTGGGACAGCCTGGGTTGGAGATCTTTGCCTGTGGGCTGCCCCGAGGAATCCCCCTTGAAAACCAATAGCGTGCTCAGTGTCTGGCAAGCGCATATCCCTTCAGGCTTAGAGAAATCATTCAAGTGAGTAAAAATCACATTTTGTACAGGAATGCTGCATGGAGAGAGGGAGGGAGGAGGAATATGCAGCTCAGCTCACAAACTCAGGTGTGCAAGACAACTGTTTCTCTGTAATGGCGTTCTAGTGCCAAAAGCTCAGTCTCTAGCGCCTCCCTCCCCGTCTCTGATTAAGCTTATTTTGTGTGTGTGTGTAGGAGTAGGGGTGGGTGCCTACATGGTGCAATGCATGGTCAGAAGGTGAAGAAAGCTTCAGTACTTGGTCTCATTTTATTCTCATCTCACTACTCTGGGCGGCACCTCGGAGAAGCGCTCCTTTCCACCTAGTCTGCAGGTGTTGGTCTGGGGAGAGCACAGCTGTTTCCTGGCCCTCCTGNCTTCAATGATTTTCAGATTATGGGGCTCAGAACCCTGAGTTCTAAGACCCTCCCTTCTGTGTACCATGCACAGTTCAGGGCATGGTGATAAGCAGGTGAGACACAGCTTTGCCTTCACAAGTCGATGCCTGAGATGAGTGGTGAAGTCATTAGTGATGACTAGTTATGCTAGACAAAGTGCATGGAAGGAATTTACAGGGAGTCCTTAACTAATATAGGGCTGGGGAAGGTCTCTCAGAAGAAAAGCAGTGTGAAGTGAGATTTGACAGGCAAATCCTGTGTCCTGGCCTTGGTACTCTGTTCCCCACAGTTAATTACCAGTGTGTCCCCAGCTCACGTGGCCCAAGGACTTGGACAGTCTGACTCCAGTTTTCCTCTAAGATGCAAGTGCAATATATTTGCAACTTTGTCTTTCTTTGCTAGGTCTTGTAGGGAAATTAAAGCCCCAGACTTTGGGATATCCCGTGCCCCAGACTTTGGGATATCCTGTCATTTCTTCCATTATTCAGGTCCTCCCTGGTTCTCACCTGGCCCATTGGAGTAGCCTCAGATCCTGTCTCCTCTCTACCTCCAGTGGGTCCACCTCCTGCAGAGTGTTCCTTCCTACAGTACAGACCTTTCCTCTGCCTGACACCCCTGGTGGCTCCCAGGCCAGGGACTGGGAGGGGCCTGCTTTCTTACTACATACTCACCCATCCAGAATTTCTGAATTATCACCCAACCTCATCCCACTCCATCCTCATCAGCTGCCACACACGCATCTCTTTAAAGAACGGGAACATGATGACTTCCTCAGAAGTGGCCCATAGAAAACGTAACTCTGTAGCTTGGTGTTCAGCGGGATTCTGATTTGGTCCTGCCCACCCTTCTTCCTGAGCTCCTCCCAAACGGCTCACACCCTCTGTGGTCAGATGGCCTTACTGAACCTCCCTGGGGACACCGTCCTCCGTGTATTGCCAGGCCTCTGCATGGCTGTCCCTCTGCCTGGAATGCCCCTTCCACCTTGTCTTCCGCAAANGTGGTCAGATGGCCTTACTGAACCTCCCTGGGGACACCGTCCTCCGTGTATTGCCAGGCCTCTGCATGGCTGTCCCTCTGCCTGGAATGCCCCTTCCACCTTGTCTTCCGCAAAACAGCCTCTCCATCCTAGCCGTCTCCGCTCCAGACTCAGCTAAGATGCTTCTCCTGGAAAGCTGCCTTACTGCCCACATGTGTCCCATCCCCTGCAGCACCCCAGGGCCTACGTGATCCATGGGCACTTATCTCACAATGATGCAACTAGCTTATGGGATATAAAGGTCTTTTGTGGATTAGCCTGGAACAGCATCCCCATGTGTGGCCCTGTTTCTGTGGGCAAGTCAATCCTGAATTCTAAATCATTGTCCTGTCCATATTTCTAGAAGTGTCCATATTATTGGCATAGAACTATCTTCCACTTTTAATGAAAAGAAAATTTTTTCAAGAAGCCAAGATCTTATTCCAGATGCATGACATGATAGTTCAGTGATTAACTCCCAGCCTTGAAGCCAGCCTGTCTCTGTGGCTTGTCAGCTTTGTGGCAGCTTTGACTGAGACACTGTTTATTTTTGTTTCATCTTCTGTAAAATAAGGGTAACAATACCTACCTCCTAGGAGAATTGCTCTGAGAATTAAATGAGATCATGATTGGAAAGCCCTTAGCACAGGGCTCGTTCAGCGTTAACTATTGTCATCAGTAATAAATCCCTGAGTCCTTTGAGGTCCTTAAAGAACCATACTTCTCTGCTTAGATAGTGCTTATATTAAAAAGGTAGCCAGGTAGATTCAGATGTAGACTGGGTATGTGCCCACTGTTTGCACAAAGTGTAAAATGCCTATTTAATTCATCCAACCAGTAGAACCCACGAGTCCAAGTCACCTAGCTTTTATATCTGCACAATGGCAAATTGCCTTCATTTTCTTCTAAATCTCTTTCCTTGTCCTCAATCCCTTCCTCCTTGGGTATCTAGTGTATCCTATGACTTGAGCCCATTCCTGATACCTGGCCCTGTCTTCTCTCCCAACATGCTCTGCAGGTCCCCCTCCCGGGGTACATCGAGGCTTACCCCCGATCCCGGTATCAGCAGAACTCGCCCTCCAGGCTCCCACGTCAGTACAGCCAGCCAGCCGGGCTGCACCCCAGCTTGGAGCAGGCCCCAGCGCCCTCCACAGCAGCCTCACAGCAGAGCCTGGCGGACAACGACCCATCCGACACCCCCCTCACCAACATTTCCACGGCAGCCCTGGTGAAAGCCATCCGGGAAGAGGTGGCCAAGCTTGCCAAGAAACAGACAGACATGTTCGAGTTCCAGGTCTAATGCCTTCACCCCTTGAGACTTCCAGACTCTGAGGAAGCAGGCTTTGGGTTTTTCCAGGTGTGGTGGGACTGGAGACATGAGACGATGTGGAAGTCTTTCTCACATCAGTTTCTGAAAAGGTGAACAGAGGGGCATCTGGGGAACAGGAAGCTCTTGAACAACAGAATGCTTGGCCTATTCAACTGATTTTATGTCAACAAGTCCGCATGTGGGACCATATGTTTGATATTCTGTTACATTAACTGTTTGAGCTGTGGGTGTATTCCCTCCCCAATGGAGCCTTAGTCACAAGAGAGGAGATGCTTGCTAATCTGCAGATTTCTGTCCAGTACCACATTTTAACAGGTCACCAGAAGGGGGAGAGCACAGCTCTATCTTCAGTGACCTCTGCATGTTAACTCTGTTTCTGTGTTAAAGGCAATGCAGGCGTGTGATGAAGCCCCAGACTGTTCTCTCATTCAGCCAGAACTATAATTATCCAGTCACCTCCAGTCTCCAAGGGAGACTTTGACTCCAGCCAAGAAACCTGAGTCCTTTTCTTTTAAAGGTTCATATTCAAAGTCAAATAAATTGGATGAAAATCAGGACTGTCAATGACTGCACCTATACATAGTCCTGACTCTTCCCACCCCCCTCCCCCCGCCCCCTATTAATTCAA
This sequence comes from Raphicerus campestris, assembly GCA_006410735.1. NCBI lineage: Eukaryota > Metazoa > Chordata > Mammalia > Artiodactyla > Bovidae > Raphicerus > Raphicerus campestris. Next base: position 220,673 of record SJYW01003222.1, on the reverse strand, counting down.
CAAAGGCCAAGAAAGAGAGAAGATAAGAGGGAATGGTGGATTCGTGTTGACAGGTTCTTTGAAAAGGTGTTGTCATGTTGGAAATAGAGTATTCTGCAAGTTGGGCTCTAGCTGGAAGAGCATCGGTGCTAAGAGCTTTTAGGATCCTACAGAAGAAAAACAGGTTTTCTTTGCCCTGCAGTGAAGGTAGCCTGAGAACAGAGCTTCTCTCTTTTTGTGGGGACAATAGATACATCGACTTTTACAAGGAAATCTCTGTCTCTTCAACAATGATGTCCAGCATGTGCTGCCCAGTGATACAAAAGGAAATAGTCATCGATGCCTATTGGAAGCAGGAATAGTGAACCCAGTCTCCCCAGGCTGCAGCCTCTGTTTATAGAAGCTTCTGAATGTAGAAAATCTGTTGATTTATGTTCAAATGTAAATAACATTTTTAAAGGTGTATGGANATATTCTGTTACATTAACTGTTTGAGCTGTGGGTGTATTCCCTCCCCAATGGAGCCTTAGTCACAAGAGAGGAGATGCTTGCTAATCTGCAGATTTCTGTCCAGTACCACATTTTAACAGGTCACCAGAAGGGGGAGAGCACAGCTCTATCTTCAGTGACCTCTGCATGTTAACTCTGTTTCTGTGTTAAAGGCAATGCAGGCGTGTGATGAAGCCCCAGACTGTTCTCTCATTCAGCCAGAACTATAATTATCCAGTCACCTCCAGTCTCCAAGGGAGACTTTGACTCCAGCCAAGAAACCTGAGTCCTTTTCTTTTAAAGGTTCATATTCAAAGTCAAATAAATTGGATGAAAATCAGGACTGTCAATGACTGCACCTATACATAGTCCTGACTCTTCCCACCCCCCTCCCCCCGCCCCCTATTAATTCAACAAAGGCCAAGAAAGAGAGAAGATAAGAGGGAATGGTGGATTCGTGTTGACAGGTTCTTTGAAAAGGTGTTGTCATGTTGGAAATAGAGTATTCTGCAAGTTGGGCTCTAGCTGGAAGAGCATCGGTGCTAAGAGCTTTTAGGATCCTACAGAAGAAAAACAGGTTTTCTTTGCCCTGCAGTGAAGGTAGCCTGAGAACAGAGCTTCTCTCTTTTTGTGGGGACAATAGATACATCGACTTTTACAAGGAAATCTCTGTCTCTTCAACAATGATGTCCAGCATGTGCTGCCCAGTGATACAAAAGGAAATAGTCATCGATGCCTATTGGAAGCAGGAATAGTGAACCCAGTCTCCCCAGGCTGCAGCCTCTGTTTATAGAAGCTTCTGAATGTAGAAAATCTGTTGATTTATGTTCAAATGTAAATAACATTTTTAAAGGTGTATGGAGTTAGCCAGTCCCCTCCCATACTTGTCCCCATAGTTAATAGACATAGGAGGACATTTGCTGCAATGGCAGGCTTCCGACCTCGTGACCATGATATTGTAAGTTAGGCTTCCTGGCACAGTAGGTCAGTCTCCAGAGCTTTGGGTGGACATTGCCTTGCAGCCCTGAGGCCCCAGCTGCTGACTGTCAATGCTGACTTCAGGTAGCCCAGGAGAAGGGACACCCTGGTTCCATCACCAACTTTGGGAGCTATGCTCAATGTCAAGGGCTTTCATGGTGTCTGTTGGGGAGTGAGGTCCTTTCCTGCCTTCACCCACAATCCATCTAGCTTCAGCTTGTATTCATCTCCTCTGAGTCCATCTTTCCATTCTCCTCATGAGTTTCTTTGGTCTTTATTGAAAGAAGGTGGAAATTTTCAAATTGAGAGAAGAGTAGGAATGGAACTGATTAGAGTGAGAGAATCAAACTGTCAAAGCACAGACTTTTCAAAGAAGCTGTTTTTATTTCTCAATGGCAAATTGCCCTTTCTGCAATGTTTTGGAGATGATGTGTCATGGATCCCCCAAACCAGTCTCTTGTTCGGATGATATTAGGTAGCGTCCTTTTGGTATGCTGGTTGATCTTTCATAGTGTTAGTTTTTTGTTACTTAAAAAAAAAATCAGCTATAAATAAAATGTATTTTTGTAATTTCCATGTGTATATATGGTATATTTCTACCAATGGCCAGTTGTTGTAACCCAAAACCTAAATCAGTTTGCAAACACTGTGGACAGTGCAAGATTTTATTGACAGATTAACACAATGCCTAAGTCTATCCAAATAGGTATTCAGTGCACTTGAATGAACAAAGAGCCAAAGAAACTCAGCCTTTTCATGCAAACGGTATGAGTCTGATAAAGTCAGCTACATTGTCCCGCCTTATCAATGATATTACTATCTCATCAGTGCAATGATATCAACCCAGTACTTTGTCTACTTGGTAAATGCTTGGAAATACTGTATGTGAAAATGAAGTTTCAAGACCTTAGTGTAATTTAAATATATACACATGCTTCCAAGACAGTGTCTACACTTTGGATGTCCCAGTGACTCGCAGAGGAAGAGCCCACAGGGTGCAGTGGTCTGGCTTCAGTTGGCTAAGAGGATGCTGAAAAATCATGGCGAGCTATGCAGAGTCCCCTGAGATAATGAGTCAGTCAGTGGAGATGACTACAAATATAGCATGCTAAGTCAGACGCTCTCTTAAACTAGACACCACAGGTTTAAGAGCAGTATATGGGAGGAAAAGCTTACGTTGAGAAATCCGTGTGTCCATGTTGTCCCACCAATGCAAAGATGGCCACCATTGTTTGATGTCCTGTGACTAAGATGGGGGGGTCCCTTTTCTGAAGAGTCTCCTGACCCTCAGGAGATGATAGATACCTGAATGGCTGGCCCTGAGACAAGGCAGGTGTTCAGAAGTGCCGTGAGAGCCTAGAGATTCTGTGTTCCTCATGACCCTCCAGACAGTTGAAGAACCCTTGAAGAACCAGAGGACCTTTGGTAACCTCCGAGAAGGAAGCCAATGTTCGGAGAAGTGAAGCGACCTGCCCAGGCCTTCAGCCCTAGCCCACTTACTCGTGGTCGGGCTTGCTTTCCATTTCACCATGCTGCCTGAACGCTTGTCTGTAATGCATTTCTTGAACTGTGCTAGGAAGTTTAAAAAGTAGACAAGGGTTATGTGAGGGACTCCCTACATTCTTGCAAAGGAAAAAGATGATTGAATACAGTGTATAAAGGACAATGCATTTGTGGCATAATAAACATTTTTTGGAACTAGTTTCAATGTGAGTTTTCTGAGTTCACGAAAAGAAGAGCATTTTGGCTTTTTCTAGAGAGTACCATCAAGGAAATGGGGTTCTCCACTGCTGTTGAAGACTTTAGGCGTGTATTCTCTTAGTGCCATGGATCCAAACAGGCAGCCTGAGTTGACTAATGACTAAGACAGGGTGGATCATGTAGGAATCAGTTCTCTGGTGCCAGAAGTTATCTTGTGCATTTGTTAATTTAAGAATTCAGCAGAAGGGCATGTATAATTTCTGGGTATTCTTGAGGGAAGAATGGATAGGATATTGTTGGATTCGTGATTTTTAAAAAAAGAAGGAAAAAAAAACTCAGAGTACAGATGGAGGAGGAAAAAAATTTAAATACCTGACTAAAATGCTTCTCTAACAGGCAGGAACTAACAAAATATATCAAAAGATTTAAATCCTGATTACCAATAAACGGGCTTCTTTTTTGTACATAACATGCAGGCATTCATTGTTTAATGAATAAAATAATAGATATTAAAGTCTGAGAACAGAATTTAAATGTAATTCACTCCTTCTGTTACACATCAGAAAGTAGTTTAGACTTTTCTAACAAAATACAGCCAAATACGCTTAGGGAAAGATAGTAATTTAGCTTAGAGCAGTGACTGACTTGGGTCCAAGTGTTAGAAATTAAATGTGGCCATTTAGTCCAATCTGAAAGATATTCTAGTCAAGGGCATTTGCAAGGACTAGAAACCCATTCATACTTGGTCAGATGTGGGGAGTGACTGAGCAAATATAGGCGCAGACCTCAGAAATATTGTGAGTCTGGTTCCAGACTGCCACAATTAAGCAAATATCATAATAAAGTGAGTCCATTCATTTTGGGGTTCCTGGTGCATATAAAGGTTATATTTATATTATAGTCTACTAAATGTGCAATAACATTATCTCTAAAAAAATGCATATCTTAATTTAAAAATACTTTATTGCTTAAAAAATGCTAACCATCACCTGAGCCTTCAGCAAGTCGTGATCTTTCTGCTGGTGGAGAATCTTGCCTCAGTGTTGATGGCCACTGACTGATCAGGGTGATGGTTGCTGAAGGCTGGCATGGCTGTGGCAATTTCTTAAAATAAGACAAATGACTGACTCTTTTCATGAATCATTTTTCTATGACTGCAATGCTGTTTGATAGCATCTTAACCACATTAGAACTTCTTTCAAAATTGGAATCAATCCTCTCAAAACCCTGCTGCTGCTTTGTCACCTAAACTTATGTCATATTCTTAGTCCTTTGTTGTCCTTTCACCAGCCTTCATAGCACCTTCACCAGGAGTAGGTTCCATGTCAAGAAACCACTTTCTTTGCTCATCCACAAGAAGCAGCTCCTCACCCATTACAGTTTTATCATAAGTGGCAGCAGTTCAGTCACATCTTCAGGTTCCATGTCTAATTCCAGTTCTCTTGCTGTTTCCATCACATCTGCAAGTAAGTACTTCCCCCAATGACATCATCCATGAGACTTGGAATCAACTTCTCCTGAATTCCTATTAATGTTGATATTTTTACCTTTTCCCATAAATCACCAGTGATCTTAATGGCATCTCAAATAGTGAATCCTTTCCAGGACATTTTCAGTTGACTTTGGCCAGATCCATCAGAGGAATCACTATCTATGAAATTTACAAAATATATTTCATAAAATAATAAGACTCAAAGCCAGAATTACTCCTTGATCCACAAGCTGCACAATGGATGTGTTAGCAGGCATGAAAACAGTGAGAGACCTTGGTTGACCAGGTGCATTGTCAATGAGAAATATTTTGTGTTTTTTAACCTTTTTTGTGTTGTTTAAGCAGTAATCTCAGTGGTGGGCTTAAAATATTCATTAACTCATGTTGTCAACAGATGTGCTGTCATCCAGGCTTTGTTGTTCCATTTATAGAGCACAGGCAAAGCAGATTTAGCCTAATTCTTAAGGGCTGTAGGGTTCGGGGAATGGTAAATGAAAATTAGTTTCAACTTTAAGTTACCAGTTGCATTATTCCCTAATAAGAGGGTCAGCCTGTCCTTTGAAGCTTCAAAACCAGGCACTGATTTCCTCTCTCTGGCTATAAAAGTCCTGGATGATATTCCCTTCTAAGACTATTTTGTTGCTTGACTGTTAGCATAACTGACGCCATTTGGACACTTAAGAGTTTCTCCTGTCCTTTATGCGGACTTTTTGGCTCATCTGGTAAAAAACCCACCTGCAATTCAGGAGACCTGGGTTTGATCCCTGGGTTGGAAAGATCCCCTGGAGAAAGGGAAAACTACCCACTCCAGTATTTTGGCCTGGAGAATTCAGTCCATGGGGTTGCAAAGAGTCAGACATGACTAAGCTGCTTGCGCTGCACTTTGCTGACCTTACCCAGGACCGTGCTATGCAGCGAATCACTTCTCTGTCATCAGAGGCTTCGTAATTAATAGATATTGTTTAAGAATCATCAGGACCAGTTTGCTTCAAGGCTCTCTAGTCCTTCCCCGATGTATTCCTGGTGCCCAAGAGACTAGTTGCTAAATTGCTTCAGTCGTGTCTGACTCTGAGACCCTGTGGACTGTAGCCCATCAGGCTCTTCTGTCCATGGGATCCTCCAGGCAAGAATACTGGAGTGGATTGCCATGCCCTCCTCCAGGGGATCTTCCCAGTCCAGGGATAGAACCTGCATCTCTTGTATCTCCTGCATTGGCAGGTGCGTTCTTTACCACTAGTGCCACCTGGGAAGCCCCATGGGACTAGTTACCTACCATAAATCTTGATGTAGGAATGCACATCCTATTTCTAAGCACATATCTCTATATTTGAGGTTAACTATAGAATTGTGCCAGTGGCTCCTAGCGGTGTGGAATGCTTCCAAATTGTTGTCTACCTGATCCCACCCTGGAAGATACCATATAATAAACAGATTCATTGATTTTATGGAGCTTCCTGCCTAACTTTTCAGTCTCAAGATGCCTTCTCAGTTAGGTGGGCACTTTCTGTCCCTTTGTCCTCCAGCATGCATCTACGTTAACAGTCTGTTGCTTCGTGCAGCCACCTTTGTTAACCATCTCAGGTGGGTCTACTGGATAACTTCCTGCAGCTTCTACATGAGCACTTGCTGCTTCACCTTGCACTTGTATGGTTTGGAAATGGCATCTTTCCTTAAACCTCATGAACCACCTCTGCTAGCTTCAAACTTTTCTTCTGCAGCTTCCTCACCTCTTGGCCTTCAGGAAATTGAAGAGAGTTAGGGCCTTGCTCTGGGTTGGGCCTTGATTAAGGGCATGTTGTGGCTGGTTGGACCTTTAGACTATTAAAACTTTCCAGATCAGCAAAAGGCCGCTTCACCTTCTCATTTGTGTTTTCACTGGAGTAGCACTTTTAATTTCCTTCAAGAACTTTTTCTTTGCATTCACAGCTTGGCTAACTGCTGCAAGAGGCCTCACTTTGGGCCTGTCTCAGCTATCAACATCCCTTCCTCTCACTGTTGTTGTTCCATCGATAAGTAACATTCAACTCTTTGGGATCCCGTAGACTATAGCATGCCAGGCTTTCCTGTCCTTTACCATCTCCCAGAGTTTGCTCAAACTCGTGTCCATTAAGTCAGCGATGCCATCCAACCATCTCTTCCTCTGTNTGGCTAACTGCTGCAAGAGGCCTCACTTTGGGCCTGTCTCAGCTATCAACATCCCTTCCTCTCACTGTTGTTGTTCCATCGCTAAGTAACATTCAACTCTTTGGGATCCCGTAGACTATAGCATGCCAGGCTTCCCTGTCCTTTACCATCTCTCAGAGTTTGCTCAAACTCGTGTCCATTAAGTCAGTGATGCCATCCAACCATCTCTTCCTCTGTCGTCCCCTTCTCCTTCTGCCTTCAATCTTTCCCAGCATCAGAATCTTTTCCTCTCACTAAGCCTAATCATTTCTGGTTTTTGATTTAAAGTGAGAGATGCTGAAATCTTTTTCACTTGAACAGCTGGAGACTATCATAACATTCTTCATTGTCCTAATTTCAATATTGCTGTGTCTCAGGGAATAGAGAGGCCTGAGGAGGAGAGAAGAAATGGAAACAGCCAGTCAGTGGAGCAGTCAGAACTCACACCACACTGACTGTGTTTGTCCTCTATCTGGGTNTCATTGTCCTAATTTCAATATTGCTGTGTCTCAGGGAATAGAGAGGCCTGAGGAGAAGGAGAGAAGAAATGGAAACAGCCAGTCAGTGGAGCAGTCAGAACTCACACCACACTGACTATGTTTGTCCTCTATCTGGGTGCAGTTTGTGGTGCCCAGAGCAATTATAACAGAAACATCAAAGATCAGTGATCCCAGACCACCATAACATAATAATAATGAAAAAATTTCAAATATTTCAAGAATTGCCAAAATGTGATACAAAGACAAGAAGTGAACAAATGCTGTTGGAAAAGGTTGCCACAGACCTTCAATTTATTCAAAAAATATATATATATGTGTGTGAAGCACAATAAAGGAAAGCATAATAAGACCAGGTATGGCCTGTTCAGGGGCCATCTCATGGAAACAAAACAGATTCCAGTTGGACTTCTCCGCACTTGCAGTGCAGGGGGCACAGGTTTGGTCCCTGGGCAGGGTAGTTCCAGGAATCACACAGCTTGCTCTCTTTTGTCCTCTCTTCACACCTGCTTTCACCTCCACATATCTGCTTAGTTCTCTCGCTTGCCTCATCCTGCTAGCCTTCTCTGTTTTCTCATAGGTGTGTATTTAGTTGAAAGAATCTACCCCTGGACCCACTCTGCACAACTTTACCATTTCAGTACCCACCCCTCTCTAGACCTCTCTGTGCTCCCAGGGCAAATTCTTGAGACTCAGATTGGTCCAGTTCATCTGCCTATGATGAGCCACGCTTGGGTCAGGTGCCTATACAATCAGCTATAAGCAAGAGACAGGGTCACGTGACAAAAGCAAGCCCCTAGCCCCCACCATCACCACGGACCGACCCTTTCAGTGAAGGCTTTGGTTGGGGGCTTGTACCTGAAGAGGGAGCATGCCACCCACCCTGGGACAGCAGCCAGCAGCTGCGTGGTCGCTATGGACATCAGCACAGATAGGAAAGGGCACCTTTGACTGCCACATCAGGTGAGAACACATGTGCTTGAAACCCTGGCGGGCTGGCCAGACCTGCCCCAACCACTTCCCACCCCAACACCAGTCCTGTTGATACTGCTGCTGCATCTAGAAAGTGACTTCTGACTGAGGCCCAGTTAGCAGAATGTCTTCCTCAGCAGATGATAAATACTTACTTGTAAACTGAAATGCGTGCTCTTAGCTCAGGTGCGGTTAATATGGCTCCTGGCCACATACTTGAATGATGAGAAAACTGATAAGCCTCTCAATAGTCTTTTGAAACCATATTGGTTTCAAATGAAATTGATATTACTATGATTCTTCAGTCTCCCAAGCATTGAAAGTTCTCTTGACAGTAGCCTGTGATAAGTGCTAAAATGTGGGGTGTTTCTGGAAAGGAGTATTTAGGAAGTAGAATTCATAATTCCAGAGGCAATTCTTTTAGAAGTTATTAAGTTGCTTTGATTAGGCAGGTTTCCAAAATAGGGAAATGTGTGCCGGGGCAGAATTTGTCTTCAAAGGACAAATCCAGACTTTAACGAAAGCCATTATGCAATGAAATCTAGAAATGGATTATTTTCATTCTCTGACTTTTGCAAATTATGGAGGGAGGTCATCAAGGTATTTTACATAAATTANAGGAACTAACAAAATATATCAAAAGATTTAAATCCTGATTACCAATAAACGGGCTTCTTTTTTGTACATAACATGCAGGCATTCATTGTTTAATGAATAAAATAATAGATATTAAAGTCTGAGAACAGAATTTAAATGTAATTCACTCCTTCTGTTACACATCAGAAAGTAGTTTAGACTTTTCTAACAAAATACAGCCAAATACGCTTAGGGAAAGATAGTAATTTAGCTTAGAGCAGTGACTGACTTGGGTCCAAGTGTTAGAAATTAAATGTGGCCATTTAGTCCAATCTGAAAGATATTCTAGTCAAGGGCATTTGCAAGGACTAGAAACCCATTCATACTTGGTCAGATGTGGGGAGTGACTGAGCAAATATAGGCGCAGACCTCAGAAATATTGTGAGTCTGGTTCCAGACTGCCACAATTAAGCAAATATCATAATAAAGTGAGTCCATTCATTTTGGGGTTCCTGGTGCATATAAAGGTTATATTTATATTATAGTCTACTAAATGTGCAATAACATTATCTCTAAAAAAATGCATATCTTAATTTAAAAATACTTTATTGCTTAAAAAATGCTAACCATCACCTGAGCCTTCAGCAAGTCGTGATCTTTCTGCTGGTGGAGAATCTTGCCTCAGTGTTGATGGCCACTGACTGATCAGGGTGATGGTTGCTGAAGGCTGGCATGGCTGTGGCAATTTCTTAAAATAAGACAAATGACTGACTCTTTTCATGAATCATTTTTCTATGACTGCAATGCTGTTTGATAGCATCTTAACCACATTAGAACTTCTTTCAAAATTGGAATCAATCCTCTCAAAACCCTGCTGCTGCTTTGTCACCTAAACTTATGTCATATTCTTAGTCCTTTGTTGTCCTTTCACCAGCCTTCATAGCACCTTCACCAGGAGTAGGTTCCATGTCAAGAAACCACTTTCTTTGCTCATCCACAAGAAGCAGCTCCTCACCCATTACAGTTTTATCATAAGTGGCAGCAGTTCAGTCACATCTTCAGGTTCCATGTCTAATTCCAGTTCTCTTGCTGTTTCCATCACATCTGCAAGTAAGTACTTCCCCCAATGACATCATCCATGAGACTTGGAATCAACTTCTCCTGAATTCCTATTAATGTTGATATTTTTACCTTTTCCCATAAATCACCAGTGATCTTAATGGCATCTCAAATAGTGAATCCTTTCCAGAACATTTTCAGTTGACTTTGGCCAGATCCATCAGAGGAATCACTATCTATGAAATTTACAAAATATATTTCATAAAATAATAAGACTCAAAGCCAGAATTACTCCTTGATCCACAAGCTGCACAATGGATGTGTTAGCAGGCATGAAAACAGTGAGAGACCTTGGTTGACCAGGTGCATTGTCAATGAGAAATATTTTGTGTTTTTTAACCTTTTTTGTGTTGTTTAAGCAGTAATCTCAGTGGTGGGCTTAAAATATTCATTAACTCATGTTGTCAACAGATGTGCTGTCATCCAGGCTTTGTTGTTCCATTTATAGAGCACAGGCAAAGCAGATTTAGCCTAATTCTTAAGGGCTGTAGGGTTCGGGGAATGGTAAATGAAAATTAGTTTCAACTTTAAGTTACCAGTTGCATTATTCCCTAATAAGAGGGTCAGCCTGTCCTTTGAAGCTTCAAAACCAGGCACTGATTTCCTCTCTCTGGCTATAAAAGTCCTGGATGATATTCCCTTCTAAGACTATTTTGTTGCTTGACTGTTAGCATAACTGACGCCATTTGGACACTTAAGAGTTTCTCCTGTCCTTTATGCGGACTTTTTGGCTCATCTGGTAAAAAACCCACCTGCAATTCAGGAGACCTGGGTTTGATCCCTGGGTTGGAAAGATCCCCTGGAGAAAGGGAAAACTACCCACTCCAGTATTTTGGCCTGGAGAATTCAGTCCATGGGGTTGCAAAGAGTCAGACACGACTAAGCTGCTTGCGCTGCACTTTGCTGACCTTACCCAGGACCGTGCTATGCAGCGAATCACTTCTCTGTCATCAGAGGCTTCGTAATTAATAGATATTGTTTAAGAATCATCAGGACCAGTTTGCTTCAAGGCTCTCTAGTCCTTCCCCGATGTATTCCTGGTGCCCAAGAGACTAGTTGCTAAATTGCTTCAGTCGTGTCTGACTCTGAGACCCTGTGGACTGTAGCCCATCAGGCTCTTCTGTCCATGGGATCCTCCAGGCAAGAATACTGGAGTGGATTGCCATGCCCTCCTCCAGGGGATCTTCCCAGTCCAGGGATAGAACCTGCATCTCTTGTATCTCCTGCATTGGCAGGTGCGTTCTTTACCACTAGTGCCACCTGGGAAGCCCCATGGGACTAGTTACCTACCATAAATCTTGATGTAGGAATGCACATCCTATTTCTAAGCACATATCTCTATATTTGAGGTTAACTATAGAATTGTGCCAGTGGCTCCTAGCGGTGTGGAATGCTTCCAAATTGTTGTCTACCTGATCCCACCCTGGAAGATACCATATAATAAACAGATTCATTGATTTTATGGAGCTTCCTGCCTAACTTTTCAGTCTCAAGATGCCTTCTCAGTTAGGTGGGCACTTTCTGTCCCTTTGTCCTCCAGCATGCATCTACGTTAACAGTCTGTTGCTTCGTGCAGCCACCTTTGTTAACCATCTCAGGTGGGTCTACTGGATAACTTCCTGCAGCTTCTACATGAGCACTTGCTGCTTCACCTTGCACTTGTATGGTTTGGAAATGGCATCTTTCCTTAAACCTCATGAACCACCTCTGCTAGCTTCAAACTTTTCTTCTGCAGCTTCCTCACCTCTTGGCCTTCAGGAAATTGAAGAGAGTTAGGGCCTTGCTCTGGGTTGGGCCTTGATTAAGGGCATGTTGTGGCTGGTTGGACCTTTAGACTATTAAAACTTTCCAGATCAGCAAAAGGCCGCTTCACCTTCTCATTTGTGTTTTCACTGGAGTAGCACTTTTAATTTCCTTCAAGAACTTTTTCTTTGCATTCACAGCTTGGCTAACTGCTGCAAGAGGCCTCACTTTGGGCCTGTCTCAGCTATCAACATCCCTTCCTCTCACTGTTGTTGTTCCATCGCTAAGTAACATTCAACTCTTTGGGATCCCGTAGACTATAGCATGCCAGGCTTCCCTGTCCTTTACCATCTCTCAGAGTTTGCTCAAACTCGTGTCCATTAAGTCAGTGATGCCATCCAACCATCTCTTCCTCTGTCGTCCCCTTCTCCTTCTGCCTTCAATCTTTCCCAGCATCAGAATCTTTTCCTCTCACTAAGCCTAATCATTTCTGGTTTTTGATTTAAAGTGAGAGATGCTGAAATCTTTTTCACTTGAACAGCTGGGGACTATCATAACATTATTCATTGTCCTAATTTCAATATTGCTGTGTCTCAGGGAATAGAGAGGCCTGAGGAGAAGGAGAGAAGAAATGGAAACAGCCAGTCAGTGGAGCAGTCAGAACTCACACCACACTGACTATGTTTGTCCTCTATCTGGGTGCAGTTTGTGGTGCCCAGAGCAATTATAACAGAAACATCAAAGATCAGTGATCCCAGACCACCATAACATAATAATAATGAAAAAATTTCAAATATTTCAAGAATTGCCAAAATGTGATACAAAGACAAGAAGTGAACAAATGCTGTTGGAAAAGGTTGCCACAGACCTTCAATTTATTCAAAAAATATATATATATGTGTGTGAAGCACAATAAAGGAAAGCATAATAAGACCAGGTATGGCCTGTTCAGGGGCCATCTCATGGAAACAAAACAGATTCCAGTTGGACTTCTCCGCACTTGCAGTGCAGGGGGCACAGGTTTGGTCCCTGGGCAGGGTAGTTCCAGGAATCACACAGCTTGCTCTCTTTTGTCCTCTCTTCACACCTGCTTTCACCTCCACATATCTGCTTAGTTCTCTCGCTTGCCTCATCCTGCTAGCCTTCTCTGTTTTCTCATAGGTGTGTATTTAGTTGAAAGAATCTACCCCTGGACCCACTCTGCACAACTTTACCATTTCAGTACCCACCCCTCTCTAGACCTCTCTGTGCTCCCAGGGCAAATTCTTGAGACTCAGATTGGTCCAGTTCATCTGCCTATGATGAGCCACGCTTGGGTCAGGTGTCTATACAATCAGCTATAAGCAAGAGACAGGGTCACGTGACAAAAGCAAACCCCTAGCCCCCACCATCACCACGGACCGACCCTTTCAGTGAAGGCTTTGGTTGGGGGCTTGTACCTGAAGAGGGAGCATGCCACCCACCCTGGGACAGCAGCCAGCAGCTGCGTGGTCGCTATGGACATCAGCACAGATAGGAAAGGGCACCTTTGACTGCCACATCAGGTGAGAACACATGTGCTTGAAACCCTGGCGGGCTGGCCAGACCTGCCCCAACCACTTCCCACCCCAACACCAGTCCTGTTGATACTGCTGCTGCATCTAGAAAGTGACTTCTGACTGAGGCCCAGTTAGCAGAATGTCTTCCTCAGCAGATGATAAATACTTACTTGTAAACTGAAATGCGTGCTCTTAGCTCAGGTGCGGTTAATATGGCTCCTGGCCACACACTTGAATGATGAGAAAACTGATAAGCCTCTCAATAGTCTTTTGAAACCATATTGGTTTCAAATGAAATTGATATTACTATGATTCTTCAGTCTCCCAAGCATTGAAAGTTCTCTTGACAGTAGCCTGTGATAAGTGCTAAAATGTGGGGTGTTTCTGGAAAGGAGTATTTAGGAAGTAGAATTCATAATTCCAGAGGCAATTCTTTTAGAAGTTATTAAGTTGCTTTGATTAGGCAGGTTTCCAAAATAGGGAAATGTGTGCCGGGGCAGAATTTGTCTTCAAAGGACAAATCCAGACTTTAACGAAAGCCATTATGCAATGAAATCTAGAAATGGATTATTTTCATTCTCTGACTTTTGCAAATTATGGAGGGAGGTCATCAAGGTATTTTACATAAATTAACTGTGGCTTCACCTTATTTTCCTCATCTCGACCTTATGTCTAAACTCACCCACCCATCCTCGCCCAACTACATAGAAACTGAGTTGAGAGGTTTTACCAAACAGAATCAGAAATATCATTGGTCTGGAAATTATTAAAAAAAGCAGAAATAATCACAGCCTTGACAACTCACTCTAAACCAGTCTCTAATTCCTCATTTGTGAAACGGGTATAAGAACTCCTGCATGGCCCACATCCGGTGGTTATGAAGATCACTTGGCAGAATGCATCACCAAGTGTCTTGGAAAGCATATTTGAAGATGTTCTTAAAGTATTAGCTTCATAATTCAGTTTCATCCAGTGAAATATGTTAGGTCCTTCCATCCACTGAACTAATTTGTCACATGTTCTGTAAAGTTTTTAAATCTATGCTATAAAACAAAAAGGTAAAGATGATCCTACGTTTGGAACTGCCCATGAAAGCCAGCCTCACTTGCATCACTGCTGTTGTTGCCTATGATTTGGAGAACATGTAAGTACTTGTACCTGTGCTTTCACTCTGCAGGTGAAAATCTAGGCCAGGAATTCTCACCACATTAGAGACATTGGGCAAAGGCAGGTACTGAACAGGAGCTTGACTGTAGCTGTTGCCATGCCATGCTTTGCTTCCTAATTAAGTTTGTATCTCGTTGGCCTCTGCTTGGAACAGTGTTCATAAGCTATTAGAGTTTTTATGGTAAAATAAAATGGTAAAGGGTCTTTCCTGGTGACTTGGACGAGAAAGAATCTGCCTGCAATGCAGGAGTCCAGGATTCGATCCCTGGGTTGGGAAGATCCCCTGGAGAAGGGAGTGGCAACCCACTCCAGTATTCTTGCCTGGAGAATCCCATGGACAGAGGAGCCTTACAGGTTATAGCCTATGGGGTTGCAAAGAGTTGGACAAGACTGAAGGCTTTCATGTCCCCAAACCTACCTGCTCCTCATTTTACCTCCTCCAGATGGTGAGATGCAATCTCCCTCACAAACCAGTTGTACAGCAGTACCCACTGGAGTTTTGTTTTGTTTTTTCCCACTGGGATGTTTTAAAGGACAGTTGTAGGTCTGGCAAGACCCTTATGGTCTTAGCCTGGAGCCTGAGCTCATCAGCCTAAAAGAGCTCACCCCTGGCCAGCCACAGGCCCCTGAGAAGCAGTTCCAGCCCATTCATGACTGTGTCATTGGAACAGATGGTGTCCAGGGGCAGAGTAAGCCAGTGTCTGCTCACACGCCCTTCTTGGAGCATAAAGAAGTCCCATCCAGTGCTCCCAGTGAGTCCAGGGATGATATTAGTATGGGACACAAACTCCCAAGACCACCTACTTCTCCACCGCCCCGCCCCCATTGCTAGCTAGTCACAGCAATCATGATGCCAGCCTTATGTTCAGGTCTAAACAGAGGCTATGTGTTATACTCCACGCTTTGCCCTCTGATCTAAGCTGATTGGACAGGAGACACATCTGCCCCAGGAGCCACCAATTCATAGGTTGATCACCCATCAAAAAATGTGACTCAGCACATGGGACTAGATCAACCAGATTCTCTAGGAAATATTAATACCAAGAAACAGAGTCTGTTAGCTGCAGGTGTTGAAACCAAGTGGTCAAGACTCATAGGCCATGATAGGCTGTATGCAAAACAAAGATCTAAGAAAGCAGAATACTGGGTAAGAAGTAGCCTTGAGACCAGGGAGATTTAGAGTCTAGATATGAAAGCCTCTCTAGACTCAGGGTCTGGATAGTCTTAAGACTGTGAAAATAAAGTGTTGCCTAATTGCCCTAGTT
The DNA here is from genome assembly GCA_006410735.1 of Raphicerus campestris. NCBI lineage: Eukaryota > Metazoa > Chordata > Mammalia > Artiodactyla > Bovidae > Raphicerus > Raphicerus campestris. The sequence continues at coordinate 204,994 of SJYW01003222.1, read as the reverse complement.
GCTGCATGTATTAATATTCAGGGAACTAAAAGTTTGCTTCTCTGTAGTTTAAGGTTTTGTCTCTAAGATTAGGTCCCAGATAAGCCTTTTGTGTCCCAGGAACCAACTCTTTGAGTAGGTTCAGGTAAAAGAGATCAAAAGACCAAGACCAGAAGTAGAGCCATGACTTGAGCAGACACGAGGCCCGGAGAAGGGCTGCGGGGGCTCTCTCCCTGCCAGGCTTCCGTGTGGCTGTTGATGGTTAATCTCTCATTTAACTGGAACTGTATAGGAAGCACTGATCAAAGCTTCCACATAGCTTTCCAGTCAGCCCTTCATTGGCTGAGCAAACTTTCCTGAATACTAACTATGCATCAGACACTGCTAGGGATCAGGAGTCAGCAGGACACAGCACCTGCCCTCAGAGTTCACGGTCAAGGGGGACTGATCCTTGAGACACAAAGCCCAGCATACGAAGGACTCACCATTCATGCTGTGCTTTTCCTGCCACATCAGAGCCAGCTGAATGAAAACCAAAGTACCCTTCTTTCTGGAAACGTTTAGGTTTAGAAAATGACAGACTCCGCAATTGTAGCTTCTGATTATGCTACACACAACTCTCCTTCCCAAAGATCTTTAACTGATTAGGAAGGTGCCCACAATATCCCTCTGGGGACAGAGAACAAATTGCCAACTGCCAAGAATCAACAAGCATTACAAACCCAAATTTCAGAGCTGTCACCACCAAATGAAATCAGGAGCCCAAACGGTAAGGAAAAGAACAACCAATTTAGGAACTCTACTATGCCATCAAATGAAAATTTTAAGAACCGTATACTTTACGAATGAAGCCACAGTCCGCTGAGCACTCTCACTGTACATTGTTCATATCAATAAACTGCCATTCAGGATGTGCTGGCTTATTAATGAGTGGGATTTGGTTTTTATTCAGCCTCTGAATAAAATTTGCTCTATGGAGCAAATCTAAACAGGCAAACCAAGTAGAGCTCTGCAGTGATTATCATTTCTTTTTCTTTTTTCTTTCTTTGTGATACCATTTCTCTGCTGCATTAGCCTATTTTGTTTGGTTGAAATTGTGTTTTCTCCTGGACAACTTACATATGAAATAAAGCACATTGTCTTACTGATAATTTTCTTTCCAAGGTGTTAGTGGATACTCATGTTCATATTTTGTCCTTTCTCTTACTTAGTACTTCTTTCTCCATTACCAATAAGGAAAACATTTTAACAAGTATTTTTAAATTCTCATAATATTGGAAATCATCATGTGATCACTGATGTTATCTTACTGGTTTTGAAATTATAGGATCCTAGACTCTTTTAGTTGGAAGACAATTTAGTGGGAAAAATATCCAGCTTTCCACCCTGGAATCAACACAGAAAAAAAAACCTCATGCCCTGTGGTTACTACTTAGGCTTACCTGATCAAAGATGAAGCAGAAGTAGGGCTTCAGCAAGGCAGGTGCTCAGAATGAGGGAGCAGGGAATGAATGGGGTGCACATGGAGAGTTTTAAATGTAATTTAATATTTAGGAGTAGAAAGCAATGTGGTCACCACTGGGTGGGNGTAGAGCCATGACTTGAGCAGACACGAGGCCCGGAGAAGGGCTGCGGGGGCTCTCTCCCTGCCAGGCTTCCGTGTGGCTGTTGATGGTTAATCTCTCATTTAACTGGAACTGTATAGGAAGCACTGATCAAAGCTTCCACATAGCTTTCCAGTCAGCCCTTCATTGGCTGAGCAAACTTTCCTGAATACTAACTATGCATCAGACACTGCTAGGGATCAGGAGTCAGCAGGACACAGCACCTGCCCTCAGAGTTCACGGTCAAGGGGGACTGATCCTTGAGACACAAAGCCCAGCATACGAAGGACTCACCATTCATGCTGTGCTTTTCCTGCCACATCAGAGCCAGCTGAATGAAAACCAAAGTACCCTTCTTTCTGGAAACGTTTAGGTTTAGAAAATGACAGACTCCGCAATTGTAGCTTCTGATTATGCTACACACAACTCTCCTTCCCAAAGATCTTTAACTGATTAGGAAGGTGCCCACAATATCCCTCTGGGGACAGAGAACAAATTGCCAACTGCCAAGAATCAACAAGCATTACAAACCCAAATTTCAGAGCTGTCACCACTAAATGAAATCAGGAGCCCAAACGGTAAGGAAAAGAACAACCAATTTAGGAACTCTACTATGCCATCAAATGAAAATTTTAAGAACCGTATACTTTACGAATGAAGCCACAGTCCACTGAGCACTCTCACTGTACATTGTTCATATCAATAAACTGCCATTCAGGATGTTCTGGCTTATTAATGAGTGGGATTTGGTTTTTATTCAGCCTCTGAATAAAATTTGCTCTATGGAGCAAATCTAAACAGGCAAACCAAGTAGAGCTCTGCAGTGATTATCATTTCTTTTTCTTTTTTCTTTCTTTGTGATACCATTTCTCTGCTGCATTAGCCTATTTTGTTTGGTTGAAATTGTGTTTTCTCCTGGACAACTTACATATGAAATAAAGCACATTGTCTTACTGATAATTTTCTTTCCAAGGTGTTAGTGGATACTCATGTTCATATTTTGTCCTTTCTCTTACTTAGTACTTCTTTCTCCATTACCAATAAGGAAAACATTTTAACAAGTATTTTTAAATTCTCATAATATTGGAAATCATCATGTGATCACTGATGTTATCTTACTGGTTTTGAAATTATAGGATCCTAGACTCTTTTAGTTGGAAGACAATTTAGTGGGAAAAATATCCAGCTTTCCACCCTGGAATCAACACAGAAAAAAAAACCTCATGCCCTGTGGTTACTACTTAGGCTTACCTGATCAAAGATGAAGCAGAAGTAGGGCTTCAGCAAGGCAGGTGCTCAGAATGAGGGAGCAGGGAATGAATGGGGTGCACATGGAGAGTTTTAAATGTAATTTAATATTTAGGAGTAGAAAGCAATGTGGTCACCACTGGGTGGGAGTGGAAGAATTTCCTTGATTTTAATTTAAGTATGGGGTGAGAGGACACCAGAATATTTTCAGTTTGGAATCTGAAAGGTTTTACTCTAGCTCTGAATGTCTGTTAAGACCACTGTTATCACATTTTAAAGGGATGCCCATGTTAGGATTTGGGGTCATCCAGTTCAGTTAAGTCTCTCAGTTGTGTCTGACTCTTTGCAACCCCATGAATTGCAGCACGCCAAGCCTCCCTGTCCATCACCAACTGCCAGAGTTCACTCATACATCCATCGAGTCGGTGATGCCATCCAGCTATCTCATCCTCTGTCATCCCCTTCTCCTCCTGCCCCCAATCCCACCCAGCATCAGAGTCTTTTCCAGTGAGTCAACTCTTCGAATGAGGTGGCCAAAGTACTGGGGTTTCAACTTTAGCATCATTCCTTCCAAAGGAATCCCAGGGTTGATCTCCTTTAGAATGGACTGATTGGATCTCTTTGCAGTCCAAGGGACTCTCAAGAGTCTTCTCCAACACCACAGTTCAAAAGCATCAATACTTAAGTGCTCAGCTTTCTTCACAGTCCAACTCTCACATTCTTACATGACCACTGGAAAAACCATATCCTTGACTAGACAGACCTTTGTTGGCAAAGTAATGTCTCTGCTTTTGAATATGCTATCTAGGTTGGTCATAAC
>SJYW01003222.1:159299-179433 GCA_006410735.1 Raphicerus campestris | reverse complement strand
CACTGTATAATTGTGAGGGATTTGATTTAGGTCATACCTGAATGGTCTAGTGGTTTTCCCTACTTTCTTCAATTTAAGTCTGAATTTGACAATAAGGAGTTCAGGATCTGAGCCACAGTCAACTCCCGGTCTTGTTTTTGCTGACTATATAGAGCTTCTCCATCTTTGGCTGCAAAGAATATAATCAATCTGATTTCAGTATTGACCATCTAGTGATGTCCATGTGTAGAGTCATCTCTTGTGTTGTTGGAAGAGGGTGTTGGCTATGACCAATGTGTTCTCTTGGCAAAAATGTTAGCCTTTTCCCTGCTTAATTTTGTATTCCAAGGCCAAATTTTCCTGCTACTCCAGGTATATCTTGACCTCCTACTTTTGCATTCCAGTCCCCTGTAATGAAAAGGACATTTGTTTTTTTCCTGGGACAAACCACAGGGCAGCCATACCTGACATGGGACACTGCAGTTCCATTTTCCATCAAGCTGTACTAGCCTCTGAAGTCCCCTCCCATCATGCCATGCTTAGTAATCTTTGTATTGGCAGCCTTCAGCTCAGCTCTAAAATTTAGAAGGTTCATAAAGTATAGTAACTAAAGGAGTGGATGAATTAATGAAACATATCTGAAGAGGAACTTGAATTTAAGCATATTTTGAGTTATCTAAGTGGAGGTACTCAAACATTAGAAAAATATCATGTCTGCAAGTGAATTTATTTTTGAAACCAAATCAGAGTCACAGACATAGAGAACAGACAGGTTGCCAGGGGTTGGGGGCAGATTAGAGGATGCAAACTAATATATATAGAATGAGTACACAAGGTCTTACTGTACACTACAGGGAACTATATTCAATGTCTATATAACTTAATCAGTTTGCTGTATACCAGAAACTAACACAACACTGCAAATTGTAAATCAGCTATACTTCAATAAAAATAAATTTTTAAAAAAGAAAAATGATGTCTGAAACTCTGGGACAGAAGGAGCTGGAAATGTAGAGTCTTTGTTATAAAACTGGAGTTAGTGTAGAATTTCAAGTAAAGCCAGAACAAAATTAATAGCTATCATGTGTTCACTATTTACCATGCTATATACTGCTAAGTATTTGATACATATCTTCCCTGTTATGTATGTTTTACTTTACTATTACCATACAGTTATTATTGCTTTCATTTTGCAGGTAAATAAAGTAAGGCTTCGGAGAAGGCAATGGCACCCCACTCTGGTACTCTTGCCTGAAGAATCCCATGGATGGAGGAGCCTGGTAGGCTGTAGTCCATGGGGTCACTAGGAGTTGGACACGACTAAGCGACTTCCCTTTCACTTTTCACTTTTATCCCTTGGAGAAGGAAATGGCAACCCACTCCAGTTTTCTTGCCTGGAGAATCCCGGGGATGGGGGAGCCTAGTGGGCTTCCGTCTATGGGGTCGCACAGAGTCAGACACGGCTGAAGCGACTTAGCAGCAGCAGCAGCAAAGTAAGGCTTAGAGAGGAAAAATAATTGTCCCAGGGTTATATAGTCAGGATTTGAATTCCAACATGTTTGACTTTAATGTCCACACTCCACAATTTGCTCAAAGATGAAAAACCTAGAAAATTCTTTCTTGGTAATTGCCTACTTGCTCCTGCAGGCAACTTATCTCCTTGGCTTTGGCTCGAGAAACTGAGATTAGTGGATCTCAACTACAATGTTAAAATATATCTGTTTACCTATGTGCTAATGAAGTGTATATCAAGTACCTTATTACCAATAATTAATAGCAAATGTTGCTATGATGTAATAGTTCTTATAACTATAGTAGTTATCCTCATACTATATCTCATACTTAATTCAGGCAGAATTTTTAAAGTGAAAGAGAGAAGTAGCAAATTACTACATGAGGTATGTAGAAAATTGATCCCATGAGAATGGATCAATTGTGAATATGCTATATGTGTTGAGAATGGATNAAACTTTATCTTCCATAAGTTTCCCCCATTTATTGGGTTGGCCAAAAAGTTTGTTTAGGTTTTTCTGTAAGATCTTACTAAAAAACTTGAATCAACTTTTTGTCCAATCCAATATTTACCTTCCCACAATTTACCTAGAAATGAAAATTCCTGGAAACTCGAGCCCTTTCTCCCTTTGCCTTGTTTAATCACCCTCTGTTGAAATGGTTTAGAGCTCTCAAGCCTAAACACTTCTTTGGGTTTTCACTACTGTTGTGTAAGGCCCACATGTGCATGCATAATAAATCTTTTCTCCTGTTAATCTGTCTTTTGCTGCTTTGATTCTCATGACCCAGCTACTGAACCTAAAGTAGCAGAGGAGGTGTTTTCCCACCTCTACAGAACCATAGTAATGGTAAGAACCAGGGTCTGAAACTCAGACCTGGGACCAAGCTGTGAATCCACTATGTATTTGGCTGTGTGGGTGAACCTTTAGTTTTTCATCCATACAGTGGGAATAGTAATGGTACCTACTTGCTTGGGTTGGCAAGATAAAATGAGACAATCTAAGTACCTGGGCATAGTACCTATATTAGCTCTTGTTGTTACATGTTGAAGATCCTTAGAATGGAAAGAGACTGCATTAAGTTTTATTAAATGATGTAATATAATCAGATGTTTTTATGTGTATTTCTCCTTTCAAAGAGAGAAAGCTTCCAGATGTTTTTTCTTAGCTTCAAAATAAAGATTTGACACTGGATGGCTTAATCATAACACCACTGTGTTAGACAATGGGTTGAAAAGAGGTTGTTTCCTGTAACAAGCACACCGCAAGAAAACTCAGGTGCCACAATGAGATAAACCTGAGTTTGGAGGTGAAGTCCAAATGGAGCCATAACAAACCATGGTTGTTAAGAAAACCGCCTACAGATTATTTCTGCAGACAAAGGTCCAAGAAATTCAAGTTGCTAAAGAAAAGATAAAGCAGGCTTATGTTCATTTAAAACAGACTCTCTCCTGGAGTCCAAAGCTGTTGTATAATCTGCCTCTCTCCCCAAATCCCCATTTAGTGCCATCGTATTGGGCTTGAGGGATTCAATTCCTAACACCCCTGTCCCCTGCTTGCATTTGGAACCAAGACACCCTTGAGGCCTTTTTTGCTGATGAAGTTCAGTTGGAAGAAGTGGTTAGAGGTCTGGCATCCTGCTAGGCTTACTGATACTGCACCTCTCAATTGACCACCCCAACTAGCGCAAGGCCCTGTGGGAAAACCACAGGCTTTGTGTGCAGAGAAAGGGCCTTCATAGGCACAGTGAAGAGACTGCCAAGAACCAACCCGATCCTTTCTCTGAACTCTCTAAGCAGGGCTGTCCTTTCTCCACTCTAGAGGAGAGGGGCCAGGAGTGTCACTCTTCATAAGACATCAAGATGGAAGTTCCTCCCAACACTGATTTAAACTCTGTTTACCTAGTTTGCCTCATTGCAGTTGGAGTTTGTAAAATTTCCATTGCCACATCCCTCTCCAGCCTGGCAGTCCTGGGGTGCTGTCTGCCTGGCTCCCTCAGTCGTGGGACTGCTGAAGATGGTACAGAAGACTTCCCCTGGGAGTACCCTTTCCCTCCATCACTCTAGTCCTGCATCTAGATACACTGCTGGCCAGCACTCCTTCTCTAGGGTCTCTGCCTCTTCAGGGCTACATGAGGGTTTTCCGTGCTTGCCTTGGCTCTGGATGGCTTTTAGGGAAATACAGTGGCTTGGAATATAACAGAGTTGTTATGGAGAGAATGTTTGTGTCCACCCAAATTCTTATGATGGAAAAGGCAATGGCAACCCACTCCAGTACTCTTGCCTGGAGAATCCAGGGACGGGGGAGCCTGGTGGGCTGCCGTCTATGGGATTGCACAGAGTCAGACACGAGTAAAGCAACTTAGCAGCAGCAGCAAATTCATATGAAATCCTGACTCCCACTGGGAGGGTAGTAGGAAGTGGTTATGTCCTGAAGACACAGTTCTCATACATGGGATGAGTACCCTGAGAATAAAAGAACTCTCTTGCCCTTCCACCATGTGAGGACACAGAAGACCACAGCCAGTGAACCAAGAAGTGGCATCTCACCAGACACCAAGTACACTGGAGCTGTCATATGGGACTTCCCAGCCCCCAGAACTGTGAGATAGAAATGTTTGTTGTTTATGCCACGCAGCCTATGGCATTTTCTATATAGCTGCTTGAACAGACTGAGACAAGAGTCAATGCTTGATTCAGGACTCTTTGTAACTCTGAGAAAATCACGCTGGCTCCCTGACTCTCCATCTTCTGACCTGTAAAGTGAAGACAGTATCTGCTTGATAAGCAGTACCTGGGACAAATCTCTGGTGCTCAGTGAGGTGTGACTCATTAGTTTTCACTTCCACATGGATTCCTTTGTTCATCATGAGGTCCTGGTAAACTGATGAGAAAAATGGATCAGGAGGGGTCCCTCCTTGAAAATCAGACCCCCTCCAGGTTGAGAGGACTTCCCTGGTGGCTTAGATGGTAAAGAATCTGCCTGCAATGTGGGAGAACTCGGTTCGATCCCTGGGTTCAGAAGATCCCCTGGAGGAGGGCATGGCAACCCACTCCAGTATTCTTGCCTGGAGAATCCCATGGACAGAGGAGCCTGGCAGGCTACAGCCCATGGGGTTGCAAAGAGTCAGACACGACTGAGTGACTAAGCAGCAGCAGCAGCCAGGTTGAAAAGCCCTACACCCTAGAAGCTGATTCCTTGTTGTCCTGCCGAAGACACTGATAGGGAAACCATAGAATGCATTTTAGGACACAGTGCTGAAGGTTCTCCCGTCTTTGTGCAGAAATAATTCAGTGAGAGGCAGAGTGATAGATTCAGTTCAGTTCAGTTGCTCAGTCATATCCAGCTCTTTGCATCCCATGGACTGTAGCATACCAGGCCTTCCTGTCCATCGTCAACTCCAGAGTTTATTCAAACTCATGTCCATTGAGTCATTGATGCCATCCAGCCATCTCATCCTCTGTCGTCCCCTTCTCCTCCCACCTTCAATCTTTCCCAGCATCAGTGTCTTTTCAAGTGAGTCAGTTCTTCACATCAGGTGGCCAAAGTATTGGAGTTTCATCTTCAACATCAGTCCTTCCAATGAATATTCAGGACTGATTTCCTTTAGGATGGACTGGTTGGATCTCCTTGTAGTCCAAGGGACTCTCAAGAGTCTTTATAGTTATTGAAACTTCTGAGAAATCCAAGTGGGCAGGAAAGGGAGTGCCACCCTGAGAACTTAGTGGGCTACAGTTCTTTAATCAAAGGAAGAGGTGGGGGCGAAGACCACACTGCTCCTCATTCTTGAGTGGACATCAAGCGTCTATCAGCTCCTCCTCTGCACTGAGCGGGGGAGTTTTCTTCTCTCTACAGTCAAACTGGAACTGTTGTCATTGTTCTGCTGCTCAGCCGTGTCCAACTCTGCGATACCATGGACTCTAGCCTGCCAGGCTCCTCTGTCCATGGGATGCTCCAGGCATGGAGAATACTGGAAGGGACTGTCATGCCCTTCTAGGGGATCTTCCCAAACCAAGGATTGAACCCAGGTCTCCTGCATTGCAGGCGGATTCTTTACCATCTGAGCCACCAGAGAAGCCCAATGGCACTACAGAAATGAGAAACAGGTGGTAACATATACTAAAATATGGTAAATCATGTCATTTCAGTAAAATGTCACCTTTCTCCTATATATGTGTATGTGTATATATATATATATATATTTNCATCTGAGCCACCAGAGAAGCCCAATGGCACTACAGAAATGAGAAACAGGTGGTAACATATACTAAAATATGGTAAATCATGTCATTTCAGTAAAATGTCACCTTTCTCCTATATATGTGTATGTGTATATATATATATATATATATATTCTTTTTTTTATATTTTTTTTTTTTGGCCACATTGGGTCTTAGTTGTGGCCTGTGGGATCTAGTTCCCTGACCAGGGATTGAACCCAGACCCCCTGCATTGGGAATGCATAGTCTTAGCCACAGGACCACCAAGGACGCCCCCACCTTTCTTCTATTTTTCTGCTCTTAGAACATGCAAAAAAAGCCCCTTCTCAAGAATCATTAACTTGATTTTGATGGGTATGATACAGGTCTTATTCCATCATCATTTTATTGTTTGGGGGCATGTCTCATGCTTCTGAGGCACAGTTTTGTTGCCAAGCAAGTCTGTGTGGTTTTGTTGCTAGGCAAAGCCTGCTTGCTTTCTTTGCTAAGCAAGCCTGCTTTCTAGAGTGATCATTAACTTTCTGGAGTCTTCCATGGAGTTAACTATTCAGTCATCTACTTTGTCCCTTTACTCTGTCCTTATGGTGTGTCTGTTAGTTGCTCAGTAGTGTCTGACTCTTTGTGACCCCACGGACCACCCCCAAGCCCGCCAAGCTTCTCTGTCCATGGAATTTTCCAGGCAAGAATACTGGAGTGGATTGCCATTCCCTTCTCCAAAGGAATTTCCCAACCCAGCGATCAAACCCTGGTCTCCTGCATCACAGGCAACATTCTTTACTGTTTGAGCTACAGGGAAGTCATCCCTTTGGTAGTAAACATATAAATAGAGGCTACTGTGTGCCAGTTACTTGTCATCACTCACTTTATCTAACAACCCCTAGAAGTAGGTGTCATTATCCCCATTTTCCAGATATGGAAACTGAGGCACACAAGGTTCAGTTACTTACCTGAGGTCCTGTGGCTGGTTGGCACCAGAGCTGGTGTTCCACACAGGCAGGCTGACTCCAGGGCCCACTCCCTCTGACAGCTTCCCAGAAGTTGCCTCAGCCCTCAGCCAAGGCCACTTTCCTGGCCTCTGGCTTCCCATTCTCTTCTTGGCAGGGGGCTGGCTCTAATTGGAAGTTGTTTGTACCACAGTTCAAGGGCCGGCTATTCTGGGAACCATGGAACAGTCTTTTCTTTATTACTTATTTGAATTAACCATTGTGTTGGTCTGAACCTCAGGGGTGGGGCAGAGGCATTCCCACCTCCCTTCCCAACATCCACTATTTCAAGAAAAGTTTCTTAAAACTGCAGCCTAGCCATTTTTCTTGTTTCTCTTGGTTGGATATATTCCTCTGCATTCTAAGCGTTAGTACAATTTTTAATAAACCAAACCCTGGGAGGTAGATTGGCTGGCATGGAGAATGCAGAGGCTTGGAAGATGAGACCCAAGTCTGAGTCCCATCAACCAGCATGAACTAGTGGTGAACCCTTGGGTGAAATAATTGTCACTAACACTTGCTGTCCATTTAGTGTGTTTTCATGTTACACTGATGGTTACAGTTGTAGGGTAGGTCGTCAGAATTTCCTGTTCACAAGCAACAGAGGTTGATATTGAGGATTTATACAGAGGGATATGAGACAGCTCATGGAATTAAAAGCTTAAGATTTAGGTTTAGAAGATGCAGAGACAAGGGTAATTTTGGGGGTCCAGGTAAGGGGAAGAAATCAACAGCCTGTTCAGTGTGGCAACTGGGGTGGTAAATGTTATTGGCTGGCTATTCTTGATGACTGTTCTTAACCCTTTCCGTTGCTGCCATCCCCTACACAGATTGGAAATTCTGCCAGCCCCCTTGAAGCTAAGGACAGCCATGAGACACAGATCCAGTCAGACACATACCTGAGAGCTTTCTGAGAATACTTTCCCAGTAAGAGGGACAGAAACAACTGAAACGTTCTCCTCATCTTGCCTTCCTGCCTTGAACCCAGATGCAAAGCCGGAACTTCTGCAGTCATTTTATGATCAGGAGGGAAAGACCAAAATTAGCACAAATATCCCAGCCCAGACATCCCAGCTGAATCAAGTGCCAGCGGCTGCCCACCTCCAGGCTGAGTGCCCTGGGCCCCACTGCCCCACTCGGTGAAATGGACAGGGCCTGTAGTTTGCAAACACTCTGATGGGTTTGGGTACAGACAATACTATGCACGTGCTGTACCAAGTCAATCCTGTCTGACTCTTTGTGACCCTATGGACTGTAGTTCACCAGGCTCCTCTGTCCATGGGATTCTCCAGGCAGGAATACTGGAGTGTGCTGACATGCTCTCCTCCTCCAAGGGATCTTCCCGACCCAGGGGCAGAACCTGCGTCTTGCATCTCCTGCAGGCAGGTTCTTTACCACTAGCGCCACCTGGGAAGCTGCAATACTATGCATAGTTACTGAGAAAAATGAACTCATATACACACAGTGCCTAGACTAGTGCCTGGCACACAGTAAGCCCTCAAACTGTGACCCAATATGCTCCCTGTTCAAAAATGTAGAGCCGGGTCCCATTTATCTACCCTAGTTTTTGTAACCTCATGTACCATACAGTCCATAGAATTCCCCAAGCCAGAACACTGGAGTGGGTAGCTTTTCCCTTCTCCAGGGGATCTTCCCAAAACAGGGATTGAACCCAGGTCTCCCTCACTGCAGGTAGTTTCTTTACGAGCTGAGCCACAAGGGAAGCCCATCTACCCTAGTAGAGTTTATGCATTATGCTGAGTTCTGGTCACAGCACTGTAACAAGCCACCAGTGCTCACATACGGGGTCAGCATGCTGGGGTTGACTAATTAGTATATGACTAATTAGTATGACAGCAAGGGTGCGAAGAGCAGCAGCCCCAGGGAAGCTGATCATGGAAAGGAAGCTCCCTTCTCCATAGTTAGTCTTCTCCAGGGGATCTTCCTGAACCAGGGACTGAACTTGGGTCTCCTGCACTGGCGACATATTCTNTAGAGTTTATGCATTATGCTGAGTTCTGGTCACAGCACTGTAACAAGCCACCAGTGCTCACATATGGGGTCAGCATGCAGGGGTTGACTATTTAGTATATGGCCCATAACAGCAAGGGTGCGAAGAGCAGCAGCCCCAGGGAAGCTGATCATGGAAAGGAAGCTCCCTTCTCCATAGTGAGTCTTCTCCAGGGGATATTCCTGAACCAGGGATCGAACTTGGGTCTCCTGCATTGGCGACATATTCGTTACCATGTGAGCCACAAGGGAAACCCCCAGTGGGGTTATCACCACCCAATAATGAACCCAGGACTAGTGACTCTCCAACTCATCTGGCCTTTGTAGCATTGCCTGTGGCAAGGGGTGGGGTGCTGCAGCACTAGCACGTGGGAACTCAGCTCCATGAACAGGGATGGAACCTGCATTGAAAGTGTAGAGCCATAACCACTGGACCGCCAGGGAAGTCCCTGTCTTCTCGCCTTTGGGTCCAGACATCCAATCCTTAGCCTACGGCATGAGTCATAGCAGCTATCTGCAGAAAGAAACCTCGAAACTTTAAGACTGTTTCTACAACCCCTGCTGATTCTGACTCTCAGAAGCGCTCTCCCTAGCTCCCTTTTAGCAGATTCTGCTTTAGAGAATGACCCTCTTCTCAATGCACTGTGGGCCCAAAGTGGGCACAAGACCCAGGAGAGCAAGCAGACAGACTCACCCTGGCATCTGAATCTAGAAAGAGAATTCTGCAACTTCCCAACTCCTGGCTTTTTTCTTAACTAAAAAAATATTTTTTTGGCCACGCTGCACAGTGTGCAGGGTCTCAGCTCCCCAACCTGGAACTGAACTTGGGCCACGACAGTTAAAGTGCCGAATCCTAACCACTAGACCACCAGGGACTTCTCCCAATTCCTGGCTTTTTTTTCAGTCTGGTTGAATTCCTCTTCAAAGTTTCCCAAAATTCATTTCCTGCCTAAGTCAGTCAAAGTTTGTTCTTGTTCCTTAGAGCTAAAAGGCACTATATGAGATGAGCTGCTTTGCTATGGAATGGTCAGTACTTCCTCGGGCAGAAGTCCTATTAAGCAAAGAGTCACCCCGAGTTGCACTCTGTCTTTGAAAAGAATATTAAAGATGATGTAAGGAAAACCACTGAGTCAACAAGGAACACAAAGCACCAACGTAACGCTAGGTTGGGATGAGGAAGCCTCTATCTGTTCAAGTAATAGCAGCCACAGAAGAAACCAGGTGCTGAGATCTCTTCTTTTAGTTGCTACCATTGGACATGTTGCATATGTTGCTATCCTTTTGGGCCAATAACCACACTCGTGCATTAGTTGAGATTTTATTTTCAGAAAAAGGCAGGATTCATTTCAGTCTGTCCAGCACATCACAAAAGCAAGGATTAAAAAAAAAAAATCAAGAAATTTTACCTTTATCTGTAAAAGTCAGGTTATGCTGTTACATACAGCCAAGATTGTAAGCATACAAATGTCATTAAGTCTACTGAATCTTATTCACAAGAAAAAGGCAAAACTTTGTCCTCCTGAAAAGGTGGGCACTTTTTAGCAAACGGATAATGCTTCTGAAAGCCCTAGCATTTGTGATGACGCTAATAGCCCTTACAAATGTATTTTAGACAATCTGTGCTGACTCAGCTAGGAGCCTACTGGCTGTGTGTTGGCAGGTTAAAACACATCCCTGCAGACCTGTTACTGTTCATGATGACATCTGGAACTTTCAAANAAAAGCAGCTGCCACCATGAGTCATGGGAAGTCATGAGGTTCCCAGAAGAAGAAGATGGGCAGGGAGGGGGCATTGGGCCGAGAAGGGTGGAGAGGGTGTCAGAAGGTAGCATCAGGTCAGAAAGCTGGACAAACACTCTGGGCTTGGATGAGCAGAGGAGACCACAGGCCCCAAGCCTAAGGCAGCCCACAGCCATATGGGTTGGATAGGGAGTGTCAAGATTGAGCTTTAAGTCCACAGGACTGGCTGGGAGTCACACTGGATGTTTCCACGACTTGGTTGCAAGAGGGCAAAGACGGCAGAGAAAGGAAGTGATCAGTGTGCAGATGGCAAGGTTGTAGTATTTGAATCAGAAGTCCAGGTCTTCACTGTTGTTGTTTATTAGCTAAGTCGTGTCTGTCTTTTTTGCGACCCAAGCATCTCTGCCCATGGGATTTCCCAGGCAAGAATACTGGAGTGGGTTGCCATATCCTTCTGGGGATGGAACCTGCATCTCCTGTACTGCAGGTGGATTCTTTACCACCGAGCCACCAGAAAAAACAAAATAGCTGATTGTCTTAAAGCTATCTTATAANGCAAGAATACTGGAGTGGGTTGCCATATCCTTCTGGGGATGGAACCTGCATCTCCTGTACTGCAGGTGGATTCTTTACCACCGAGCCACCAGAAAAAACAAAATAGCTGATTGTCTTAAAGCTATCTTATAAATGCCTCTAAAATGCTGACAGTAGTTAACACTAAGCAGGATTATGAAGGAAATGGCAACCCACTCCAGTACCTTTGCCCAGAAAATCCCATCGACAAAGGAGGCCAGTAGGCTACAGTCTGTGGGGTTGAAAAGAGTCGGACACAACTGAGCGATTTCACTTTCACTTTTTCTCTTCCTGACCCTTTACTCTTTGCCATACTTCCCCAAATAGTCTATAAAGAGACAAGCATTGGTTTCATAATCAGAAATAGGAAAATCCACACATTACAAAAATTTCCCTTTTAGTAATCATCAATCACCTATCTTCTGGCAAATCTGTTTCACCATTAAGAAAGAACTGAACCTCAAGGCTTACATCTCTTCCCCCTGGCATAAAACATCCTCCATTTTCAATTTTAAAATGATGCCCACAAGTGTGGATCACATGCTAGGTGAACCAACAGAGCTACCGTGACTTTTCCAACCCACCCACCAAACACTTAGATGCAAGAAGCAAGCAGGCCTCATCAGGCCTCAACATTTTAGGACTCATTTAAGCAGTGGATTTAATTATCAGAAACAGCCTACAGTCATTCTGGAAAGGGTCCACAGGATATGATGGGTGAGCTTCCTGGAAGACACCATTTTGCAGCGGTAGAACACACTTGGTGCCGATCTTAGGAAATGTGGAGATTTTTCTGGGTGGCTCTGAAGTTGACTCTAAAAGGGAATTGCTTCAGGCACAAATCAAATAGGCTTTTCACTAGAAGAATAAGTAACAGTCAAGGATATATAAGCATTGTTTCAAACAGTAAGAATTTGGTAACACACATGTCCAACAAGATGATGAGTAAATTATGGTCCAATTCCATGGTGGGGAACTATACAGCCATGAAAGGCTATAAGAAAAAAAAGCCAATTTAGCTATAATTTTATTACTTTTTCTTTAAAATACACACACATACATACACACACCTTTAAAAAAAAAAAAAAGCTTGGGACATCAACTTTTCCAAACATTTTGGGGCACGTGATGAATAGCATGGCAGAATTATGAGCAGCTTATTTATACTTAAATATGTTTTCTTAACAATGAATATTTTTTAGAAAGCACTCTCAACAGAGAGAATGTTTTCATGTACTTCTGTGTCATTTGGAACTTGCAGCTTAAATTTTTATTTTTCTAACACTCTACCTGATTATTAAAAATACATAATAGCTTTCCAAATTTGCTACATTGAGGTAAAAAGTATTTCCTGTATATATGGTCTCCTAGGTCTAAAAGGGAGATCAGCCCTGGGATTTCCTTGGAAGGAATGATGCTAAAGCTGAAACTCCAGTACTTTGGCCACCTCATGAGAAGAGCTGACTCATTGGAAAAGACTCTGATGCTGGGAGGGATTGAGGGCAGGAGGAGAAGGGGACGACAGAGGATGAGATGGGTGGAGGGCAGTACTGACTCGATGGACGTGAGTCTGAGTGAACTCTGGGAGTTGGTGATGGACAGGGAGGCCTGGCGTGCTGCGATTCATGGGGTCGCAAAGAGTCGGACACGACTGAGCGACTGAACTGAACTGAATGGAAGGTCTAAAAATAGTTATTTTAGTCATACCCTATATTTGGGGAGGAAAAAAATGAGCCTCTCAGGATTTTCTAGTAGTCCTGAAAGAGAGACCCATATTCGAATCCCACTTTGCTGTCAATTTATCTAACCTTAAAGCAGTAAACTCCTTTACTTCAGTTTCTAAAGTGATAATAATGCTTTTATAGAATAATGAAATCTAAGACTTAAGGGTTTTAAAGCTCAGTATGGGCTAAAATGTTATATGGCACTTAAAGGAGCAAACCAGTAAATGCACACACAATCCTGGGGTCTGTCCTGGGCTCAGACCTAACCTGGAAATAATAGTTTTACGATTAGGTGCCAGATTTCTGAATTTCTTCCAGTTTAGCAGGACATCAAAATAAACAGCTGTAAAGGTCAGGAGAAATGGGTGGGAGAAATCAGGGCTGTTCTGTTTGGAAAAGTATGGTCAGAGACTGTAACTATCTTCAAACATGGTAAGGGCCACCAAGGAAGAGAGGGGCAGGTTATTCCATGTAATTTCCAAAGATAGCGTTAGGATCAATTAGGGAGGCATTCTGGGCTTCCTAAGAAACTGCTTGCTATCACCCCACTTCATCCTCCCTCCCTGCCAGGTGCCAGGCACTCAACAAAATGTCAGCACAGATGGAAATCAATTTCTTTGGTGAAATATGAAAACTCCCCGACACTTAGAAATGTTCACATGAAAAGAACACTGATCAGAGATGTTGCAGAAAAGAAGCCAGCAGAAAGCAGCAAAGGGTTAAAACTAGAGATTCTCATTCTACAATAAAAACCAACCCAGTCATGATTTATTCATTTCCATCCACCTGAGATGTCAAGGGAAGCCAACAGTAGCAGGCGACTTACAAATACAGGCATCCCTAACCAAGTTCCTGAAGATGTTCTGGGTAGCCAGTTTATGGACAGTGCAAGCCTATATTCCATTATTTTACAGAGGAAAACAAAGACACGCTGCTGTCCATCCAAAAACCCCAGCCTGCACCCTCAGATATTTATCTACCTATTTAAACAATCCAAATAAATTTGAACATAAAACATTTGACATGCCAATGACCCAACAAACTTAAGGGTTAATTGTGGGTATATCATACTCTACAAAGTAAGTTTGGTCCTGACACTTACCCTCAGTCATCTCCACAGTGACCATTTATGAGCCCATGTAAGCTGAGCAGCTAGACACTGGGGTACAGTGATTGCTAAACCAGGTAAAGCCCCACTCTCAAGAACCTTACAGTCTAGTGGAGGTGGATATGAACTAATGCTAGAGACTAGGAATAAAATAAAATAGAGTACCAGTCCTGGTTCTCTAGCTTCAGTGGGTGTCAGACTCATCTGGAGGGCTGTTAAAACACAGATTGCTGGGCCCTGCCCTAGAAGTTCTGATTCTGGAGGTCTTGGGGGATGCCCAGGAATTAGCATTTCTAATCAGAGACTATACCAACAACTGAAGATTCAAAGAATGAGAAGGACTTTGCCTACCCATGGGGATTTTGAGGACAGAGGTCATAGCTGAGGCATACAGGTGACCTCCAGAAGTGAAGAATGGTCCTCAGCTGACTCAGCCAGGAAATGGCACCTCAGTCCTCCAATCACAAGGACTGTGCCACGCCAACAGCTTGAATGATCAAGGGGACAGGTTCTCTCACACAGTGCCCTCAGAAAGGAACCCAGCCCTGCTGACACCTTGATTTGAACCCAGGGAGGCCCAGGTCAGACTTCTTAACACAATGCATTTGTGTTGTGTTAAGCCACTAACTTTGTGGCAGTTTGTTTCCACAGTAACAGAAAATGAATATACCAACCTCAGAACTGGTATGTGGCAGAACAGTGTTTAATCCCAGGCCTGCTTCTTAGCCATAGTTAAACTCTCTGGCAGGGAAACTTCTGGTGAATTCAGCTTCTGAGATAAATTGGTTGAACAGAGGCCACCAGAGAAGAGACTACACGTGGTCAGTGTGGCCACAAGACTCACAGACGTCCAGGGGCACACTTAGTGTTCCTAGGAGCCTGGAGCCTTAGAGGCTGATGATCTCTAAGGCTAAAGGTATTTTCAAAAACCAAACCCAATGTTCCTATTTTACGGAAATGAATGGAGGCCCTGGGAGATGAAAGTGCCTGTCCCAAGGCAACAGGTTAGTTGCAAAGCCACACTGGGTGGATCTTGCTTCTGTTTACCAGGGGCCAGTGGTGACGTAGTGGTAAAGAATCCACTTGGCCAGTGTGGGTGACGCAAGAGATGTGGGTTCAATCCCTGGGGTGGGAAGATCCCCTGAAGCAGAAACTGGCAACCCGCTCCAGGGCTCTGGGCTGGAAAATTCCATGGACAGAGGAGCCTGGTGGTTTGAAGCCTGTGAGGAAGTCAAGAGTCAAGACACAACTGATCCGAGCACAGCAGCTCACAGGTAGCTCAAAGTAACACTACCTGGAGGCTCGCAGTGTTGGGGACTCGGGGCTTTGCCTCTTATCACCTTGAACACATACAGCCAGGCAAGTTGAGTCACCTACACAGAGATCACTCAGCTCAGAAAAGTAATTACATCACCAAGTAGAGACAGACAGAAAGCCACCATCATAATGAACAGCCCCTCCCAGCTACTCTTGAGCTCCCAGTGCCAGAGACAATCATCTCAGAACTCTCTAAACCCACAAATTTGCTGCTTCCTCAAAAGGGCCAGTCCTGCGATTTCTTCCAGGAACTCTAGTCTCTAGTTCTTCAAAGAGGGCCCTCATTTAAAGAGGCCGCCTCACAGCCCTGCCCTTTGAGGTAGTACATGTAAGAGCCAGCTATGAAGACATTTCACAAAAAATACGGGGCATAAGTAATAACACATCCTGTTTTGTAAAGCCTCAAGCACCTCTGGGCTAGGTTTTTTTTTGGGGGGGGGGCGGGGGCTAGGTTTTGTTTACGGCAGTCTGGTTGGCCCAGATTTTTTAAATGCATTTCTTTTTAAGAACTTGTACCTGCAGCTCTCAAAGCTGAATTCCACTAGACACCTGCTTGCCTCACTCTAATATCCATTTTGATTTGGAATTTTATCTTACAAGCTACTCAGCATAGTGGGGTGTTTTCCTTACAGTTCCCTGTTTGAAAATACAGAAGGCATAGTTTCATACATTTGGTCCAGTCAGGCAATTCCTTTGATCAGCATTCTGAACTGTGTGTGCCTTCCCTGAAGAACTGGGAATAAGCTACCCTCAGCGAGGAACATGGGGATATGAACTATTATCAGCCACATTTGTTTTCCACTTACCAGGTGCCACAAATTATCTCCTTTAGTTCTTACAACACCCTGGTGGCGCTGCTGGTAAAGAATCCACCTGCCAGTGCCGGAGACCTAAGAGACTCGGGGTCAATCCTTGGGTCAGAAGATCCCCTGGAGTAGGAAATGGCAACCCACTCCTGTATTCTTGCCTGGAGAACAGAAGAGCCTGGTGGGCTACAGTCCACAGGGTTGCAAAGAGTCAGACACGACTGGAGAGACTTAGAATACACTCATTTTACCCATAAGAAAATGAGGTTAAATAGCATGCTCACCATTACCCAGCCAGCAAAAAAGTAGAGTTGAGATTCAAACCCTTGTCTGTAGCCATGTCCAGGCCCTTGATCACTATGCCATGACACATGAACTTCATCATTTCTCTGCAAGCAAACCAAGTGTCAAATTCTAGGTATTCTAGGTGGATTCTAAGTGGATCCCAAAGCCACCACTGCCCACAGATGAAACTAGATAAGGTAGAGCAAAGAGGTAGGGAAGAGCTGTTTCTCTGATCTGTGATTCTCACAATTAAACAAAGTAATCTTTGGATTATCTCGTCTTTATTTGAGGTCTCCTCCTTTTGACAAGTGTCTGTCAATCACAAGCTACTTTGACATGGTGTGGGCTACATCTTTAGCTTTGTAAAATTTATGGGCTGATCTGTTTAGAATGAAACAGAGTTAATGCAGGCTTCCCTGGTGGTCCATAAAGAACGTCCCTTTCAGTCCATAAAAAATCCCCCTGCAAGGTGTGTGACCTGGGTTCGAACCCTGGGTTGGGAAGATTCCCCTGGGGGAGGGCATAGCAACCCACTCCAGTATTCTTGCCTGGAGAATCCCCATGGACAGAGGAGCCCGGAGGGCTGCAGTCCATGGGGTCCAAAGAGTCGGACACGACTGAGGAACTAAACACAACACAGAGTTATTGCAGTTGAGAGAGGTAGGCAGGTCTCCGCTGGGGGCCCCTGCAATCTTTTANGATTGGGAAGATCCCCTGGGGGAGGGCATAGCAACCCACTCCAGTATTCTTGCCTGGAGAATCCCCATGGACAGAGGAGCCTGGAGGGCTGCAGTCCATGGGGTCCAAAGAGTCGGACATGACTGAGGAACTAAACACAGCACAGAGTTATTGCAGTTGAGAGCGGTAGGCAGGTCTCCGCTGGGGCCCCCTGGTATCTTTTAAAAGTTGGCCAAGAAGAGGATTTTTAAAAGAATCAGCTGGCCACAGAAAGAGACACTTTCAAAGTGGACATAGGGCATTACAGGACGGAAAGAAAGGAAAGCACTGGTCAAAAGCAAAACCGGAAGAAGCCTCCCGCACCACAGTCTTCACAAGGTGGCAACGGGCCACACTGCAGTTTCAAAGCCACCCAACTACTGCCAGGGTGAGTCACCAACCCCATCTCTTTTTCGTGTGGGAAGCGGGCTAAAGGGGAGAACTCACATGCGTCAGAGGAGAAATAGAACGTTACTTGGTACCCATCCAGGATCCATGGAGGAAATCACTACTTAACGTCTCCTTAAAAGTCAGCCATCAGACTGCAAGAAGGCTGCGGCCCAGGCCGGCCCACGAAAAACAACGTCGTACTTGAAATGTCTAAGTTACGACTCCACCTTGCTTTTTAAAATTTCAAAATTTAGACCTCCAGGGAAAGAGAAGAATGTCGACACTCAGGGGTGGGGTTATAACCTCCTTTCAAGGTGCGATCTGNGCCCGCCGCCGAGGTCTGCGCGCCGCAGTGGCCAGTCCAAGGTCACACGGCTGCGGGCAAGCGAGCGGTCCAGGCCACGGTGCAGAAAAAGACTCGTGACCAGGATTAGGTGAAGTTCTTTATGTTAAAAAGCTGAAAACGTAAAGTTTATGAGGCCCTTCCTCCTTTCGATTTGTTATTAAAAAAAAAATTCCAGGACTTAAGAATTTTCTTTTGTTTACAAAAAAATATAAAAATGTTTTTCAAAATGTTTGCGTGCCCATGCCAAACTCCCATTGGCCAGGCTTCTCTCGGCTCTCGGGCTCTGGTAGCCCACAAAGACCCTTCAGCCATAGCCACATCTGGTGCCTTGTGTCTTGTTTGGAAGCGAGATGAAATTTTTGTGGATTTTTTTGCGGGGGCGGGGGTGTGGGGGGCGGTGAGCTGTGCACAGCGTGGTCCACCACGCAACTTGTGCAATCTTACTTACGGGACAAGAGATAGAACTGGACTCCAGGCAGTGAGAGCATGGAGTCCTAACCGCTGGCTCTCAGGGGGATTCCCTTTTGTGATCTTAAAAGCCTGTATTAGCCAGTCTGGGGCCAGTATCACCATTTAGAATGTTATTTTTATGTGAAGATAATAATCTGAAGTTTCCATTTATCACTTTGTCAGCATCTGCTCCGGAACCGGCTAATGAGAGCCCTGCAAAGGAGAGTTGGGAAAGCAGGCCAGAAGTACATTATTTTTCCAAGAGATTGACCTCTGCTGAGATGAAGTTCAAGGAGGGGAAATTGTATGATAACTCATCATGACATGTACCTTCTACCATGATCTTCTGATGGCTTTGGGGTGTCATGGAATGAATTTCATATGGTGGTGCCTTAATCTTGGTTTTTCTCTATACAAAGTGGAGTCTCAAATCAGGATTTGCTTTGATATTACAGTGGTGGTGGTGGTGGTGTAGCTGCTAAGTCGTGTCTGACTCTTGCCACCCCATGGACTGCGACCCCACTAGGTTCCTCTGTCCATGGGATTCTCCAGGCAAGAACACTGGAGTGGGTTGCCATTTCCTCCAGGGGATCTTCCTGACCCAGGGATCAAACCTGGGTTTTCTGCATTGCAGGCAGACTCTTTACTGACTTAGCTACCAGGGAAGCCCTGATACTACATTGTGCTTAAATCAGCTGAGTATTTCCTATGATTGTTTACAGAGCTCCTTCACATGCATTTTCTGTGCATCCTATAAGCTCTCTTCCATTACCTGCTCATAATGTGGTGTAGCCAGTATTGGCCTAAAAACCATGGCTGTATGTTTCCCCTGGGAGACTATAGTGCACCCTCTTTAACTTGAGAATACAATTGGCCCTGCATATCCATAGGTTTGGCATCAGTGGATTCAGCTACCGAAACTGCAGTTGTCAAGGGATGACTGTATTATAAATACATCATTTTTTGGAAGGGAGAGAAGGAAATGGCAACTCACTCCAGTACTCTTGCCTGGAAAATCCCATAGACGGAGGACCCTGGTAGGCTAAGGATGGGGTAGAAGAGTTGGATAAAACTGAGCGACTTCACTTTCACTTTTTATAAGGAACTTGGTGCTGCTGCTAAGTCACTTCAGCCATGTCTGACTCTGTGCGACCCCATAGACGGCAGCCCACCAGGCTTCCCCATCCCTGGGATTCTCCAGGCAAGAACACTGGAGTGGGTTGCCATGTCCTTCAATGCAGGGAAGTGAAAAGTGAAAGTGAAGTCGCTCAGTCGTGTCCGACTCTTAGTGACGCCAGGGACTGCAGCCCACCAGGGTCCTCCGTCCATGGGATTTTCCAGGCAAGAGTACTGGAGTGGGATGCCATTGCCTTCTCCAAAAGGGATTTGAGCATCCACTATATGCAGAGTACATCATGAGAAACGCTGGGCTGGAAGAAGCACAAGCTGGAATCAAGATTGCCAGGAGAAATATCAAGTACCTCAGATACGCAGATGACACCACCCAATGGCAGAAAGTGAAGAGGAACTAAAAAGCCTCTTGATGACAATGAAAGTGGAGAGTGAAAAAATTGGCTTAAAGCTCAACATTCAGAAAATGAAGATCATGGTATCTGGTCCCATCAACTCATGGGAAATAGATGGGGAAACAGTGGAAACAGTGTCAGACTTTATTTTTGGGGGCTCCAAAATCACTGCAGTTGGTGATTGTAGCCATTAAATTAAAAGACGCTTACTCCTTGGAAGAAAAGTTATGACCAACCTAGATAGCATATTGAAAAGCAGAGACATTACTTTGCCAGCTAAGGTCCGTCTAGTCAAGGCTATGGTTTTTCCAGTAGTCATGTATGGATGTGAGAGTTGGACTGTGAAGAAGGCTGAGTGCCGAAGAATTGATGCTTTTGAACTGTGGTGTTGGAGAAGACCCTTGAGAGTCCCTTGGAGTGCAAGGAGATCCAACCAGTCCATTCTGAAG
>SJYW01003222.1:145711-157636 GCA_006410735.1 Raphicerus campestris | reverse complement strand
TACATAGATTCCGACGCTCACTTTTAAATGGTTTTCTCAAGCACATGCAGCGAGTCAATGGTCTATTAAAAGCTGTGTCCTACACTGCCCCGTCTTCCTGACCCCAAGTGCCGTGTTCTTCTCCTTAAACAGATTGCTTTTTAAATCGCTACTGATCTTTCGACTTTGCTTGCTTAGGAGGAATTTGATATTTCTTATTCACTGAGCAGATGTCTACCAGCCTGTCCTGAATGACCAAGAAGGAAAGGCTCTTTTTTGCCACCTCTCTGACTTTCTCTTATAAACCCTTTCTCGTGTTTTTGCCACACAATCCTCAAACGTCCCAGCTCCTTATCCTTCCCATCCTTTGCACCCTCTTGCTTTTTTCTGTTAGGCAGATGGACTAGACACCAGAGCTCTCCAGTTTCCCTCAGCTTCTTCCCAATCAATCTGCTTGTCCGTTCTCACTCTTGGATATGCTGATCATCTAATGCATGCTGCTGTAAGAATGAGCTAAATCTTCATTCTGTATGCACGGCTTCATTCTGTATGCACGGTGATTTGCATACTACCTGAGTTTCCGTGGTGATAAAAATCTCGGGTCCACAGGAGGACTCTAACGGTGGGCATGTCAGCACCCACAGCCAGATGTAAGAAGTGTATGGAGATGTCGGTTGCGGCGCTGAGTTCACAGTTGTCATGCATTAGGACCGTCCGCGTCGCCTTTTCTCTCGCTTTCTCCACTGCCATTCTCAGTGTGTGCGTTTGGTCACCCAGTCGTGTCCGACTCTTTGCGAACCCATGGACTATAGCCCGCCAGGCTCCTCTGTCCATGAGGTTTCCCAGGCAAGAGTACTGGAGTGGGCTGCCATGCCCTCCTCCACGGGATCTTCCTGAGCCAGGGATCGAATTCAGGACTCTTGCATTGCAGGCAGGTTCTTTACCATCTGAGCCACCAGGGAAGCCCCCCTGTCAGCGGTTTCCATTAAGTACACATACATACAAGTTCTCGCCGAATCCATCTCCGCAGAGATAAGGATGCTTTTCCAGTCTGCTGACTTTTTTTCTGAGCACATAATTGATCAACCACGGACAACTAATTTTGCTTTACCTTGGTACTTTCATCTATAATGGAAGATTTAGACTGGATCATCCCACAGGTCCCCCTACCTAGCACATAATTCTATGAAAGGAACATTTTCACGAAGTAAATATAATCTGTACACTTCTGATGAATTTCCAGTTAGGATATCAAGATATTTTGTGAGAAGTCATTTGATACTGTTGGAGCCCTGCGAGTGCTTCCCCCAAAACCATTTTCTTACTCTGTGTGCACCAGGAAATAACATCCTGCCAAGTAGAAAGGGAACCTGAACCTCCACAGGGGCTGAGATTGTGGAGTCTCAGAGCTCAGATGGATGTGAACTTGGCCAAGAGTGCTGCCCCGTCTCGGCTCTGCTGCTGGCTGGTGGGGTTAGTTCGCTGTTACCATTAAAAATTTCCTTTTGGGCTAATGACTGTTTCTAAAATACTGTATCGCTTTAGAGTGCATGCTATCGCCATGTAAATCAATTCCCACCTCCATTGTATAAGTATGTGATTTTTACCCCAACAAAAATTCCATCGAGAAATTACAAGTCTTATATTGGCTAATAAGAGACGATGGTGGTGGTCTGGTGGAAACAGCTATGGGGGGACATTGAGGGAGAGAAATTGTCATCATCTGAGCTGCAGAATTCACAGAGGAGCCTCCCTGAGCCAAAGGTGAACCATTTCATTTCACATATTCCGTGGGGCTGTAAGGGACGGTCATAATTCCTCCAGCGTGCTCTCAAGGGTGACTCTTAAGGTAGCCTCTCTTGGGAATAGAAAGGCAGGGAAGTGAAAAAGACCAGAAGCTTCTCCATAAAACAGGCCTCGAAAGGTGGGAAGTTGTCAGGACAAGGCTGGGGGACCTAGGAACCGTGGTCTTCAGCGTCTATGATAATTAAGAATTCACTGCCCCTGCGTGCATACTGTGTGCCCTAATAAGCAGTAAAAGAATGTGCCTGTCTGCAGTAATCATTTTATAAATATTAATGCAGCTTTGAGAAACTGGGACTCCATTTTAAGTGTTGCATTTTATTTATAAGTGTGTGGTTTAATTACGGCCATAAAACACTGATTAGTTACAATTTGCTGCTGTTCTGTGACTTGGGAGCCAGACAGGTTTGTAATCAGAAGCACCGTCTGAGGGGTGCCGTTTTTAAAGCAGAGAAGTGAGCCGGGGCGACAGGCAACCGCAGAGACACCTGAGCGCCGACGAGCACACATTCCCTGGGAACTGAAGGCGGGTTGTGGGTGCATCTGGGTTGTGCTGGGTGCCTGCTTTCAGGGTGATGTTGGCATCATTTGTGGAGTGTGAGCATTTCCTTAAGGAAGGAATTTGTAGTCATCAAGACATGGATACAATCTGTGCATTATTTGGAGGGGATGGTATGGACTAAACTGCGCCCCTCTCCCAAATTAACATGTGGAAGTTCCAACCTGAAACATGGCTAATATGGGTAACAGAGCATTTAGGAGGTTCAGACAGTTAAAAATCTACCCGTAAGGCAGGAGATTCCAGGAGATCTCTGGGTCGGGAAGATCCCCTGGGGGAGGGTATGGCAACCCACTCCAGTGTTCTTGCCTGGAGAAGCCCATGGACAGAGCTCTGAGCCTGGCGGGCTGCAGTCCATGGGGTCACAACGAGCCTGACGTGACTGAGCAACTAACACTTTCACTTTCACGGCTAAATGAAGTCATTAGGGAGGATCCTGATTCAATAGGCTCGGGGGAGGAAGAGGGAGCGCTTTCCAAACACAGCACCAAGGACAGTCCACATAAGGACCCAGCAAGAGAGGAGCCAGCTATAGCCCAGCAGAGGAGGTCTCGCAGACACCAACCCTGTTGCCACTTTGACCTCAAACTTCTGAGCCCCCGGAACTGCGAGAAAATGCATACCTATTGTTTAAGCTGCCCAGTCTACGCAGTTTTATTATGGCAACTTGAGCTGAGACAAGGGGGCTCATGGGAGATGCGCAGAGGATGCTTGAAGACAAGGCTGAGCTGATGGTTGGATGGCGTCACCGACACTAGGACATGAGTTTGAGCAAACTCCTGGAGTTGGTGATGGACAGGGAGGCCTGGCATGCTGCCGTCCATGGGGTTGCAAAGAGTCGGACACGACTGAGCAACTGAACTGAAGATTCTTGGAGTGGGAAAGAAATGAATACCAGCATTGGGAGCTGTTGTGGGGGTGGAGGTATCAGAATCTGAATAATACTGGCAGTAATTCATTAAAAATGAATATGCTGCGTTTATCAAATAGACTTACTTAAACATCTCAAAATAAATGATACTGTCTACAATTAGTCAATATGCGAAGTGTTAATCACTCAGTTGTGTCTGACTCTTTGCAACTCCATGGACTGTAGCCTACCAGGCTCGTTTGTTCATGGGATTCTCCAGGCAAGAATACTGGAGTGGGTTGCCATTCCCTTCTCCAGGGGATCTTCCCAATCCAGGGATTGAATGCAGGTCTCTACTGTCTGAGACACCGGGGAATTAAATATGTGAAAAGCAACTTTTCTCCTCTTCATTAAGCCCCAGACTTCTGACATAACCTCAGCTCATCCTGAAGGCACCTCTCTTGTGTTGTTCACTACGAGATAACAGCTCTCTGACAATAGCTGGCTCTTCAGGGTTGGATTATTCATCTGTTATATAAGGAGACACAGTCACCAAGCTCAGAGCACACTGTTTTACAACACTTTGTAAATTCTGGAAGTGATGGCAATTGAGCTCTCCCAGGACTGAGAACTTCAGGCTTCTAAGATATCTATCTGAAACGTGACTGGGTGGTTGTATCAGAGACTCACGTTAATCAGCATTTGATGGAGAAGGCGATGGCACCCCACTCCAGTACTCCTGCCTGGAGAATCCCGTGGATGGAGGAGGCTCGTGGGCTGCAGGCCACGGGGTGGCTAAGAGTTGGACACGACTGAGCGATTTCACTTTCACTTTTCACTTTCACGCACTGGAGAAGGCAATGGGCCCCTACTCCAGTACTCTTGCCTGGAGAATCCCAGGGACAGGGGAGCCTGGTGGGCTGCCGCCTATGGGGTCGCACAGAGTCGGACACGACGGAAGCGGCTCAGCAGCAGCAGCAACCGTGAGAGCGGGGTCCTCCTATTTCAGGGCATAGTGAGACGGAAGGAGGGTTTCAGTGCTCATCCTAACTGTGTCCTGAAGGCTCCGATTCCCGTGCAGGGGAGTCAGGCTGGGTGAAGCTCAGGAGCACGTCAGGCTCCGAAAATCTGTTTCCATCCTTGGAAGCCCCACTCTTCTTCGCTGGTGGGTGTTTCCCCCACTGTTGTGCTAACTCACAGAGCTTCATTCTCCCAATCGGAGGAAGGAAAAGAGGAGGATTTGGGTTAGATCACCTCCACCCTGACTTCTTGGAGATGGCAACCCACTCCGGTATTCCTGCCTGGGAAATCTCACGGACAGAGGAGCCTGGCGGGCCACGGTTCTTGGGGTTGCAAGAGTCAGACCCAACTTAGTGACTAACCCAACAGCAGCAGCAGCAGCAGCAGCCCAGTTTCTGGGTGAACATGTCTATCTAGTTAACAAGCCCTGTTCACAGCCCATCAGTCTGAGCACCTTTGCTTAGTCCCGCCTCTGAACATCTTCCTTGTTCTAAAACATTAATTTTGCTTGAATCTAGGTCCAGGGCATGACCAGAGAATTAGAGTGCCATTTGGGAACTGTTAGATTTTTTTTTTTTAATGAATTGCATCCAGTTGATTATGGTCCTTTCTTCAAGGGACACAAGGCTCCCCTTGGTCTAGTGCAGCAGAAAGGCCGATATCTGCTTTGACCCAGAGGGCGAAAGTCCCTGTGATCACAAGTGAAAGTGAAAGTGAAGTCGCTCAGTCGTGCCCGACTCTTAGCGACCCCACGGACCGTAGCCTCCCAGGCTCCTCCGTCCATGGGATTTTCCAGGCAAGAGTCCTGGAGTGGGGTGCCATTTCCTTCTCCAGAAGATCTTTCTGACCCAGGGACTGAACCTGGGTCTCCAGAATTATAGGCAGATGCTTTACCGTCTGAACCACTAGGGAAGTACTTGTGATCACAAGTCCTCTGAGAACAGGTACCCCTTCCCTTGTCCACATTCCACGTTAAAAGATACACAGTCTCCATGCACAGACATCCAGCACTTCTAAGTGGGGATGTCGCTGAGGAGATAACGGAATCTTTAGCCTCTGCAAGTGTTTAGTTTCCTAATCATAACATCCTAACCCTAGATTTAGGGAGGCTGGACACCTGTGGAAGGGACAAAAACAAAGGGTGACATTTTTTCAATAATTTTTTTTCTGCGTTGTCAACTAATTAGAATGGAAAGAAAATGAAGAGACATGGCCACCAAATTTCCGAAATCTACATTAAATAAAAAGCTGTGCACACCAGGATATAAAGTGTTCAACATTTACTTTGCTAAATCATGCTTTTTCCTCCCTTAGAATGGCTTCAGATTTTTTTTTTTTAATTTAGTGCAAGGACTATATATACAGTAACACCAGGCTTTTAACAGCTGCATTTCCCTCCCCCCTGCCTGCCCCGTTTGCTGTCGTAATTATGGTCTCATTAGGATTCCAATAAAAAGTCAAGAAAAACCTTTTTTTAAGGAAAACAGAAGTACCCACAGTGTCTCTCTACCAACACACTATGCTTTTAAAATATTTGCATTTGAAATTCCTCGCTGCAAATATTCGCCAACCAAAGGTAAATATAACACTTAGATTACTCCCAGAAGAACATTCCTTCTGCTATTAATACCCTGAATTCAAATCAGAATTTTTGCAAGTCTGTATAATTTTACTCTATGTACTTTATCCCACAGCTTGGCCAGCTGCGCTGAGAAACTGGATGCATCAGGAATGAATAGAAGGTGGCATCTCTTGCCTGGGTGAATACTTTTTGGGGGGGGGGTTCCATTTTATTAAACAGTCTATTTGACCAGATTCACGAAGATGGAGTCCTTAGTTAGGCAAGAACAAAGATGAGACAGCCCTCTCCCCACCCTCAAGGAAACAGGCGCACACCTATCCCAGCTTCCTGTAGATCCTTAGAGCAAGTCAGGCACAACAGAAGCGTGTCTCCAGTTGGCCCTGTCTTCCGTGCTCGGTCCTGTCACTGAGTGGACTCCAGCCGTCGTCCAGTTATGTCCTGGAAGTCTTCTGCCTTCCTCCTCTATAGAATCCTCCTCCTGCCATTTACTCAGCAACTTTCCTTTCCTAATCACAGGTCATTTGCTTGTTGACCCATTACTTGGACCCTGATGTTTTTCTTTTTCTAAGATGTACACATGAAATTAATCCAAACTAAGGTATTGCAAATGTTCTCTTAAAAACGGCTTATAACATCTCCACCAAGAGCAGTGCAAAAGAAAGTTATAATTAAGGCCTCATTACAGGGAGGATCATAAAACACACAGGACCCACCTTTCACGCGTCCTGGGTGGCTTTCTGCGCTAGCTCCTGAGATCAAGGCCACCCCTGAAGCAGACCCACAGCAGGAGACTGGATTTTTTGAAAGATGCAGTAACAGTGAGGACATGGGAAATGTTTCCCAGAGAGTTTTCAAACGCAGGCTGGGAGGAGAGAGAGACGGTGGGACGCATGGGAATGAATGGGCGTGAGGAGGTGGTCGGTAGGGGTGGAGAATCACTCTGGAGGAATGCTGGCTCGGAGGGTCAAGAGAGAACAGGGAAGGGGGGTTGCTTTGCTTCTTTAATGGTGGATGAATTCTGAGTGAGGTGAATGGTCAAAGGGGAGGAGTTGGCAGAGCAGGAGAAATGGAAGGTCATAGGAGAAGAGAGGGTTTCCCTGGTGGCTCAGTGGTAAAGAACCCGCCTGCCAACACAGGAGACTTGGATTTGATCCCTGGGTCAGGAAGGTCTCCTGGAGGAGGGCATGGCAACTCACTCCAGTATTCTTGCCTGGAGAACCCCACAGACAGAGGAGCCTGGTGGGCTACAGTTCATAGGGTCCCCGAGAGTCTACACAAGTGAAGCGACTTAGCACTCAGCATGCAATGCAGAAGGCTTGGATTCGAGCCCTCCATTGGGAAGATCCTCTGGAGTTAGAAAGTGATAACCCACTCCAGCTATGGTTGCAGGGAAAATCCCATGGACAGAGGAACCTGGTGAGCTACAGTCCACGGGGTTGCAAAGAGTGGGACGCGGCTTAGCAATTGAACAGGCAAGGTATAGGGGAGAGATAACCAACTGGGTGGCGGATGAGGGAGCAGGCAGCATGGGTCAGAGAGTGCAGAGGCGCTGGCGTCAGCAGCAGGAGGGGCCCCAGCAAGGAAGGCGGGGAGGCCAGGGTGGAGGTCGAGGCGAGGTGCTGGGTCAGGATACAGATCTTGAAGAGCATGACCTGGCAGACTGTTGTTCCTTAGAAACCAAGTGGGTCCGTTCCTCCTCTCGGAAGAGGGACAATCATAGGGATGGGGAGATGGGATAGGAAATTTTTGGAGAGTGGGAATGTTTAAAATAATCACTGTAGGGCCTAGGGTGGAATACGTTTCCTGGAATATATTTCCGTAAATGGGCCTACTGAGTTAAATATGAGATTTCTTTTTTAATAAACACTGCCAATTTTGCCTTTGAAAAAACGTTTGCTGTTTGTTCAGCGCTAGAATGAGACAGGATTCCCCCAAGCTGGCCCTGCTGACCCCTCCCCAGTCTTGCTCCGGTCGCTCTTCCTCACTGACGCTCCCAGGCCATGACCTCTGCCCTCCCTCCAGCCTCCCTCCCTCCCTGCGTCCTGTCCCTGGCCTCACTCTCCTCTTGTACTGGAAGCCCCAGCATCGTCTCCCTGGAGAGCATTTCTTGAAGTGTCCCGTGGGAAACATCCCTAGTCCGTGGACCAGCCATGATTAACCTGCCTGTTTGTCTCCCCAGCACTTAACATTGTACAAACGGTGATATTTACTTTACTATTTATTTCTTCTACTTGCATTCACTTTTAAGGAAGATGGGTTCTGTTTGCAGCTCACGAATAGTCATAAAATCTTGAAAAGCTGGTGATCATACACTACTGAGCATTAAAACTTAAACTCAAAGGGCAGGATCAAAAAGAACAGAGTCAACAGAAGGAAAAATAAGCTAATTGAGCAGAACAGAGAGTGACAAAAATACCCATCACACGTGGGCACTTGGCTTCTGACAGAGGGAGCACTGCAGGCCAGCAGGTGTGTTTGGTCAATGGATAATGCGCGTGGAAAAGGTGTGTGTGTGCGTGGCTTCCCTTTTGGATTACTGGTAGAGGAAAACGGGGAACTCTAAGGATAACTGTGTGGTTCACAATGATTTCTTTTTTAGGAATCGAATGAAACCATGAATGAAAAGACTGATAAATTAATTGCACTAAGATTAGGAACTCCGACTCATAAAAACCTTAAAACTTCAGTTGAACATCAGGAAACCATAGACTGGGGGAAAGTATTTGCCACACATGAAACTTAGAGTGTTTGAAAGTATAATGCATAAAGAATTTCTGAAAGTCAGCAGGAAAAAGAAAGACAGCAAGATGCAAATAAGGCGAGAGGCGTGAATAGGCACCTCAAAGAGGTGAGCCCATAAAAAAATGTCCCATCTCACTGTTCACTAGGACGTGGAATTAAAACCACGATGTGATGCTNCAGCTTAAACCTTGTTCAAATTTTCAAAAACTTGGGATGCCTGGTGTCTAAACTCATCTCATGGTAGACAAACAAGAACCACAAAGGTTTCAGTCTTTGTAAGAGTCTCACCCTAAGCCTCACTGAGCTGTGGACAGATAAAAATCCCTGGGTTGAACTCATGACCTGTCTGTCATGTAAGTCTGAGCAGCTCCTTTATTAAAGTTCTCTCCTGTTTGTTCTTGAAATATGGCAATTTTTCCTTTTTGTCAAGTTGCAGCGTAACAGGAAAACAAGAGTAGGAAAAAAAAAATAATCAGTGATTTTAGGCTTATCTGGTTCTAATTGCCCAGTATTTGATATCTGAACCTCAGTAACCTCAATATGATCGATCACCTTCTAGATTCCCTGTACTCACTCAACTCTGATCTAAAATGGTAAAAGAGCCTCATATGATTTTTCACACACACAGAGATATCAAATTCTAACAAGAACAATGCAAAATTCTCCCTAAATTCCTTTTAGCATGTCACAAATGCAAAGTCTCTAAATTAGCTTAATTTCATAAAGGAACAAAAGGAGTAGAATCATTCAAAGAATAGACCTTTTAAAACTAGGAGTGAATCTGACAGCTACCGTATGCTCTGCTTTTAAGGATCCACAGTGAATGCTTCATATGTTTTGGAAGTAAGTTTAAAATAAGCTATGCTTGAATAGGACAAAACTATATTTTCTTTGGTTAAGCATATGTAGCTCTAAGCAAATTACTTTTTAGATGTATGATACACAGAATTTACAAGTTCTCCCAAACAATTTACCTGGCCTGTAACAGGGTAAACATTTCAAGGATTCAGAACAGTTCTAGTTAAATTATATATATATATATATATGTATATATATATATATATATATATATATATNTTTAGATGTATGATACACAGAATTTACAAGTTCTCCCAAACAATTTACCTGGCCTGTAACAGGGTAAACATTTCAAGGATTCAGAACAGTTCTAGTTAAATTATATATATACACACACACACACACCCCTATCTCATGTCGTCCCATAGCCCCACCTCCAGCCAGACTTCATTTAAACTATAAAGATGTATTGATAGAAATGATGCTTTTGAGATATAATCTATTTTGGCAAAATCAAATTCAAGCTTTATATTTTGTCTTATGGATTGCTACAACAAACAAGAAATTCTCATACTCCTTTAATCTGTTAAGAATAACTACAATTTGTTTACATTCTAGAAAATACTTTGTATCATAAAAAATAACCCAAACAGTGAACATCTTACCCAGGAACAACCAGCTTCTGCCCATTGTGGATACGATAGGAACACCGATAATCATCAGGAAGCTTGCAGCCGATCTGCACTTCCACACCATCCAGGTCTTCCTCTCGAGCACCCTCTGCAGAGACACAAAAAAGCAAATTATGAAACAATGATAGCCTTAAATCTAAGAAGGAATTCCAATGTATCTGCTAGCCAATGAAACAATTTTAGACCAATTGAATTCTGCCTAAAAGGTACTTGCTAAAATATAGGGATATGAACTGAATATTCAGAGAACCATTACATCACTTTAGATTGGCTGTGACATTTGAAGCACCTGAGCAAGCAAATTCCCCAGTTTCCGCTCCAGGGGGAAAGCACTGGCATTAAGTAAAATACGGAATGGTAGGCACCAGTGAAATCCACAATCATTTTTCACATTACACTGCAAACTTAAGAGGATAGCTCATTTTTCTTAATCTAATAAACTTCTCTATTTAAAAAAACTCTCCAGAAGTCCTCTAAACAGATGTTGTTCAAGAGTCTTAACCAAGCTTCTCAATGGGGAATACAGGACTCAGGTGTCGGTTCATTCTAGGAGGACACTACCTAGCATTTGATTTTCATGTTTGTAAGCCTGCCATATAAACTAGCTTCAAAAAGTATCATGACAAATAGCAAGAGAAGAGAGTCACTCCCAGCAATGGCACACCAGGCTGCTGGGCCAAACCTTCTGCTGAGGAGCAGAAAAACTGAATAGAATATTGGTTTCAACGTTTCTGGAGAACTCAAAGGCGGTGAGAACCAGCAGGGTCTGGGCCGGGGGAGGTTGGTCCAGACCAGGGAAACTGAGAGTTTAGCCACTGGCACCAACTTGTCTTTGAGGCAACTACCAATTCTGAAAGCAAACACAAAGTTGAGAGCAAAGCTTTCAGCATTATCATAGGGCTGAGAGTTTTCCAAAATTGATGAAGTCGATTCAAGAAGCACTATAATTGGAAATCGTTATCTGGACACATTGCTGGAAAACTGCTGAAAATCAAAGACAAAGAGAAATCTTAAAAGCAACCAGAGAAGGGGAAAAAGCCACAGTCACTTTCAGAAGAATGACGATAAAACGGATAGCTAAATTACCAACAGAACAACAGAAGCTAGAACAGTATCTCCAAGTGCTAGGAAAAAAAAAACAACTGCTGACTAGAATTCTATATTCGGTGAATTTATACTTCTAAAGTAAAGACGAAATAAATACATTTTTCAACCAAAAAAAAAAAAATCTGAAAATAATTCAGCAGTTGCAGTCCCTCATTCAA
Source organism: Raphicerus campestris (assembly GCA_006410735.1). Classification (NCBI taxonomy): domain Eukaryota; kingdom Metazoa; phylum Chordata; class Mammalia; order Artiodactyla; family Bovidae; genus Raphicerus; species Raphicerus campestris. The sequence goes on along the minus strand of SJYW01003222.1, from coordinate 146,346 downwards.
AAAAAAAAAAATACTGATAGGAATTCTTCAGGCAGAAGAAAAACTGCCCCAGATGGAAGCATGAAGATACAAGAAGAAATAAAGTGCAATAGAAGAGGTAAATAGGGAGGTAAATCTAAACTAATATTGAACATATAAAACAAATAATGCTTTCAAAGATATAAACTATGTTGGAAACTAAAATCATAAAACTATAATACAAAAGATAAGAGGGAGGTAACTGAAATTATAGTATTTTAAGGATCTTTCATTGTTCAGGAAGTGGTAAAAATACTCATTTTACAACAGGCTTTCATTATGTCAGAGAGACATATTTTAATTTCTAGACTAATCACTAAAAGAAGACGTTAACTAAGAAAGGCAAGGGAGTATGGAATAAAAGATAATTAGGAAGAATGCAAAAAAAAGGAACAGCTGCTGAGGCAGCACCAATAGAAAGCAGAAACAAGGTGTGCACACAGGCCTGCTCAGCCGCTCAGTCCTGCCTGACTCTGTGCGGCCCCGTGGACTGCAGCCCACCACGCTCCTCTGTCCACGGGATTCACCAGGCAAGAGTACTGGAGTGGGGTGCCATTTCCTCCTCCAGGGGACCTTCCTGACCGAGGGATCAAACCGCATCTCCTGCACTGGTAGGC